>VZRO01004994.1:37040-125738 GCA_013397915.1 Daphoenositta chrysoptera | reverse complement strand
GGGGGCCGGGCCGGGCCGGGCCGGGCCGTGCGCGGGGCGCTCCGAGCGGCGTGTCGGCCCCGCCGCCTCCCGTAGCCACTCCCGGGCCTCGGGTGTGCCCGAGGGGTGAACTGTGCCGTGGGGGTGTATCCCGGTGTCCCTGTTGTATCCTTGTATCCCCGTTTTGGGCATTGAACGGCCGCTGAGCCAGTAACGGGCCCGCGCGGAGCCGCTCCGCGCCTCGCGGTGTGTGACGTTATTGCTCAGATCGGGCCCCAGAGAGGCCCTGATCGAGAGGGAACGGCCTCAGGCTGGGCCAGGGGAGGCTCAGGTGGGACATCAGCAGGAATTTCTTCCTGGAAAGGGTGCTCAGGCCTTGGCAGGGGCTGCCCAGGGAGGTTTGGAGTGCCCATTCCTGGAGGTGTCCAAGGAATTCCTGGAGGTGGCACTCAGGGCTCTGGGCTGGGGACAAGGTGGGGTCAGGCGCAGCTCGGTCTCGATGGCCTTGAAGGGCTTTTCTAAAGTAAATGATTCCGGGATTCAAACCTAATCCCGGCACAGCCGCGCTGGGCCCGGGCAGCGCCGGCCCTGCCCCGGGTGGTTTCAGCAGCGCCTTATCGGGGGTGTGAATTGAGCGTCCTGGGCAGAGCTCAGATAAGGCTCCACATTCCTGTCCCTGCCCCTTTGTAGTTTCCCTGTTTGTTTTCCATTAGTTCATTCACGTTTGTGAGTGGCAGTTTTGTGTACAGCAGTCTTTTGCTGGTAACAGGCTGAATAATACATGTTGGCATCAATTATTTAATACAAGTGCACGTAGCTGTCTGATTCTCAGATTCAGTTATGTAGCCTGTGTGATATAAAAACCCCCGGAATTAAGGTGAAAACCCCGGAATTAAGTTTCCCTGCAATGCCCCAGCCTCATGCCCACCCCTGGAGTTTGGTGGCCTAGGCATGGCCTGTTGCATTGGCTGGTTTAAATGATGGATTGCTGTCAGATTTTGGGATATGCCAGGGATAAGATTGGAAGGCCTTTGGCTGAAACAGCTGTCAGACAGACCTGGTTTCAGTTTGAAGCCTTGTGTGCTGATCCGTACTGCTTCTCCCTCATTCTTCTTACCCTCCTAATCTGAAGACAGCTGGAATTGGAGGGCTATTTTTTTAAGATGGAAAATGTCTTCTGAATCAACTAGAGGGAGAAAACATCTGTTAGACATCAGAATAAGTTTAGGTCGTAAATTACTGCATTTCTAAAAATTACAGAGTCCATGGAATCATTAAGGCTGATCCTTAAGTCCAACCATTCTCCTGCACAGCCAAGGCTACCACTGACTCCTGTCCCCAAATGCCACATCCACGTGGCTTCAAATCCGTTCAGAGATGCGTACTCCACCACTGGACAGCTGTGCCAAGGGTGGAAAACCCTTTTGGAAAAGGAATTTCCTCAGTATCCATCGTGAACCTCCCCTGATGCAACTTGAGGCCTCTTGTCCCATTACTAGTTACCTCTGTCACTGGTTACCTCAAATTTTAGAGCTGTAAATGGTGCTGGGGCTGCTGTTTGTGTCACTCCCTCGTCCTACCCCTCGATTTTAGAACCTGCACGAGGTACTGAAGTGCAGCAGCCTTTGAATGATCCACATCTCTGCCTGTTGCACTGGTAAAGCCACAGCGATACTCTTCGATACTTAATGTATAACTTAATTTAACAAATTAACAACTGATCCACAGCAGCCTTTGAATGATCTCTGCCTGTTGCACTGGTAAAGCCACAGCGATACTCTTCGATACTTAATGTATAACTTAATTTAACAAATTAACAAATGATGTTTTTTCTCAAAATCTTAGAATCACAAAGTGCTTTGGGTTGGAAGAGACTTTAAAGCCCATCCAGTTCCACCCCCTGCCATAGGCAGGGACACCTTCCACTGTCCCAGGCTGCTCCAAGCCCATGGCTGCCAAATGATGGAGAACAGAAATATGCTTAAAAAGCAGTTATTAGAAAACTTGCAGGGTAGACCACATGGACTCTTTAGCGTTGTGCCAGAGTTCCTTGGCTTGGTGAACTCCTGGGAAAGCATGAACTCTTATCCCTGGAGCTGAAGCTGCTGAAGATAAGGGAGAGAGATTTTTCCTTTCTGGCAAGAACTTCCCCCCAGTGTGTAGTGGTGTCTTACCCATGTCCTTGTCAAAGTGAGAGCAGTGGTCTGGGTGCTGTCTCTTCAGGCTTTCAGTGTGAAAGAACTCTGGGGAGTTCTGGGGTGGGGACTTCTTTCTTTTTTAAACCCCAGATGCATTTGCCACCTGCTCCAAGGAGAATGGAAGGAACCTGGAGTGGCAGTGCAGGTGTGAGGATGACAGTCCAACACTGTCCTTCATCCCAGCTGGCCTCACAGCTGGGAGCTGTTGTGTCCTTCAGGATGGCATTCCCTAGGACCCCTGAGCTGTGAGGAGCATGGGGAAGGCTCGGCTCCGTGCCCCTGCCGGTCTCCAGGAGGGAAGGCTGGGATCAGCCGAGGCAGGGTGGCATGCAGCCAGGTCAGGCTGGCCTGGCGCTGGCACAGCAGGGCAGGGCCAGGCAGTGGCTCTTGGCACGGACATCAAAGGAGCAGTGGGAGGGAGCAGGAGTCTGTCTCAAGGGCCAGGAGGAAGCGCCTGGCACTGGGTGTGGGTGTGAGTGAGGGGCTGTGGGTTAGGGGCAGCCAGAGCATTTCTGTGGCCCTCTGGTGCTGCTTGGTTTATTTGGACATCACTAATGGGGACTGAGTTGGTGCTGACAGTAATTCTTGTCTTTGATTTAGACTGCCATTGAGAGCACCTGTTAACAGCTGTTCATTTCACAAAGCAGTTACTGACTTGTACTAAGTAGGAGAATTGAATGAATTTGGGGACACGGGTCAGCGGTGGCCTTGGCACTGCTGGAGTAACTTGGACCTCTTGGTCTCAGACAGCTTTTCCAGCCTGAATGTTTCTTTGGACTTTGAGCATAACTCTTTATTTAAAATAAACTTCTACTGGAGTCCTGCATGAAAACTGTAATGATTCACTTTTATACCTCAATAGCTCCCTGTGATAGTTTTTTAGCAACCCACAATGATTTCTATGTACAGATGTGAAAACCTATGACTGCTGCTAATATTTTTTATTGTTGAACAAGGCTGATGCGTGAGGCAGATGTAATCAGGGTTGTGGTGAAATACAGGGATGCCTGAAGCACCTGGGACACTCTGAACTGCCAATTCACACCCAAGCTCTGCTTGAATCTTGCTACAGGAGTACTGAATCCCTCTGTTCCCACAGGATCCAGTCCCACAGCGGTGCCATGGAGAACTCAGAGAGCACGGAGGAGGAGCAGCCGACTGTGGGCAATGAGAGTGCGGAGCCCAGCGCCGAGAGCGCGGCCGAGGAGCAGCACATGGACTTCAGCACCGAGATCATGAGCGTCACTGAGATGGAGCAGTCCCCGGACAGCTCCCCGGACCTCAATGAGGACAACACGCAGGAGAGCGAAATTCCAAACATTGAGAGTTTACAGACCACAGATATCGAGGCTGGCTTCCCTCCAGATTTTGACAAGTTTTGGAAAGTAGTAGAGGACAATCCGCAGGATTTCACAGGATGGGTTTATCTACTGCAATATGTAGAGCAGGAGGTTAGTACCTGCCCCTTTCTCCTCAATCTCCCAGAAATAAATAAACAAAGAACTAAAACAAGACATGGGATTCCAGTGGCAAATGTAGAATGGACATCAGGCTGTCACAGATGCTGATTTAAGGCAGTTGTCCTTGCCACTGTTGTCATTTAATCATAAAATGCCGGGATGGTTTGGGTTGGAAGTGACCTTAAAGCTTATCCAGTTCCACCCCCTTGCCATGTGCAGGGACACCTTCCATGAGCCCAGGCTGCTCAATGTCAAAGTAACACCAGGCATTTGTAACACACTGTTAATAATTGTCTGTAAAATAACCTGAAGTTGTTCCTAAGGAAAGAACTGGTTGTGCTCACTCTTTGTTTCCCACAGAACCACCTGCCAGCAGCCAGGAAAGCCTTTGACAGGTTTTTCACACACTACCCCTACTGCTACGGGTACTGGAAGAAGTACGCGGACCTGGAGAAGCGCCACGACAACGTCAAGCAGTCAGACGAGGTACGTAGGGCCCGGGGCCAGCGCTGCCACCAGTCCCAAAGCCAACAATGACTGTCCCACTGCGAGTCATTGGGCTGCCAGTGCCTGCCCTGCACGGCCAGGGCTCGAGGGACGTGTTTGCACGTGTCCCAGCTGTGGCATTTGGAGCTAATGTTCTCTCTCTTTGTTGGCAGGTGCGTTAAACCTCTACAGTTTGTCAAGCTTTGCAGTGCAAGCCTCTGTATTACACTGCAGCTTAACAAGTAGGGCAGGGCTTTTCTGTCACTTCCATTTATTACTCATTTTCAAAACAATATAATTGGTTTGCTGGTCACAATTGCTCCATCTTATTGCATTTTTGGTCAGACGCTGTCAATGATGCTCTAATGGGTCTGTGCCCTATGGTCTGTACCCCAAAGCCTGCCCACACAACCTGGTCAGAATGCAGGGACCGCTGCGCTTTGAAGATCAAGACTCTGCACGTGGAGATCAGAACATTGCCATGTTCTATCCAACCTCCACCCGAATGGTAATGGTAGATTATTTAAACAAAATTCCAGTAATTAGTATTTCTAAGGTTCACCGGATAACACAGTGTTGCCTCTCTCTTAGGACCCCATTAAGGATTTGAAGTACAGTTCATGTTCTCTTCATAGGTCTATCGCCGAGGGCTTCAGGCAATTCCTCTTAGTGTTGATCTTTGGATACATTATATAAACTTCCTAAAGGAGACCTTGGACCCTGCTGATCCTGAAACTAACAGTACTATCCGGGGGTGAGTTGGGAGCAGCCTGATATCCATGCACACCAGTGGGGTCCAGTTGTTGTGTTTTGAAGATAAGGGGCAAATTAATAGCAGCCTGGTGTCACTTTAAGGACTTTTAAATTGAGAGGTGATGGAGCCAACTTCCACTAGAAAGGAGAGACAGTACAGTATAGTACAAATGGCAAAAGTTGTGACTTGAGAGGTTCAGACTGGATGTTAAGAAATACTTAATGCAACATTGGGAATCTTGGAATTTAATTCCTTGGTATTTCCAGGGTATGGCTAGGATTTGTCTGCTTGCTGTGGCTGGAAGTGGGCCTGGTTAAAGTGTTGGACTAGAGTTTGATCAGAAAGCTTAATTGAACTGGAATTGAATCTGAATCAAGCTGCAGTACTGCTGCACAGCTTTTTGGTGTTATACTGCTGCACTGGTGGGTTTGGAGTCTGTACAAGACAAAAGTGGTAAAGGTTGTGTATTTTCCTAGTATCTTGTGTTCTGCATGTGGCTTTTGCTATTGCCTTTGTTTGTTCTGTTGTGGTAGTGCAGGAATAAAATGAGTGTGAGCTTTCTGAATCTCTAGGCACCTTACTGCAGATATCTAGGAAACACTTTGAAGAATGTAAATAATTAATGTAAGTCTAGTTTTGAATAAGTGTGGGTGCTCATAACCTTTAATGAGAGCCAGGACTTTCCTTCCTTGTTCTGTCCCGGCATCCAGAAACCAGTGTAAAACAATTTCCTTTTCCAGAGCCTATGAACACGCAGTGCTGGCTGCTGGGACAGATTTCCGTTCTGACAGACTCTGGGAAATGTATATAAACTGGGAAAATGACCAGGGAAACCTAAGGGAAGTTACATCCATCTATGACCGCATCCTGGGAATCCCAACGCAGCTCTACAGCCATCACTTCCAGAGGTAAAGGGAAAACGGGGAGTTAATGCCATGTGGAAAGTGGAAATACTCAGTACAAGAACTTGAAACAGTTTTATGTAGTTACTTACTTAAATACTCAGGCAATTGGACTGATTGTTTTAAAGTACTGATGCACATTTGAGGAATTTAGTTTTAGGTAAATTCAGAGGTTTTGTTGTGGAATAAGGACAGGCCTTGAAAGTGTGGGGAAGAAGAGAGGATGTCTTTGAGAAATCAGAAAGAGCAGTTTTGGACTTTAATACTCCTGCAATGCCCATGTGTGGTGAAGTGCCAATTTAACTGACTAAAGAGGAATCCTGGTTAAGTTTTAGGTGTGGAATTGTGCATTGGTAGGGAGAGGTGAGCAGCAACCTCAGTTAAATTGCACACAGTCTTCCCCATAAGTTCTGCAGATCTCCTGGTGTGGGAAATAAGGTAGTTCCTTTATAACTGGTTTTGTCCTTTGCCATCTCTTTGACATGGCAGGGGTTCTTTCAGCCTGCCATGCTGCCCTTTCCCTTTGACACGTGGCACTTGTGAGGGCGATGGGTGCTGGCACTTGCATTTTGGGTGTGAGCTGGCAGCACTCTCGATGTCACTCAGGAGCAAAAGTAAAACAGAACCCCCTGGGATTTACAGTTGCGCCCTGTTGGGCAGCAGTGCCGCGTGAAACAGCCCCTTTGCAGTGCCTGCTTTGTGGCTCTTGCTAGGTTTAAAGAGCACATCCAGAACAACCTGCCCCGAGACTTCCTGACCACCGAGCAGTTTGTGCAGCTGCGCCGGGAGCTGGCGGCCGCCAGCGGCCACAGCGGCGAGGACGGGGAGGAGCTGCCCTGCGGCACCGAGGACATCACCGACCCCGCCAAGGTACCTGCGTGGGGTGGGCATGGGCACCCTGTCCTTCCCTGGGGCTGGGCAGGGCTTCCACTGCAGCCAGCTGAGTCTGCTGGAGCTGGGCTGTGCCCAGAGAGCTCTTACATATCAGTGCCCTGCAGCCCGAGGACATCATGCACCCTGCCGAGGTACCTGCATGGGGTGGGCATGGGCACCCCCATCCTTCCCTGGGGCTGGAGCAGGGTTCTGCTGCAGCTGCTTTGGCTGTGCCCAGAAATCAGAAATCTCCTGCACATCAGTGCCCTGCAGCACTGAGGACATCACTGACCCCGCCAAGGTACCTGCATGGGGTGGGCATGGCTGCCCCTGCCCTTCCCTGGGCTGGGGCAGGGCTTCCACTGCAGCTACTTCAGCTGTGCCCAGAGGGCTCCTGCACATCACTGCCCTGTGGCTCGTGTGGTAACAGGACAGCCCCTTCCAGTGCTGGCAGAGGTGTTAAAGAAATGAGTGAGAAAATGAAAGAAGCACTGCACAAAACCTTAAGAACAAACAGTAATTGTTCCAGAGCAGCAGATTGGGATCTGTGGTTTGAGAAAGCTCCTCATCAGTAGTGGCCTGGGCAGGTTCAGGCTGTTACAGGCCTAGGAAAGCCTGGAGCTGTCTGAAGGAATTGCTGATGGTGAAAACACAGATACGTGGAAACTGGGGCTGACTTGGATCCTAATCCATCCTTAATCTCAAATCAGCTTTAGCATAAGATAAAAACCAGCTGTGTGTGCCAAGGGCCAAGGCTCCATCAGGCAGTGTCCCAGCCCTTCCCTGGCTGCTCAGGCAGAATTCATGCACATCCCTGGCACAGGAAGCAGTTACAAAGGTGATACCATGTCTGCCTGCGTTACATGTGTTAAAATTCTGTTCTAGCTAATCACTGAGATAGAGAACATGAGGCACAGAATCATTGAGATCCACCAGGAGATATTTAACCACAACGAGCATGAAGTCAGTAAGAGGTGGACATTTGAGGAAGCGGTAAGTGGGGTTTGTGTGAGGCAACATGAGCAAGTGGTTTGGAAACAGGACTGGGAGCTGGGAATTCTGTGAAACAGCCTTAACTTAAACTGTTGTGGGGGGTTTGGACAGAGACTCAAAGTTGGAACAGTTTCACTTCTCTGTCGTTTTTCTTGTGAAGAGGCACCTGGCACCTGATGATGTAAAGATCTCTGAGCAGTGTTTGGAGAGAGGCAAGGTGCTGTAATGTTTGCTAAGCCAGTGAGTTCTGAGAGTTAGTGCTGCCTTGTGCATCCGGTGTGGTGCAAAGGCATGAGGGGATGGAGGGGATTCCCTTTGAAAGGTAAGCCTCTGCTCAAAGGACAATGAAATAAATTCCTGTGGTTTTGTATTTTAACATTACACACTTAATCAGGTTACTTTGGTTTTGGTCCTCCTATGTATAGCATATTAAAAGTAATTCATTAAACTAATAATTTGATCACTGCAAATATACAGCTTTTGCTGTAGAATTAAGTTGGATTACATTTGAAAAAAACAACTGGAGGTTTTCATTCTCAGTCTTTATAATTTTCTTCCTGGCAAACGGTCCATGTTTTAAATTTACTTCTTATTTTTAAGAGTCTATTTTGTTACCCAGCTGAGACAGATTTTCAGAGACTCTTCAATGGGTTGGGTGATGTCAGAACTGGTGGGTGATTTATTACCCTGGGTTGGACTGGCCCAGGTGCCTCAACAGCCCAGGAGTTCATAACCAGAGTGTGCAGCCACTGTCCGTGAGCTCTGTACCAGTGACCCGTGGCAGGAGGGAGCAGAGCAGGCAGAGTGTCCCAGATTCCTGCCCTGGGAAGCCTTAAGCTGCAAACCTGTGGGACTTGGGAGAACACTGGAACTGTGGGCATTGGGCAGGAAAGGTGTGGGAAGCTGAGTGTCCCATTGCTCCAGGCCACAGTGAGCTCTTGTGACCAAGAGAGGGTGTCTGCTCTGGAGCACCAGGGGGCTGGGGCTGGGGCTGGGAGGGGCTGCAAATGGAAAGTTCAGCGTGTGTTCATAAAGGACAACAGTGAGGTGGGTGGGCAGGCACAGATCCCACCCAGGCTTTGGGGATTGCTTAGAGCTGTTTTTAGCAGGAATAGGAGTGTGAGCTGGTCAAAATGGCCACAGAGTGTTGGGTTCCACACCAGAAGTCAGTGAAGAGCATGAAGGGGGGGATTGGCTTTAAATTTCAGGTGGCTTTGAAGAGTTGGATGCTCCTAAATTACTGTAAGTTCTTCATCCATTTTGTGTGGGTTTGGACTTGAGAGGGAATTGCAGCACAAGAGAGACATATTCAAGTGCAATTAAAGGCAGTGAGGGAAAGCAAAGGATCTCTGGCAGGATGCCAGACAAAACAATTTAAATTTAAACAGAGCAATGCTTAATTTTCTGTGCTGAGCTCTGTCCCACCCAGCCCCTCTTGCAGCCATCAACAACAACACAATGGTGCTAATTCATGGTTTTGCTATAACCAGCTTGATGTAAATATTGAATAGGAAGTCCAGCTCAGTGCTCTGTCTTTCCTTGTCATGATTCTCAGCCAAATTCTGAGTTTAATTTGTGGGCTGAGTGTACCACAGTGAGCACTTTACTTGAGTGGATGGATGTGGGCAGTGTCCAGTGTGTCCATAATGTCACTGACTCAGGGCTGCCTTGGGTCCTTCCCCAGCATCTCTGCACTCCAAAAGCTTTCTAGGAAAGGAAGTTTGTAGCCTGGAATGTCACTGCAGTAAATGCCTTGATCCATAGCTGGGTAACCCCGGTTTGAGGAGGTGTCACTGGAGCCCTGATCGCTGAAATGGCAGTAACTGAATATTTTTTGTGTGGCTGTTGATTGTTTGAACCCCCTTGGTGGTGTGTTTGTAATCACCAGTTGCATCCTGTGACTCTTGCAGATCAAGAGGCCTTACTTTCATGTAAAACCTCTGGAGAAAATTCAGCTGAAAAACTGGAAAGAGTACTTAGAGTTTGAGATAGAGAATGGCACTCATGAGCGAGTCGTGGTCCTCTTTGAGAGATGTGTCATTTCATGTGCCCTCTATGAGGACTTCTGGATCAAGGTAAGGGAGGCACTCACGGCTCTGCTGGTGCACACCTTGACCTGGTGACTAACCCTTGTACCCTGTGGAACGTTGTTCATCTATAACTATATCTGTTGCATTAGGAGATGGTCTGCTTGCAACCAGATTTGACTGCTGCATTTGCCAACTGCGTTGCCTCTCTACGTCCTTCCTTACAGAAACTAGTCTAGTGGTTCCATAAAGGTGCTGAATGGGTTTAAACAAAAGAATTTTATCGTTCTGGCATGTTCTTAGAGACAAATACAAGCTTTAACCTGTCTGGTCTCTGCTCTGTTTCCAACCCTAGTATGCCAAATACATGGAGAACCACAGCATCGAGGGCGTGAGGCACGTGTACAGCAGGGCCTGCACCATCCACCTGCCCAAGAAGCCCATGGTGCACATGCTGTGGGCAGCCTTCGAGGAGCAGCAGGGTAAGGGCAGCCCTGCCTGGGGGGGGCTCTGCTGGGGGAGCTCTGGGATCTGCCCTGTCCTAAAGCATCTCCCTGCTGTTCCAGGCAACATTGATGAAGCCAGAAGGATCCTGAAGACGTTTGAGGAGTGCATCCTGGGGCTGGCCATGATCCGCCTGCGCAGGGTGAGCCTGGAGCGCCGGCACGGCAACATGGAGGAGGCGGAGCAGCTGCTGGAAGATGCTGTCAGGAATGCCAAGTCCATCAGTGAAGCCTCCTTCTATGCCATCAAACTCGCCCGGCACCTCTTCAAAGTGCAGAAAAACCTGCCAAAGGCAAGAAAAGTGCTGTCAGAAGCCATAGAACTGGACAAAGTATGTGTTCCCTCTTGGCTGTCTTACCCAAAACTCAAACCACCCTGGTGTCTTGCTCTCTTTCTGAAGCATTTTGTAAAACATGGCAACAGTGATGACAGGAGTTGTAACTGGATGTAATGTCCCATTACTGCATGGAGACAACAGTCCCTCTAAACTGATGTTGCCAGAGTCCCAGCTTGGAAATCTGGAAGTTTGCACTGTCTTTTCCCGTCAGAAGCACAATGTGCTTTGCACCTTTATTTTAATTTTTAGAATCTTAAATGTTCTCGGTGTGTTTGGTGTTATTGGTGTGGGCAGTACTTGGTGGTTTGGTGTCAGCACAGAAATATCTGGCACTCAGATGCTGCCAGCAAAGTGCAGCACCTGGGTTTGTGGTGTTGGTCACTGCTGGTCTGTTTGTGCAACAAACCAGCCCAGGGAGAAAGGAAAATCCCTTTGTTGCCTGTCATTGTGTGTATTTATGGGGTGAATTGTGGTGTGTAACAGTCAGAGTTAAATACCTGCTGTGAGAGTCAGGGGTGCACCTCCTAATGCCTGTTTTGCACAGGAAAACACCAAACTGTACCTGAACCTGCTGGAGATGGAGTACAGTGGTGACCTCAAGCAAAATGAGGAGAACATCCTGAGCTGCTTTGACAAGGCTGTCCATGGGGCCTTGTCCATCAAAATGAGGATCACATTCTCACAGAGAAAAGTGGAATTCCTGGAAGATTTTGGGTCTGATGTGAACAAGTAAGATGTTCTGTGGGCAGTGGCCAAACTGAGGTCAGGGGGAGAGTGCTGGCAACAGTTGGGAAGGGATGGGGTCAGTGGCATCTGTAAAATTGTTTCCTTTGTGGCATCAGCTCTCTGTAAGGAACAGCTGCTTTTCTAAACCAACCTCCTGGTGTTAAACAGGAATAGATTTTTACACAGGAATAGATTTTTAAATTGGAAACTCTTTCTAGAGAATGACCCCTTTTTATCCGAAGAAATCCAACACCTAAGCAGAGCTTTGCTGCCTGCCAGGTTTTCCTGTGCTTTCCCCTTGCTAAGCTCTGAAGGCAGGTGCTCCCCAGGGAAATGGGACAGGTCTGTGACACAGGTGTCCTTTGAGGCTCTGTTCCCTGGAACTGCTGTGTGTTTCCAAAACTGCACTGGCTGGATTTTTTCAGTGTTCAGCACTATTAACAACTGTGCACTTATGTGGGAGAATACACCAGAAATGCAAGTTTTTAATTCAATACTACAGTACATTTTGCCTCTTAATTGCCTGTTGTTTTTATTTACATTTTGCAGCTAAATAACCCAGAACTATTAATGACAAGTCAGTTTTTCTACTTTGTATGTTTTTAACAATAGCCGTTCTTAAATTCTGCTGCCTCTACAAGGCAGCCAGTTAGTGCAAGTTTAGGATCTGAGACAGATCAAACACAAGGAATTCTGCAGTTCCCAAATAATCCCAGAGCACAGAATGAGTGCAAGGAACTCTTTTCACCCAGAGCACACTGACAGAAGCCACAGGTTTTGTGAGATGCTACAGATAAAGGGGTGTTTCAATATTTGTGGGATTTTAGCCAGGACTCTCCTGTGCTGCATTAACCATACTTCTTGTTCCCTGCTGGATGGGCAAAGGCTGCAGGTGCTGCTTTGGGATTGGAATAATTTCCAGTGTTTAAATATTGATTCCAACATTTCTGGGCTGCTGTGGGTGGCATCACCAGCAGGCACTGAAGGAGCACCTGAATCACAAATCACCTCTAGAAAACTTCTTTACAAAGCAACTTTATAAAAAGTGCCTCAAGTGTGAGGGAAGTTCAGCAGGTTGGGAACTGGAGCTGTTGTGGATAGAACTGAGTTGGCTTTCCCCTGTCGGTGGTGGGTCACTCGTTAAAATGTATTCCATCGCAGTTTGCTGTATGGTTACAGTTTCGAGTAGGCATTGCTCAGGCGTTTCAAATGCTTGCAAGGCCTGACTGGCTGTGCTCTCCCCAGGCTCCTGGATGCCTACGACGAGCACCAGGCGCTGCTGAAGGAGCAGGAGACGCTGAAGCGGCGTGCGGAGAACGGGTACGGGCTGGGGACAGCTCTGGGGGCAGTGCAAGGGAGCAGCCTCGCTCTGGGGGGTTCTTTAGTTCTTTAGTGAATGTGTATACAGGTATTTGTCAGCTTTGAACCTACTGATGTGAGAACAGAATCACTTTATTGTAGTCCTTTAAAGTGTGTACTAAATAGAGCTGTGCTGCTGCCTTATGTAGCCACAGAATGGATCACATGGGAAGGGACCTTAAAGCCCATCCAGTGCCACCCCCTGCCATGGGCAAGGACACCTTCCATAGACCAGGCTGCTCACAGCTCCATCCGTCCTGGCCTGGGACACTTCCAGTGATGGAAACATTTTTGGAAAATAACTTGTTGAGTTGAGCCAAACAGCTCTGGTAAAATATCTATCTCTAAGCAGGAACCTGCCTTTGCTGTCTCAGTTTGGGCAGCAGCTTTAAACCCAGCCAGTTCTTAAGCACAACACAAACTGTCCTTCCCTAAGCTAAACTCCCTCACCCTGCTGGGCCAGGGCAGCCAGTTGAACACTGTTTAACCTGATCCAGCATTCCCCAGAGGAGGACATGCCCAGTGTTTCTCTGGGGTGCCAGTACAAGGCTCTGTTCCCTTGCAGCTCGGAGGAGCCCGATGAGAAGAAGCTGCTGACGGAGGACCCAAGCCTGGCGTCGGCGCAGCTCATGGACGGGGACATGCAGGTCAACCAGGCCGCCTACAACTACAACGCCTGGTACCAGGTATTGGGCTGGGCAGGGGGGCAGCCTGGGGACATCCAGCTCCTGGAAAGGGAAACTCAGCTCCTGTGGGTTGTTGAGCCCTCCTGGGCCTGCTCCACAAGTGTTAAGTGTTCATGTGTGGAGCGAGGAGTAGTTTGGTGGCTGTCCCGTCACACAGGGAGGGACAGGGGAGCGCAGCAGGGCTGTTGTGTCTGGAAATGTTTTGCACAGCCTGGCCTTGGGGTGCCCCTTTCCTGTGTGGCTGGATAGTGACTGTCTCCAGGCAGTAATTCTGTAGTGCCTTGGAATGGGCTCTGCTGGTACACTGCACCAACAAAATCAGCTTGTCCTTTGGGGCTCTTCCTCCAGGGTGTTTTAGCTTGGAATAGAATTGTTGAGGTTGGAAAAGCCCTCTAAGACCATCCAGTACAGCTGTTCCCCCAGCATTGCCAAGGCCACCACTGACCCATGTCCCTACTGCCTGGTCCACGTGTTTTTTAAATCCATGGAAGTTTTAAAGTGGTTTAATGAAAAGTGTTGTTTAGGCTGTGCAGAGCCGCCAGAGCTGGGAGAGCAGTGCTACAGCTGGGGCACAACCCTTGGGTAGCCCTGGTTTGGGATTGCCTGCATCCAGGTCGGGAATTCTTTCCAAAGTCAGGCAGTGAGAGGAGTCTCACCCAGCACAGAGACTTTCCAGTGCTAGGCCAGGAAAAATGCCCTGAGTTTCACACACAGCACTGCAGGAATGGCAGCCTTGAAGCTGTTCCAGGGCAGGCTCAGGCTGGAGATCAGGGAAAGGTTCTTCCCCCAGAGGGTGCTGGGCACTGCCCAGGCTCCCCAGGGAATGGGCACGGCCCCGAGGCTGCCAGAGCTCCAGGAGCGTTTGGACAGCGCTGCCAGGGATGGACAGGGTGGGGTTGTTGGGGTGTCTGGGCAGGGACAGGAGCTGGGATGAGCCCTGCGGGTCCCTCCCATCTCGGGGTTACTTCGATTCTCTGACTTCGTCGATGAGGATCTGTCCCGTGGCTGCACGGTGCCTCCACCCCTGCCTGCCTTCCCCAGGCTGTTCCAGAGGGAGTGGCACCCTTGTCCTGCATTCCCAGGGGTGCTGTGCTGGGCACAGTGGGGCTGGGGGAGCTGTGTGGGGTGGGCTGTGCTGCCTCAGGACCAGGGGCTACGTGTGGAGCAGGGACATCCTGGCTGACGCTGCTGCTGTGTTTGGTTCCAGTACAACTACCAGAACGCCTGGAATTATGGACAATATTACCACACAACTTGATCCCTGGAGGGAGTGGAGTTCACTGTGCTGCAGTTTCAACAAAGATGGAATAAAAAAAATATATTTTTCTAATTTTGGGCTGTGAAAGAACTGTTGTGCCACCTGCTTTTGGTCCTCTGCATGTGAACCGAGCTGCTGCTCACAGGGTATGTGTGAAGCAAGATTCGTGTGCTGGTAACTGATAAATGGTCTCTGTACAATTCTCATTTACCATAAATGATTTTTTTAATTCCCTGCACTAATTTATGGAGTATCAGAAGAATTCTCGTCCGTCTCATGATTCCATACTTGAGTGGGTGAAGCTGTGGGGGTTCGTGTTGGTTTTGCCCCAGAGCTGCTCTGCTGCCCGGCCCTGACCCTGCGGCTGGAGCCAAGGCTTGTCCTGCTCCCAGACCAACCGTCAGGGAGCTGTTCCAGGCCCGGGCTGCATTGGGACTGGGGGCCTTGGCAGAGCTGCCACACAGGTTCTGTAGTGTGGGAGGGGGCAGGGATTAAAACCACCTTCGTTCTTTTTTAAAAGCACAAACTGTGTTTGGGATGAGTTTTGTATTTAGAGTTTTTCATGTACACGGTGTGAGCAAAACTTTTTTCATTTTGATCAAAGTGATCATTCCCATTTTTGTAATAAAAGCGAGGAATTCAGTAGTGCTCTGAGCTTTCTTGGACTGCCTCATTTGAGCCAGGAGGGAGAACAGACTGCCTGAGTTCAGCTCTGGGGGTGTTCACCGGAGGGGCTGTGGCACAGGGACACCTCAGGAGCACCTGTGGAACACCCGGATCTCTGGGAGCAGAGCTGCTGTCAGACAAGCCAAGGAGTGGGAATGCCGTGGGATTGGGCTGCACAGGAGGGAAGGAGCCTGGGCTGGGTGTGGGCCCTGCTGCTCCGGGGGCTCTGCAGTGTCCCAGCACGGGAGCGGGGGGAGCACGGACACAAAGAAGGGAGGCACTGGCAGGTAAAAACTCGGTTTAGTGGGGGCTGTCGCTGTACAGCAGCGGGGCAGGGACAACACTCAGCACTCATCTCCAGAAAGGCACCGCTGTACCGGAGCCAGGAGTTACAACAACGCCAGCGGGAAGCTCTCTCTGGCAGAAATTATTCCCAGCAGCACAGGGAATTCTTCATTCAATATCCACCAGCTCCACCTCAAAGAACAGTTTTGCGTTCGGTGGGATCCTGTTGGCAAGTGTTAAGGAAGCTTAAAGGAAAGCCCCTGCAGTGACCCCTCCCTGGGCAGGGAGGCTCCAGCTGCTCCCCAGCCTCTCCTGTGTCCCTGGTCATTCCCCTGAGCTGCCCCAGTCATGTCTGCAGCTCTGGGGCAGTGGACATTACACTGTCCCACTGTCACAGGGGAGAAGTGTCCAGGCAGCCCCTCAGATTAAGGATTCCAGCACAGAACAATCCCTCCCCCTCCTCCAGAAGTGTTAGAAAAAAGAAACAGGGTTGCATCTAACACTGCAGGATTACTCCTCCATCCCCTAGTTCAGCTGTATCACCGAACCAAATGTAACTCTGTCCCTACAGCTGCAGCAGGTAACCCTTCCTGTCTCCCTACACTGGCTAGGATCCGTCCCCATCAGTCACAAGCACATGGAAGCAGCTGGAATGAAAATGCAGGTGGAAAACAACAGCCGGTTCCAGTTGCATGTTTTTCTCCAAAAGAAAAGGGCAACTGCACCCCCCAGGAAGTGCCCTGGATTCCCTGAATGGGAATATCCTGAGCCTGCTGTAACAGGTGAACCCCTGTGCTGTATCCCTGTCCATAAAGCACCTCATTGCCCCCAGCATTCCCAGGTTCCCTAAGAAGTCGGAGGTCATGGAAGGATACTTGGCATCGGGCTGCCCCTTCTTGCCGTAGGCCCACTCGGGCTCGATCTCCAGCTGGGCCTTCTCTCCTTTGCTCATGGTCAGCAGGGCCTCATCCCACTGCAACGACAGAGAGCAGCTCCAGCCAGCCCCGGGCCAGCGCAGCAGCCCCGCAGGGACAACAGCCACTGCACTTCCCAGCTTTTCCTATGGTTCCCGGGAATCCCCACAGCCCCTGGCATCCTCCCCAGCCCTGTGGAACACTCCAGGGGGGCGGGTGTTCCCTGCTCCCACAGCAGTCCCACAGAGCAGATCTGTGCTCTGTGCTGGGATGACACCGGGGAGCGATGGGGACACGCCTGATTCCATCAGCATTCCCAGGTTCAGAATTCCCTTCCCAGCAGCCCGCCAGGAGTGCCCAGGGTTTGGTCCTGTGTCCCTTCTGAGGGAAGGCTCTGGCACCCACAAACCCGGGATAAACACAGGGATAAACCCGGGCCACTGCTGCTCCTGCAGTGCTGCCCACGGACACAGCCCCTTCCCAGCTCCAATCCCATCCCACATCAGGATTTTCTCCTGCTCAGCCTGGAGCAAAGGAGGCTCAGGGGGGCCTTTGTGGCTCTGCACAACTCCCTGACAGGAGGGGGCAGCCGGGGGGGGTCGGGCTCTGCTCCCAGGGAACAGGGACAGGAGGAGAGGGAACGGCCTCAGGCTGGGCCAGGGGAGGCTCAGGGTGGACACCAGCAGGAATTTCCCCATGGAAAGGGCTGTCCAGCCCCAGCACAGAGTAAAGCCCAGGGAATGCAAACAGGGATGGATGGATGGAGCCCCGGGATCCAGCCAGCCTCGGCTGACTGAGACACTGCCAGGAGCCCAAGGCTGGGCTGGTCCCAGGGAACAGAGCCTGAGTTCCGTGCGCTGCCTAAGGAGGGAACCACTCTGAGGATGAATGTTCCACCCTCCCAGGGTAACCCCTTGCAATCTGCCCCCACAAACAGCCCGAGAGCTGCACCCCAGTCATAAATCACAGAATGAAACTCCCTTGGGATTCTGAGGGAGCCCTTAATGCTTTACTTACACCTCGGATCACTTTTCCTACGCCAACTTTGAAACTCAAGGGCTTGGCTGCTTTTTTCTTCTTTGAACCTGGAAAAGAAGTTTATGTTCATTCGCTTCAACATCACACCAGCACACTCCACACTTCTGGGTAAAACTGCCATTACAATCATACTTTATACAAATGTCTGTCCTTATAATGTTATTTTTAGCCCAGTATCGGATTTTCAGGGGAAATATTAGTGCTGTGCACTAAAAGCTTCATTAAATGTTCAAGCTGCACCAAAGCATCTTTCAAACGCCACAGACTCATTCCTGAATAACTCAAGCTGACTGTACAAGTCATGGACATATTAAGGAACTGAAGAAAGTCAACAGGGAACATACAATTATGAGGAATTACAGACAGTATGCCAGTGACTCTGGAATACTGTTCCTGATTGTGGGACATCACTGCTGGGAAAGCCTTTCCAGTATTGCACAATTTCATACCCCCAAATCCTCAGATCTGTCACTGAAACACCAGCAGGGAATATTGCACACCAGAGTACCCAGATCCCTCTCAGTCCAGTGCCTCCATATTTATAAAGATTCACCACAGAAGGGCCTCAGGACATGTTTAGAGAAATTCAAATTTACAGAAATTCAGGATGCTGCTGTTGCCAGAGTTCTGCAGGAACCATCTCCCCCTCCCTGAAGCAGCTCCAGCCCGGATTGACTCCCTGCATTCCACATTCCCCAGGCCTGGAATGCCAGAAGCCAGGGCTGGCAGGATGCAGCCTGTCACTTGACACCAGCCAGTCCTAAAATACTGCCCTGCACTACCTCATGGAAAATCGGGATCCGGGAGCTGCAGGTCACCCGGAAGCTCAGCACCACCATGATAAAGCTGTTTGTCAGGAATGCCCCCAGACACGCCTTCCAGAGGCAAACCCCTGCTCACATTTGCTGGAGGAGTCCAGGTAATTCCCTCTAGGAGCATTTGCAACCAACTCAAACAGTTTATCTGCACATCTATATATCCATAACCTTACTTGATTGAATATTGGTATCGAAGACTGTCCCATCCTGCAGCTTTCCTGTGTACCAGCAATGGACAACGTCTCCTTTCTTTGGGAAGTTGGTTTTATCACCCTTCTTTAAAATGGATTTTGTGTACTTTGGTCGCCCCTAAGTTTATAAAAAGAGAGTTATGACTGGTGGGTTAAATAGTCTCAGATATATTCAAGACTAAACAACCACTGAGTATAAGGCATAAAAAAAGACACTGTTAGTGAATTATGTATTTATGTTACTGCATGGGCTGCAACATTTTGGGAAAATGCAGCAGATTCAGGTTAAGGCGAGGTACAAACACCAGACTCCCTGTTGTAGCCAGGTTTTTGAAGACAGAGAAACACAATCTCCTGAGTTGGAAAAGACTCCCAAGGACCATCCAGCCTAGCCCCTGTCCCTGCACAGACACCCCAACAACCCCACCCTGTCCATCCCTGGCAGCGCTGTCCAAACGCTCCTGGAGCTCTGGCAGCCTCGGGGCCGTGCCCATTCCCTGGGGAGCCTGGGCAGTGCCCAACCTTTCCCTGAGCTCCCCCTAACCCTCACCCCGAGACAAGTGACCGGGATAATTCAGCTTTCCACGCGAAAAACGCGAGGTGAGGGCATCACACGAACCTCCTCCACAGCCTCCTCAGCCTTCACCGCCTTCCCCTTGGCCTCCTCCGCCTTGGCCGGCTTCGCCTTCTCCGCCGCCTTCTCGGCGCCGTCCGTGCCCTTGAAGCGCTGCGAGGGGAAGGATGAGGAGCCGCATCCATCACCCCAGCCCTGCCCGGCCCCCGGCTACATCCCCGCCCTCACCTGCGTGTGGAAGAGCTGCGTGTAAGCCGCGATCAGCTGCTCCTTATTCGCCGTCTTCGCCACGTTCTTCACCTGCCCCAGCAGCTTGTGCTCCGCCAGGAACTGCGGGACACGCACGTGAGAGGGTGGGGGGGAAAAAAAAAACCTCAAACCTCCCTTACACAACTCCAAATTATTTATTATCCCACGCAATTACCGCCTGCGCCGCGTGCTCCTGCAGGAATTTGATTATCTCCTTCTTGGCCAGAGCCTCGCTCCGCAGCTCCTCGGCGCTCCAGGGCTGCGCCGGGCCCGCGGCCGCCGCCATTTTCCCACCCACCTCCAGCTCCTCCTCCGGAGAGGAGGGTTGTGAGCCGCCCGGGCGGGAGAAGGGGCGGGCCGGGAGAACGCCGGGGGAGGAGGGGAGGGTCGGGAGGCCGCCCCCGGACCCTCCCCTTCACCCTCGGCGGAGCCTCCAGCGAGGGTTTAGGGCGGGGGCGCCGAGGGAGGGATAAAATGGCGCCGGCTGGTGGCGGCCGGGGAAAGCCCTGAGCGAGAGGAGCAGCGGCAGCAGCGGGATTTGCCTCGGGCCTGGCGGGCGCCTCAGGGCGAGGGGAGGGCCGGGACACGGCCGGGGGAGGAGGGGAAGGCCGGGAGGCGGCCGGAGAAGAAGGGGAGGGCCGGGAGGCGGCTCCCCGTCCCTGTCGGCGGCGATTTCAAGCGACGGCTTTGGGGGCAGGGCTAAAATGGCGGCGTGCGGGAAGCGGCGCGGGGCAGGATGAGCGGCGGCCGGCAGCGCACTTTGCCGCAGGTCTGGCGGGCGGCCGAGAGCAAAACCGAGCAGAGGGACGCGGGCGGCGACAGCGATGACGACCTGCTGTTGGCAGCCGCGGCCGCGGCCGACCCCGGCCCGGTGGAGGGGTTCAGCGAGGCGGCGGGGTCCATCTGGATCTACCCCACCAACCTGCCGGTGCGCCCGTACCAGGAGCGCATGGCCGGCGCCGCGCTGCTGGCCAACACCCTCGTGTGCCTGCCCACCGGGCTGGGCAAGACCTTCGTGGCCGCCGTGGTCATGTACAACTTCTACCGCTGGTTCCCCTCGGGGAAGGTGCTGTTCCTCGCCCCCACCAAGCCGCTGGTGGCCCAGCAGCTGGAGGCGTGCGGCCGCGTCATGGGCATCCCGGCACGGGACATGGCGGAGATGACAGGTACGGGCTGCTGCCGCGGCCGGAATGCTGGAAGGTGTGAAAAGCCACAGCGCAGGGGATAAAAACACAACATGAGAGGTGTTTGAAGGGTTAGCTGTTGGTTTCGCAGTAGGTAAAACCCCAGATCACCTGTATAAAGGGTGAAGCGCTGGGGTGCAGCCCTGTGGGTCACAGCCTTCGGGTGTCTGTACACACAGGGTGCTCTGCGTGATGTTTAAGCCAAAGAATATGGCTCTTTTTACGCTTTCCCCCCTCTTCTTGCCACTTTCTATGTTCCTTTCCTTTCCCCTTTTTATAAAGTTTTTTCAGACCCCCTGAGCTGCAGCTTGGTACTCACTGAAGCAATAGCCTTAATGACTGAACCCATAACCTGTGTTTAGACCCAAACCTTTCCCAGAGGTGTTTTAAATGATGTTTAGGGCAGTGGGCAGCTATGAGGCATCTTGAGCTTCCCAGTCTTGATTACTGTGGTTCTGGATTTAATTTTTTAATGCAAAAAACTCTTCCCACCCATTGTATTCAGTGAGGGTGGGGAGGCCCTGGCACAGGGTGCCCAGAGAAGCTGTGGCTGCCCCTGGATCCCTGGCAGTGTCCAAGGCCAGGTTGGACACTGGGACTTGGAGCAGCCTGGGACAGTGGAAGGTGTCCCTGCCCATGGCAGGGGTGGTGCTGGATGGGCTTTGAGGTCCCTTTCCAACCTGAACCATTCCATCACTTTATGTGTCTGCCAGCCTTTTTACTCTCAGATCACGGGCCATACCTCATTCCCAGTAAAACGGTTCCCTGATGTTATTTATTTCCAGGAGGAACCCAGGCTCTGGGCCGGCGAGAGCTGTGGAACACCAAGAGAGTATTTTTCCTCACACCTCAGATAATGGTCAATGACCTCTCTCGTGGGACCTGTCCTGCTGTGGAGATCAAATGTCTGGTTATTGATGAAGCCCACAAAGCCCTTGGCAATCATGCCTACTGCCAGGTAGGGCTGGAGCCACCCCACTCTTCTCTCCCGGATACAAAAACCTTCCCCAGAATTAATTATGGGGTCTCCATAAAGTGCCCCTGTCACTGCTGTGGGAGATTGTCCTTGAGGTCCTTAACTTTGTTTGAAAGAGATCCAACACTCCTGTGTGTTGTCATTGCCTTGCTTATTAGTAGTACCTATAAGGTATTTTTTTTTAATGTCTATATTAAATTGTAATTTTGGTTTAAAAATACTTTTAGCTGGGCCCTTTAAAAAAAACTGTAAATTGGTTTTTTTTTGGTAAGGTTTTTTTACAGAGTAATATCAGTTTAAGATTTCTTTTTGTATTTGGGGTTTGTATTGATCAGCCAAGAGTTTGTTGCATTATCATGGGTTAAGGTCCTCAGAGCAATAGGTGACCTAAGAAGTTACTTTGTTACACTGGAGGAATTTACATGATATTTGTGGAGTTCAGATTTAATGGGATTAATCATCCATGATTTACATTTTTTAGACTTTTTCTTCAGACTTGCTTTTTGGCAGCTTGCCTGAGTTAGTGAGCTGCCAATACTTCTGTTAAATCAAGAGAGAAATCATTTCATAATTTGCCAAGGTTGTTCTCAGTACATTTCCAGGATGCCCCTGGATCCCTGACAGTGTCCTAGGCCAGGTTGGACACTGGGGCTTGGAGCAGCCTGGGACAGTGGGAGGTGTCCCTGCCATGGCAGGGGTGGCACTGGATGGGATTTAAGGTCCCTTTCCACCCAAACCATTCCAGGATTCTGTGATTCAATATTTCTAGTGTGTTTTATTAAGCCTTTCCTACTTAGTGGGAATTTTCATTGATATAGTTTGTTCAAGCAAATGATCTCCTTTAAGGGTGTTAATTACACTTTCCTGTTCTTAGGTTGTGAGGGAGCTGAGCAAATACACCAATCAGTTCCGGGTCCTGGCCCTGAGTGCCACTCCAGGCAGCGACACCAAGGTGAGCCAAAGCTACCTGTAAGATTTAAATAACCAAGGGTGAGTGGAAGCTGTGTTCTTTAGTCTGAAGCCTCTACAGGGTCCTGAAGTCTGTTAGAATTCCACATCAAGACTGAATCTCTTTACAATCCATTACCTGTTAAGGCTTGGTGCTTTTCATGCTATAAACCACGTATTATTTATTTGTGAGGGTGCTCAGAGAAGCTGTGGCTGCCCCTGGATCCCTGGCAGTGTCCAAGGCCAGGCTGGACGTTGGGGCTTGGAGCAGCCTGGGACAGTGGAAGGTGTCCCTGCCATGGCAGGAGTGGCACTGAGTGGGATTTAAGGTTCCTTCCCAACCCCAGCCAGTCTGGGATTCTATTTCCTGACCTTTCTTTAATTTTTCGTCATAGGTAATGAGTGCCGTTTCGTTACAATTTTGTTTAACCCCTGCTAAAACATGGAAATAGTTACTTTGTTTTTGTGGCTTCTCTACCAGGCTGTGCAACAAGTAATCTCCAACTTGCTGATTGCTCAAATCGAGATGTGTGCTGAAGACTCTCCAGAAATTCAGCCTTATTCTCACGAGAGACAAGTGGAAAAAATTGTAGTTCCACTTGGGGAAGAACTGATGGAAATTCAAAACATTTACATCAAGGTGAGTGGTGTATTTCCCTTTTGGTCAGTGGCCAGTGACAGTAAATGTTTTATCATGTCTGTCTAGACTTGCAGTGGTCTAGGCAATACTCTCCTATGTAATTAATTTGATTATAAGGTAATTAAGCAACATGGTTTCAACTCCAGCAGCTGCAGTTTCACTTTGCACCAACGCTGCCTTTTACCTTGCAGTAACTTGAAAAGCTCAGGTGGAAAATTTGCAATTCGTTTCCTCACCCTCCTTCGGGAGTTTTTGCAAAATCGACACCAGACCTGAACTGAGCTTTCTGCATTTGGCTGAATTCAGTAGTATTGAGATGTTGAGAATGTCTTAAGGAATCTGTGCATGGACTGGAACATTTTTTCTGATTAAGAATATTCTTTAGAGCTTTATCTGTGAGTGTACTTAGTTCTCCTGGAGGTTTTTTTTAAATTGGTTTATTTTGGGCCTATTTCGATGATGATGATCATATCTTTTTCTTTTTACCAATCTGTAATGCCCAAATATAAGAGAGATTTTTGGGGGCCAGAGCTGTTTGTCAGTCAGTTGTAACTTAGTGATCTGTGCATTCCCAGTAAGGTACTGGTAGGCAAATGATGTTATATAAGATACCACTTTAGAAAGTTCAGAATATCTGCTCTTTGTTTAGTGAGAGGCATAAAAAATTAGGAGTAAGTTATATATCAGACTGTTGGCCTCAGAGCATGATTTTGGTTAAAGCTGATTGATTTTGGTGTAGTTTTGTGAGGAGCACTGGAAGGCAAACTTGTGAGTGCATCAGCTGTTTTCAACCCAGTGACCTGAGAGTGTTTAAATGAGGAACTTCCACTGATAAAGAGAAACTTTAAAGCAGTTTTGCATCACTGCACGTGCCTCTGAACGCTCTGTCGAGTGCAGGGGTTTATTTTGGGGGGTTTCACTTGGGATTTAACCTGCAATAAGCACATTTGTTTGGCTACCCCAGCCTTGCCTGAGCTGGCCCTGTGGCTGCCGTGTTTCTGTTTCCTTTCTCTGCTCTGGTATTTGCATTTGAATTGCTGCTGCTTTACTGGAGAACACAACTTCTAGTAACACACAGGGGTGAAGGGATGGTTTGCAGTGTGTGCCAAGGCCACGCCTCGGTTCGGGAGGCCTCAGCACGTGGGGAAGCGGCTCCTGGACCTCAGCTTCAGCTCTTGGGGTGACCATTTCAAATTTGGGGCTTAAGTGACTTTTGCAAAATCAGAGCAGCATCCAAAGGCAGGAGAGCAAAAGCACCTGTGTCTGCTCCAAGAATGAGAGCCAGGTGTCCTGTGCACAGTAAAATCATTCTCTTTAATGGTGACAAACTGTACCAGTAAACAAGACAACATTTCAGTGTGAACGAAGGACAGTGTCAAACAGCACAGCGCAACAATGCCAGAGGAACTCTGTGGAGACGTCTTTACATACAATAAGCAAGGCCCTGAGTATCACAATAGCTGGAATAAACTTTTTAGGCACTAACTCTTGTTTGGAAAATACACAGTATGCAGGATAACATTTATCTGTTAAGGCTACATCATTTAATCTTCCAAAAATAGGGGTGAATGCTGTTTTATTACCTCCTTCCATGAGTGGAAACCTAGTAACTTCCCATTAAAACTGAAAATCCATGACTGGCTCCCAAAGCAGAGCCACGGATGAATAACAAAATACCTGTTCTAGGTAATCCTGCTTGACACGATGTTTTCAGAGCTGAGTAATAGTGATCTTTGCTTGGCATTCACTGGTGTAACAACTAAATCAACTGAATTGGGTGTCAGCTAAACACTGAAACTGTTGGTCCCTGTGCTTCTGAGGGCTAGTGACAGCTGTTGGTACCAAGCCATAAAGTGTATCTTCAAACTGGAGCTGAAGTAGTTTTTGTCTCAGCAGCAGAAGCCATCTAACAGAAGTCAAAATAAATAAATACTATCTTGGAATTCACAGTTTGCCATAAACAGCAGGGAGTGCCGGGCTGCAGGTGGGATATCAGCACACTCACATAGATCTGAGTGGTTCAGGGATGTTTCTAGAACGTCACCCACGGGGAGCTGAGTCACAGGAGGGGTCGGGCTCTCTATGGACAGGGACGTCAGACACAGCAAATGCTTTTGCAGGAGAGGGTTAAAATGGAAATTATGTACAAAAACTGGTGCTCTGTGGTGAGAGGATTTCACTGCTTGCAGGAGCTATCTGTTGTGCCAAAGCATTATGAGTATTTCTCTAACTGGCAAAAGCAATCAGATGGCAGAAGCTTCTTTAATTTGCCAGAAAATCTTGTCAGAGATGAAAATTACTTTTATTTGCTCTTATAAAAATCTGGAGGAGGATATGAGAATAAGACCTTTTATTTAATGCCTCCCTGGGCCCTCTGTTCAACTCACTCCTAAAAATATTTTTACTGTTTTTCTTTATTTAAGAGCTTTTAGTTTAATACTGGCTGGCATTTTAAATTTTCCTTTTCCCAGGCTGTGACACTGTATTGTATTTTAGATGATTTGGGCTTTTTTTTTTCCTTTCCATAAAGACTCTTGGTTTGTTTGTGTTAAAACTAAGGCTTTTTTGTCTCTTCTTTATTTTCTCTTTCCTTTTTCCCCTCTCTTTGCTGTTTCCCAAGGAATCTCCGTGCCCAGCAGGCACCAGAGGGCACCTTGGTCCCACTTAAGCCAGGGCCACTCTGATCCTGCTGCTCAGGGAGAGGTTTAGGGTTGAGAACAGAGCCCTGTGGGACCAGGAGGCTTCAGGTTCTTTCAGAAATCCTCCACAAATCTATTTTTGGAGTTATTTTTTCACCCTGCTGTGAGTTAGCAACCACTGGCTCTGCTTGCTGGTCGGTCTGTGTGTTGTAATTAAAGAGCACAGAAGCTCTGCTGAAACCCTAAATCCTGTAATCAATAAATAATGCTGGTGATATACTCAGTGAATTTTATATAAAAAGACATTTACTTCTATGAAGAATAAACTCTACCATCATATCAGTAAGGGGAGACATTAGGGAGGGATTTTGGAGAGCAAAATTGTTTGCTACCCTGATTCTAAAGTGCAGTAGGTGCTTTTGGGCTGTGTGGAACAGTGGGAATGCTGCTCCCAGACCTTCTGGGGGCTCTGGAATGTGGGAGCTCGGCCTTTGCAGCCAGCCAGGCTGGCAGCTGAAGGGTTATCATAGGGGTGAAGGGCAAAACAAACCACAAATTGATATTAGGAAGAAGAAACTCTCACAGTGAGGGTGGTCGGACACTGGGACAGCACCCAGAGGGGCTGGGGGCTCCCCATCCCTGGGGATGCTCAGACCCAGCTGTGGTGCCTGGAGCAGCCAGCTCTGCCTGGCCCTGCTCTCAGCAGAGGTGCCTGCCCAAGGTCACTCCTAGCTGAGGTTTTCTCTGTGGATATTTGTGTCATTTATCCCATTAATAGCATGGGATTGTCGGAGCAGTGTCAGAAGTTCTGAACAATTCCCTCGAGCTGCAGTGTTTCAACATCCAGCAAAGCCGTGAGGATAAACTGTTCAGAAAACTGGAGTTAAAAATACCCAGTCTCTCCTTGGGAATGCCAGAGCCACTCATGGGATTCCTGGGGGGGGTGTGATGAAGGTAACCCGTAATTTTGCCGTCAACGCTTGGATGAGCAGTAGGGCTGGGGTGCCTTTTTGGTCTCTTCTCCAGACTCGGGGAGCTTTGGTTGGGAGCTTTCTGAGGTAAGCACTGGGAATCTCTGCGTCACAGCTGTCAGCGTTGGCCTGTTCTTACTCCATGCTTTAATCCCAGTGGGCTAAATCTGGTAGTTCTCTTCAGGAACCAAGACCTGGACATTCTTTCTCTGCCTGTGTGAGGTGGGCTTGGTGTGTCCCACTGAGATTCCCAGTGGGGTCTTTGTGCAGCACCAGAGCAGGCCAGGGCTCCAGGATGTCCCCAGGGACCATCCCGAGCCACAAGCAGGCTAGGGATGCCAAAAAATGGATGAAGGAAGAGGTCTCTGCCTCCCTTACCTTGTAAAATCAAAGATAAGTTGAACTAACTTTTAAAGTGCTAAAACCATCCATTAAATTTGTGTGAAAGCTGTCAGAGTTGCCACAGGGATCTGTGTGTGGGGCGTGACCTCGGGTCGGGGCTGAGCTGGGCTGACTCCTCCTAACCCAGCTGCGAGCCCCATTGCTGACCTGTCGGGGGGGACACCACCTGTCAGGGGGGGACACCGGGCTGCCCTGGGTCACCTGGGAGGCGGAGGCAGCGGAGAGGAGGCTCCGTGGGGCAGCAGGAGCTCAGGGCCGCTGCAGGAACCAGATCTCGTTGTGGCGGTTGGCGGCGGCCGGGTTGGTGTAGCCGGCGATGATGAACGTGTCCCGCAGGCACAGCTCCGGGCTCTCCAGGATGGCTGCCAGCAGGTTGATCTCTCGCATGATCGAGTCTTCATTGGTGATCCCTTGGAAGCTCCTGCAATGGGCAGTTCAGATCAGCTACAGCTGCATCTGGAGCTCCCTGACAGGAGGGGGCAGCCCGGTGGGTCCAGGCCCTGCTCCCAGGGAACAGTGAAAAGACAAAAGGGCACAGCCCTAAGCTGCACCAGGGGAGGTTTAGGCTGGACATTAGGAGAAAGCTCCTCACAGAAAGAGTGATTGGGCATTGGAGAGGGCTGCCCAGGGAGGTGGTGGAGTCACTGTCCCTGCAGGTGTTTAAGGAACACTTATGTGGCACTCAGTGCCATGGTTTAGTTGGCAAGGTGGTGCTAGGTCATAGGTTGGACTTGATCTCAAAGGTCTTTTCCAACGTGGTTAATTATGTGATTCTTTTTAAACTCACTGTTTTTCCAGAGCCTAGGAATGCCTTCTGAATTATTTGGTTGTTTTTCACCAATGGTGCTGACTGTGATTGATCTCAAACAGTTTTTTCTTATAATTTTCTGTGCCATGTTGGACACTTTGTTCTTGACTACACAGAATAGTCTGAGGGTGTTTTATCACACATTTACAGATGTGTCATTTTACCAAGTAATTGATAAAAATGTAGAATATCCTGAGCTGGAAGGATCCATCAAAGATTGTGGAGTCCAGTCCTGGCCCTGCCCAGACACCCCAACACCCCCACCCTGTCCATCCCTGGCAGCACTGTCCAAACGCTCCTGGAGCTGTGGCAGCCTCGGGGCCGTGCCCATTCCCTGGGGAGCCTGGGCAGTGCCCAGCACCCTCTGGGGGAAGAGCCTTTCTCTGATATAAATTGGTAACCATTATTTCCTAATCATCCTATTCATAAAACAGGCAGCTTTTACAACTTCTGAAAATTAGGTTTTACTGTTTGATAACTTTTACAAGGTTTAAAAATTGTAACATGCCCAGATTGAGAACTGCACGTTGCTTCTGTATTTGGCAGAGTTAAAGCATTTAAAGTGAAAAGTTAAGGCATGTCTCACCTGCTGTAGACAATAGTGGCAGGCCACTCCTCGATGATGATGTCAGAGTCGAAGGGGTGTGGGGGCTCATCCTGCAGCACCTCGGGCAGGTAATAGGCCACTGTCACCGCCTGTGTCATCGCCGACTGCGCCTCGTTGGTGTGCACAATGGTCACGATGGGGACGGTGATCCCCAGGTACAGCCCTGGCCACACACAGGGGAGTTGAGATGTTTTGGGAGACACAAGAGAAGGTTTGCACTGTGCTTGCCTGCTGAATTCATACTGAATTGTTTAAATGAGTGCCACGGGGTTTGTGAAAGGATTACATGGGATGGTTTAGACAGTGGGGGGTGTTCTCCAAGTTGGAAGTACCAGTAGAGCACTGGCACATGGTGCCCAGAGAAGCTGTGGCTGCCCCTGGATCCCTGGAAGTGTCCAAGGCCAGGTTGGACAGGGCTTGGAGCAGCCTGGGACAATGGAAGGTGTCCCTGCCATGGCAGGGGGTGGAACAGGAGGAGCTTTAAGATCACAGAATCACCAGGTTGGAAGAGACCTTCAAGATCACCGAGTCCAACCCATGCCCTAACACCTCCTCAACTAAACCAGGGCACTGAATGCCACATCCAATCTTTTTTTAAACACATCCAAGGATGGTGACTCCACCACCTCCCTGGGCAGACCATTCCAGAACTTTATCACTCTTTCTGTAAAAAACTTTTTCCTAACATCTAACTTAAATTTCCCTTGGCTCAGGTAAAGGCTGTGTCCTCTTGTTCTGTCAGCTGCTGCCTGGAGAAAGAGACCAAACCCCATCTGACTGCAACCACCTTTCAGGGAGTTGTAGAGAGTGATAAGGTCCCTTCCAAACCATCTGTGATTCCATGATTTCACTGTGCTTTGTAGTTTGTGTATGTGTGCAAATGTTTGTGCGTGTGTCCGAAACAGAGTATTTGGTGAGCTCTGCCCTCTTCATGTAGGGCAGGGAGTTTGCCTTAAGTCCTCTCCCCCTCCTAAAAGGGTTATGTTTATCTTCAAACTGACCTTGTGTCATGGCTTAAATATTTGGGAACAGAACTGCAGGCAAGAGAAGGGGCTGCTTTGTGAATTCATCGAGGGTTTGCTGTAGTTAAAAATGCTGCAGTATTTTTTTGCACTGTTGAGTGTTTGAACTGCAGGAGGCAGAGATGGCTGACAAAGAGAACTTTGCTTCTTCATGGTTTGAAAAAATCCCTTCAGTCCTGGAGCTAAAATTACTTGTAAACCATGTTAAAGTGTTAAAAGAATGGGGAGAGTGGGGAAGGTACCTGAGGAAGGAAAAGCTTTTGTGATCAATGTTTGTATTTTCTTGGAAAGACACTTAAGGGCTGACTCAATTACAGCACAGAACATGGAGCATGGCAAAACTTTGTAATAACTGGAGGAAAAAAAAGATGAGAACTGATGTCTGGAAGTGAAAACCAGATTAAATTGGATTGGACACCTGGTGCACGTTTTACAGGCAGCCACAAGCTCTCAAGGACATGGTGGATTTGCCATTACTTTGAGTTAAAACTGGTTTATCTTTGTGGAAAACAGGCTTCAACCACAAATTGTCCATGTCCATTGGGACAGGGACAATTTAATATCTTGAACAGAAGGGAAAGAGGCAGAAAACTCTGGTCCCTTTTGGTGTCACACTCTGATTTCAGTGCTGCTGTGAAAATGAAACCCCTAAAATCCTGTAGCAAATGCCAGATTTACAGCAGAGAGCTTGGAGCAGCCTGGGACAGTGGGAGGTGTCCCTGCCCATGGTGGGGGTGGCACTGGATGGGATTTAAGGTCCCTCCCAACCCAAACCAGGGATTTCTATGATTTTTCTGGGAAGGCTGTTGTATGGAAAAATGTCCCTGTAGATGGTATATTTGGGAAAAGCTAATCAAAGCACCTCCCTAATTAGGAGGAGCTAGTGCAGAAATACAGTATTCTAGCTACTGTAGGATTGAGGTGCCCATTACCTGAGGAATTCTGCTCACAGATGTACCTCATGAGCTTCATGAACCCAAGGCAGATGCTCTGTTCATACTGCTTCTCTTTCATTTTTATACAAGCCCACTTGGCCTTCCCATACTGCCTTTTCTCATAGAGCAGATCTCCCAGCTGCAAACACAGAGAGGAGAATTTGAGGGTTTCATTTAATCAGCTCAAAACATCATGCAAACACAAGTTGAGCACAAGAAAAACTGCATCTTTTTTCAACTGTCATGTTCATTGAAAAGGACATGAATTTTAATCCTTCCTCCTATAAACCAAGGAATGCACTGCTGATTTTGTATCAAAATTGACTTCGGCAAATTTTTAGGTAGTTCTCCTTTAAAATAAGGATCTGTCATCTTTTGGACTGGCACTATTAAGCATTTAGTTGTAATTAACACTGAATAACCTTATTTTTAGCTGCAGTTATTACAGTAATACTGAGAAATTGTTTTCAAGCTTTTCATTACAACATTAACAGTCAGGACTCCCAAACTGTTCAGATGAAACACACTCCAATGATGGTATTTATAAATGTGAATTATTTAGGTCTATTTAAAAGAAATGTGGCCAAAAAGTCCTCATAGATACTCAGTAAAGGTTTTCATGGTTTGTTGATTTAAGGTTAGACATTTGCTTGTACATTTCCTGAGCTGGAAGGAATTTGCTGTACATAAATATCAGTTTTTTATTAGAGGATAAGATGGGTTTGCACATTGCTGCTTTGTTTGATAATGATCCATGATACAGAAGTACATTTTTGGTTTTAAATTCAGATATTCATCTCTTTCAAATACTCTTTGCTAAGGTGTTATCAACATGACTGTAAAGGAGCAAATGCACCGATTTAAATGAAGAAAATAGGCATTTTATTTTAAATGGCAAAGTAAGAGGGGTTTTTGTTAAATTAATTATGTCACAAAGGCTGTGATTCCTGGCCATCTTCTGGCTTTCCTGATAGTTTCTACCTTGCAAAAAAGAAAATTACACATGTACAAGGGATGAGATGTTGCAGAGGAGAGGGAGTGGCACCGTTACAACGCTTTGCACTTGATATTCACCATCCTAAACAGTTAAAAGAACTTTCTGAGGAGCCCCATGCCTGGGAGCCAGGAATGCCAACCCCTTTTGCAGCTGGGCTGGGAAGGGCAGCAGTACCTTCTCCTTGCGCTGGATCAGGGTGAAGGGGATGGTCTGTCTCTCCTGGGGGTTGTTATTCCTGGTCAGCTGCTGGATGGGCTCTGCCATGTCTGCAACAGAACCCCACAGTTCCCATGTGAGACTTCAGGCTGCAGAAACAACACTGAAATGTGCTTCCTTCCTCTGGGGCCTTTGTGACTCGTTTTGCTTGCTCTCCGCTAGGGAAGGACAAAGCTTTTCCTAGGAGAGGCTACCTGGGTTCTGCCCCTGTGCTTTTAGGAACAGGTTTCCCTTTCCCATTCCCTGTATCTGCAGCTACCCAAGTGTCCATGGAAAGCTTTGGCTGTGCCCCATTTCCTGCCTCTGTGCAGGGGACATTCCCAATTCCAGCAACTCTTTTGCTGTTGGATTCAGGTGTATCCACGTGAAGTAAATTAGGTTGGCTGCTCTTGTTCATGGGCTCAAGGAAATACTGCTGTGGGAATTGATTTCCCAAGGATGTTTAATGTCTAAAGGTGTATTTATAACTGTGGTTACCCCGACATCAATTCTAGTTGAAGGTCATAAATAAATTCTGCTTCAGAGTTGATCCCTGACAGACAGCCTTGGAAACTGTGGATACAAGGTCCCACTTAAGAGTGGAAAGTCTCTTTTCTAGAAGAGTTGGTCCCTTGCCTCCCAAAGCTGAAGTGATGAAGGCATTTGTGTACTTAGAGGATTAGAAACTCAATTTTATGTGCCGTGTTTGACAGCCTGGATGTGAATTCCTGCCCTGCTGCCTCATGGTGTGTACTGGACATGCAGGAAAAGGACGAGTTTCAGCTCCCAGAGCCCTTTTTCTGGGAGTTTGAAGTGCCTCAGGGTCTCAGGGGAAGAGGCAGGATGATAGGGGAAAGAGAATATTACCCATGTTTGAGAGAAGAGGAGAATTAAGATGCAGGAGAATTAACTTGGCCGAGGTCACTTAGTAAATCTGTAGCTGAGCTGGGAATCAAACCTCCATCTCCTGGTATCCAGTCTAGGGCTTCAGCCTTAAGACTATTTGGAATAGTAAAGGTCCTTAAACAAAGGGGAGGGAAAAAATAAAGGTGACAAAACTACATTGTAGTTAAGTGTAAACATTTTTTTTCTTTGAAATATGTCACTGGGAAATGTTTAAAATGTAGCTAATAACTGACATGGAAAATTGATCTCTTTGGAGGCTGAGGGAAAGATAGAGGTAGATTTGAGTTCAGCACTGAATTTTCCAGCAATTAGGAAAGCTTTCAGGACTCTAGAAAAGTTAACTCTATTTTTAGATTACTTTATCAATTAGTGGGGGGGGTTGTTTTTTTCATTCCATATTAATGCAGAGGATAGGCATTACAACTGATTAAAGTCCTTTGGGGAGTTTTATCCTTCAGTTTGTGAATCTTTGCTTTGTGTTGTTCTGGTCTGAGGGCTCCACCTGCACAGGGCCAGGCTGGCAGGCAGCAGAGGGACAAGGACAGTTGTATTTTCTTAAGTCATGGTTTCAGTGATCCATAGGGATCATCGAGTCCCAGCCCCTGGCCCTGCACAGACACCCCACCAACCCCACCCTGTCCATCCCTGGCAGCGCTGTCCAAACGCTCCTGGAGCTCTGGCAGCCTCGGGGCCGTGCCCATTCCCTGGGGAGCCTGGGCAGTGCCCAGCACCCTCTGGGGGAAGAACCTTTCCCTAAAATCCATCCCAATCCCCCTGACTCAGCTCCAGCTGCTCCCTTGGGTCCTGTGCCTGCTCCCAGAGAGGCAAGGGGCATGGTCTGCTCCTTGTCACAGAGGGATTCCTCCTTCTGAAAAATCCCCTTCATTGCCTCCCCTCCTCCCTCAGCCCTGGAGAGGAGCCGAAGAAAAATCTTGTATTATTCTGTCTTGATTTTTTTGTAATGTGCTGAATACCACAGAGCAAACCTTCTGTAATACTGTATAACTAAAACGTGGTCAAACGCTGCTTTTGACATATTCCTTAGAGTTTGTATCCCTCCTAATGGATCTTAGGAATTCCAATGCCAGGCACCAGAACACCAGATAATTCTGTGGGAAGGGCTCTGGTTTTCTGCAGCACAGAACTCTCTTAAGGACTGCTCTCCATCCAGGCATTCACACTGCATTCCGGTGTGTTAAATAGGGACCCCCTGCTCTCCCTTCCCTCCGTGCCCTGGGTATCCCGGAGCTGTCAGATTCCAGCATTCCAGACACAACCCCGTGGTTGCTGGAGTGAGTGCTGAAACTCTGGGATGGCACTGGGCATCCAGAGACTCCTCCAGGGGCAGTGAGAACAAGTCAAGGCAGGGAGCTCTGTTCAGATCGATCTTACCCTTCTAGCACGTTAAATGTCATTGTTAAAGCATTACAGAGTTAAGGTGAGACTTCAGGGTGTGGCTGGAAAAGGAGGATGGACTGAATTTGCTGTGTTGGAATATAGAAAGAATTTTTAAAGAACAGTAATTTAATACTGGTAATGTATACTGCAGCGCAGTCTGGGTGAGGTTTGGCTCTCCCCACCTCGGGGAAGGTGAGTTCCTGCAGATCTCTGCTCCTCTGGGCAGGACAGGGCAGAGTTAAAGTCTGTGCCCGAGCTGAGCTTGTAGTGACTCTCTGCTGCTGGTTAGGAGTTCTCTGACTCACCCGTCTTTCAGAGACTCCAGTCTTTCTTAAAATTGAAAACAACCAATTTCTGACTAAGATGAGCCTGGGAGCCTCACTGTCAAAAGCAAATCAATCCTTTACTTGTTTACTCTGTGCCTTTTTTAAATACAGCCCTCTTTCCTTAAAGAACTGACTTTTCCGATGGGCATAGGGGATATTTTTAGGAAGAATGCTTTTGCAGGTAGTCAGTTTAATATTTAATTAAGTCTGAAAACTCGCACTGGTTGTTTTTAGTATGAATAGGTCACCCCAGTGCTGCTGCAGCCGCTCCTCTACGTTATGGAAAGCTTTGCATCGCCCCGGGTGAAGCTTTAGCTGCTTCAGAGCCAAACTGGTGTCTCAGGCTCCCACGGGACTTCGCTGGGTGTTTATTGCCGGGTGTTTATTGCCGTGTCCCCGTGTCCCGCAGCCCCAGCCCGATCCCGCTTGCCCGTCCCTAATCCCGCATCCCGGCGAGCGGCTTATCCCGGCCTTACCGCGGGGCACGTCCACCTGGTGCCCCCGGCCCACGCTCTGCCAGTAGCTCAGCAGCCGCTCCTGCTCCTCGTCGTCCATGCGCTCGGCCGCCTCCTCCTCCAGGCTGCTGCCGTGGCTGTGGTACGCGGAGTCGGGGCTCTCCTCGGCCAGCCCGTCCAGCTCCTCCAGCGTGATCGCGGCCGGGCCGCCGGGCCCCGCGCCGCCCATGCGGCACCCGCCCGTCTCCATCCCCGCTCCGCGCCGCGCCGCCGCCGCGGGGCTTTATACACGGACCGGGGGCGGGGGGGCCGGCGGGACCCGCCTCTGCCCGCCCAGCGCCGGCCAGGGATGGAGAGAGCCGGGATGGAGCGATGGGTGCCCGCTCAAGGGACTAGGGACGGGGGGACCCGCCTCTGCCCGCCCAGCGCCGGCCAGGGATGGAGAGAGCCGGGATGGAGCGATGGGTGCCCGCTCAAGGGACTAGGGACGGGGGGACCCGCCTCTGCCCGCCCAGCGCCGGCCAGGGATGGAGAGAGCCGGGATGGAGCGATGGGTGCCCGCTCAAGGGACTAGGGACGGGGGGACCCGCCTCTGCTCGCCCAGAGCCGGGGCAGGGCACCCGGGAGCCCAGGGATGGACAGAGCCGGGGATGGATGGATCCAGGGATGGATGCCCTGTCCCGGTGCTCCGTGCCTTCACCCCGTGCTGCAGGGACCGAGCAGTGCAGAACTTACACAAGTTTGTGTTCTGTCTGTTTTCCCACTCATTCCCTCCTTCCCAGCTGTTTTCTTCATCGTGTTTTCCCCACTGCTCTTCGAGTCCTGTTAGTTCTTCTTTATTGTGATTTTTATTTTGCTGTTTTCAAACCACACTTTAAAGACAGATCTTTCATTTTATTCAGGAAGTCTCTGAGATCTTTCCAAAATATTACGAGTGCAAAAACTCTGGGATATTTTGTTACTGAAGTCCAGCTTTGGAAGTTTTCAGCTGCGTGATTTTGCAGTCGAGACAAGCCTTTGTGTGAGCGAGGGAGATGAGCACCCCCGTTATGGGGTGGATATGGCAATTAAAGCAGGATCTGGATTTCAGTCAGGAGTCTGTGTGGACTCTGTGTAGTTGTCTTTCATTCCAAATTTAACATGAAATGGCTGTTGTGGCCCTTTTTGTGCAGGCAGGAAAGGGCAATCTCGGGGCATTTAGGGGTTAAAACAATAGGAAAACAATCCTTTTCTGTGCCTTGTTGATGCTCACAGGGAAAGCTGGAGGTTGGGGATGTGATTGTTGAGATGCTTAATCTGCCCCCTCCTTCTTCCCTTTTTCTGGTCAGTCCCTTTCTCCAGGCTCAGCTTCGGCTCCCCAGCCCAGGGGCTGAGCTTGCTGTGGAAATGAACCCTGAACTGCCTTAGCAGCCGAGGTGTGCCCGTCCTGACGGTGCTCCTGACGGGGCACACCGAAATCCTGCTGTTCCTGGGCAGTCCTCCTTGGGGGGATTGCAAATGGGGGCGCAGCTGCCGGTGGGAACGTCCTGAAAGGGATTTTGGGATGCAGTGGCTGAAGGGAGTGAAGCACAGGCCACTGAGGGGGGTTTGGCCTCTGGGCTGCGGGCAGTGAATCAGCACCACCGGATCTGGAATTCACTGGGAAGGCAAATCCTGGAGCAAGGCTGGATCCGATGCTTGTTTAAGGGCCTGGGTGGGTGCTGATCCGATTTCACGGGCAGCTGCCCCGAGAGCAGCAGCAAGGGCTCCCTCGCAGCGGGGAATTTTCTGGCAGTGACCACATTTCCCTCTCAGACCCCGCTGAACTGTCGGCACCTGAGGGGAGGCACAGTGGGAACCCATCCCTGCCCCAGGTAAATCCCACTCACACACTCCAGTGCTCGGAGTAAGGAATTTTCCACTGAATTTTGGCAGCTGGGTTATCAGTACCAAGGGAGGGCATCCTGGCTCTTGGAGATTTTTTCCAGGAACCGGCATTCCTGTTTGAAGAAGTGTGGAAGTTCTTTTTCTGCCCATCCTGCATAAATAATTCATGATAAACAGTCCCATCTCTTTTGTTCAAGCATTAATTATGTGAATTAATAGTTGCTTAAGTGAAATTGTTTCTGTTTTAAGTATTAAGTATCTTTGCTGGAGGCGAGAAAAAAGACAAAGAAAAACCAACCAGCAGAAAAATAGTTTAAATCACAGCTAAATTTCTCTACTTGTGAGAAATGCCACAGAATATTGACTATGACAAAGAATCTGGGAGGAGTTTAAAATCCTGTTTAAAAAATCCATCTGTACAAATTACTCTGTGTGTATTTGATTTGTCTTTGACTTGTGATGAGTTTAGTAATTACTGCATTTGATAGAGTGCTGGAGATGTGATGGTCTGTGTCTGGATAGATAACAGAGAAACTTGTTGTTACTGCAAGTGAAAAAAGCTGATTTTTGTTGTATTTGATGGGGTTTTTTCCCCAGACTTGCTAATTTCGTGTATTACTGCTGGCTAATAAACAGCCACTCTTGAGATAACTCAGTTTTGGTAGTGCTGTGCTCTTGGTGCTTTCCTGGCAGGTTCTGTCTCTGAACATGACAGAAAAACTAATGTTCAGCCTTAAAAATTTAGGATCCAAAACATTCTCAGTGGGATGCTCCTTTCTGTCTGACAGTCACTTACGGAGTGGCAGGTTGATGTAGAAAAGCCACTTTTTTCTTAACATTTCTCAGGTAAAAAGTAAAATTTTTCTTTGTGAAATTAGTTGAAAAGTAAAATCTGTAGGTCTTATTTTATAAGCTTTAGGCGTGGAAAACTGCTGTAACGGGAGAAAACTCAGCTGTTAGAAAAGGACATAGTATTGGATTTTTTGGATGGATCCCAGCTTCCAGGGAAGAACAGTGGGTTTTCAGTGTGTCTCATGTCCCTGGAAGACTGGGGGGAGTCTGAATGAGTTAATATAAACTTACAGCAAACCTTTTGGTGCCAAGATCATTACTGGGCTGATCAGTATTGGGTTTGGAGAGTGACAGTATCAGCTAAAATCTATCCTACCCTGCTGTGTCCCTCTGCTTTCCTTCCTTTGTTGGCCAGGTGAGAAGATGTCAGGAGGAAACTTGCACAAAATGCACTACTCTCCCTGGTTTAGGATTTGTTTGTCAGGACTCTGAAGTTTTGCAGGAGAATGACTAAAACTCGGTGCCAGTCAGAGCTCCAAAGCCTCCCCCAGCTGGCAGACACTAAAAATGGTTTGCTCCTGGGACTTGCTTCTGGAAGTTACTTTTGGGAATATTGGTTCCTGCATGGGCACTCCTCAAGGTATCACACTTGGGGAGCCCAAACCTTCCTGGTTTCAGTGCTGGAAGAAAACAGGGAATGCTCTAGATCATGCTCTGCCCTTCCCTGGAGGAGTAAAGGCTCTGGCTGTTCCCACCTCCCTGCAGGATCTCTGCCCTAGGACGGCCTGGCCACACCCCTGCTGTGGATCCTTGGGATGGAAACCACTCCCGAGCCCGATCTCCAGCTGGGCCTGGTGGGCAGAGTCTCCTTTTGCCCTGCACTGCCTTGCTTTGCTCTCTTCCTTGGGAATTTCAGGATATGGAGCAGCGGGTGGGAGCAGTGCGCTGTCCATGAGGTGTGTGGCCACAGCACAGATCTGGGTTTGTCCTGGAGCTGTTGGTTATTCCCTGCTCCTGGTTTGGGGGATCCCCTTAGGACAAACCAGTGTGTTGGGGTGTGCTGGGACCTCACTGGCACTAACTGGGCTCATTTCCTTCTCACCAGCTCAGCCCCGGCACGATGGGAAGGGATCCCTGGAAGTGCCCAAGGCCAGGTTGGACAGGGCTTGGAGCAGCCTGGGATAGTGGGAGGTGTCCCTGCCGTGGCAGGGGTGGGTTGGGTGGGTTTTAAGGTCCTTTCCAACCCAAACCAGTCTGGTATTCCATATTGGGCATTGAAAACATGGAGCCAGGGGCGTTGGGAGGGCAGGGGAAGGGTGGAAGAAGGTGCAGCTCTTTCAGCCCAGTGTGACCCTGTAAAACCCAGTCAGGGCTGTCAGGGGAGGCTGCAAGCACCGTGGGAGCTCCTGTGGAGGGGATGCACCTTTGGAGTCCTTGCTTGTGGAAGTCCTGTCTGCTTGGCATTTCTGCCACCGCTCCTTCTCCACTGGGAAAGAAAAGCCACACTATCAGTTATTTATGGGTGTTTTTCTTTGCTAAAGAACCCCTGCAAAGCTGCACTAAAATAATTAGGTCAGGGCGTTAGTTTAGAGCCTTTGTTTTTTATTGTGCCAACAGAAAACAGATTAGGAGCAGTTTTTTAGTGAGGTGTAGCTGGCACAGGAACAGCTCTTTGCCCTGTACACAAGTCCTCAGCTCCTGTCAGAGCTCCAAAACCAGGTTCTAAGCTCATCGTGGGTACAGGCTCCAAGAACTCATTGTGGTTTGCTGTGGGAGATACCTCGGAACAGAGAGAAAGTCTTTGTGTTCTTGGCAAGTTCCATGCAAGATGGGATAACTCTGCCAGTCCTCTTTTATCTGCTGGCTGTAAATCTGTCAGCCCTGAACTCCAGTTAGTGAGCTGGAGAAAGCCACGAGCGCTCCTAAGCAATTAATTGGAATGAATTCTATAGCTGTGTTTGGGTAACACGACACTGCAATGTTTTGGAAAGGCTGAGGGGACTTTTCCAGAAGTATTATCTTTTTAATTAAAAATTAAGGTATGGAGGAAAGATAAATGCAATCAGTGAGCAGAGCCTGTTCTGAGTCTCTCCTAAGTAGGTTGTGTTTACTGTTCCCTGTTAGTTCTGAAGCTCCAGGTGACTGGATCCTGCTGTCTTTCATAACAGTGCTGGCTTTGTTTTGCAGAAGGTGATTAAATCAGACAGGGGTGTACATTGAGCAAACAGGGACAATATCATTTTCTTATATGTTAGAAACTGGGTCAAGGGATGAAACAGAAAAGTACATGTAATGGAGATTTCTTTTTTTAAAAAAAAAAAAAGCTCAGCAACAAGTATAGGAAATAATAAAGCAGCGCTGAAAAACTAGATTTTGTGGCCAGTACTTTTTAATGAAAGCATTAATTGCTTTTCAAGAGGAACATTTATGAAAAGACTGACTCCATTTCCACTACTTGAGACATAGTTAAAGCTTCATCTTCAGCACTTCAAGTGTCCTCATGTCCAACTGGGGTTTGATGGGAGGGTAATGAGCTATTCCAGTGGTATCCATTCAAATAAAAAGCACTGAGTTCTTCCTTCATGGTCAGCATTTTGGTTTATTTTGTAAATACCTTTTCCTGTAGCTGCACAGACATCTCTGTCTCTGTCCTTTTACAGAGACTTGTCAGATAGAACCCAGATTGAAAAACAAAGAACAGTAACAAACTCTGTGACAGAGCACAGAGTTCTGAATTTTAAACCCTTAAAACTAAACTACATCTTGAATTTTGTTTTCACTAATATGACAAATTAATTCCTTGTGCATTCAGCCTTCCCAGTGGCTTGGTGAATGGTTTTGACTGTATTTTAAGAAAACAACATTTGATTTCTTAATTTTCTTCATTTTCCCCCCCTTTCCTCCAGAAATTCCTGGCACTATTGTAGCCTCCAGTTGGTGTTTGCTTGTTGGTGGTGTTAGAGGCGTTAGTGGTTTATTTGGCTTAATTAATCCATGAGCCTTAATTAGAAGGAATGCCGGGAACTGGAGTGTCCTGCCTGGCTTTCCCAGGGAGCTGCATGAGGCTGTGACCCAGCTCCCTGGGGATAAAGGAGACCTGGGCAGGGCTGGGAAAGGCCTTGGAGCCATTTGTGCCCCCAGCTGGGCTCACCCCAGATGCCCCAGGGGACACAGAGCAGGCAGGGAGCAGCTGCCCCAGGCTTGGGCCCATCCCACGGCCCAGAGCAAAGTCATGGAATGGTTTGGGTTAGAAGAAACCCTAAATCCCATCCAGTGCCACTCCTGCTGTGGGCAGGGACACCTTCCACTGCCCCAGGCTGCTCCAACCCTGTCCAGCCTGGCCTTGGACACTGCCAGGGATCCAGGGGCAGCCACAGCTTCTCTGGGCACCTTGTGCCAAGGCCTCCCCACCCTCCCAGGGAAGAGGAGCAACCCAAAATGCACCAAAGTACTCAGAATTCTGGCTCCATTTCTATGATTTCCCTTTATCTGCTGTAAGCTGCTTATCCTGCTGGCTCCAGTCTGCTGGTTTGGAGTGACCTGTGGGCATAGATGGGCAGGATGGAAACTGCCCAGCACATCTCCCCTAGTTCAGCTGGGGCTGTCACGAGTTTTCCTTTGCCCTTCCAAATTTCTCCTCGCATTTTTGATTCTTTTGGGGAATTAATGCTGCTGTCATTGATAATGGCAATTATTCCCACTCCTTTTCTTAGGACTTTAGATTAGATTTTGATTAGATATTGGGAAGGAATTCCTGGCTGGGAGGGTGGGGAGGCCCTGGCACAGGGTGCCCAGAGCAGCTGTGGCTGCCCCTGGATCCCTGGAAGTGTCCAAGGCTGCTTGGAGCAGCCTGGGACAGTGGAAGGTATCCCTGCCATGGGAGGGGTGGCACTGGGTGGGATTTAAGGTCCCTCCCAACCCAAACCATTCTGTGACTCTGTTTTTATTTTAATGCCACGCAGGTTCTGCACACAGAGCAAGAAGGTCAAAGAAGACCTATAAATAAACTATATTATAAACTAAATTCTATAAACTAAACTATAGCTATAATCAAAGCAAGCAGAGAGAAGTTAAACTAAGCTGCCCCTGCAGTGCCAGAGCACGAGCAGCACATGCTTGTTAAGGATATTTGTGCATCCTCACAGGCTCTGGGAACCCAGCACAGGAGCAGTGCCTGGAGAGCACAAGTGGAGTGTTGTTACTCAGGGATAAACACCGGTTGCATTTTACACGTGCCTTTCTTTACCTGCCAGGACATCTTCTCCCCACCAGCTCCAGGCCTGCTGGGATCAGCCTGTGAAGCCTGACTTAGGCCTGGCTTTATTGGTTTAGTTGGTGCTTTTCAGTGGGCTGAAGGGACACTAAAGGGATTAAGCATTTGTTACACTCAGCCCTCTTAGGGCAGGGCAGCTGTGCTGCTGCTGGAGTGCCTGGAAAACTTGGGAAACACAGTGTGCATGGAAGTAGCAATGGGGAATTGTCTCAGCCTTTGTAGAAGCCTGTTCCTGTGCACTGGGATGTTTTTGGGGCCCTTGGCCAAGGGGGCCAACAGGTTGTAAACAGTGTTTTTAGGACAAATCTGATTACTGCAATTATGGCAGAGTTAGCGCGCAGGCCAAATTAAGTCTGTGGAAAAATCCTGACCACCTAAGGCCGGGAAACAAAGAGGAAAAACAGGATTAAGATGCATTAGTGCAGGTTATTGTCCTTGCTGCACCGAGGTGGAAAGCAGGTACATGTGATGTTTGAAAACAGGCTGTGTTTTAGGGCAGGTTCTGAAGGAAATGGGACACGCTGCTGTGCCTGTGCCCATTCCCCTCTGCTCGTGTTTCCCAGCTCCCATCCCTTCCAGACACAGCTTTTGGACACGTTGGGCAGTCCTTCACCCAGTTTAGTCTTCTCAGAGGTGAATCCAGGTGTTCCTGTGAGCAAAATGCCATTGGAGTGTGAGCAGTGAGAGCAGCGGTGGAACTGCAGCCCCAGTTCCATACCTGGGCGTCCATCCCGTTCTGCTCCCTCTCTGCTCAGACCTTGTTCCATTCTAGATCCCAGGGCGTCTCCCCTTCTCAGTTCCTGCATGGATACCGGGCTGTCCTGGCGGCAGGAGGGTGTTGGTCTGTGTGGAAAGGAGGGCACAAATCCTTAGGGAACCATGTTCATGGAATCTCCTGAGTGGGAGAGAGAAGAGTGGGAAGGGACCCACAAGGATCATGGAGTCCAACTGCTGACCCTGCACTGGACACCCCAACAATCTCACCCTGTGCCTGAGAGCCTTGTTCAAGTGCTCTGGCAGGATTTTTGGGATGTTTAAAAACATCCTGGTTATGGAGAATCTTCCACTGAGGCAGAGCCCCAGGTACAGTAACAAAGCACTCAGAATTCAGCACAGTTCACTTTGAAAAATTATGTCTTTCAGATCAAATCAATGAGCTGCTCATGTTCTGTTGTGTAGGACCTGTAAAAATAAAATTATTTCGAACGGTTCAACCTTCACTTGTGCTGGGTTTTGGTTGCAGGTGCTGGAAGCATTCGCTGGGCGCCTGATTAAGGTGGGAGTTTTATCCAGGAGGGATATTCCCAGCCTGACCAAGTACCAGATCATCCTGGCAAGGGATCAGTACAGGAAGAATCCCTCTGCTCAACATGCTGTAAGTTCTTTATTTATTTCATGCTATTAAAGTAGGGAATAAATAGAAATAATCCATAGTTACAACATTTCCTGAGACATTTTAAGCAGATTTCTGGTTTTAACCATGGAATAAAATATAGTAGACTCACAGCACGGTTTGGGATGGAAGGGATCTTAAAGATCATCTATGGAATCTATAAAATATTCCTAATTTTTCCATGTTTCTGGATGCCAGTATAGGAAGGTCAAGGAAAAGATCAGGAACTCTATTTCCAAAGTGAAATTGTTTTGAGAACTTAATTACTGACAGCCAAGTTTTCATTTTCCCCTCAAAGCTGTATTCCTGCTCCTATTTTTTGGTAAATCCTCATGGAATGGTCAAATTTTGTAAACTTAAAGAAAATTGCCTCAAAAAGACTGTGTGCCTCAAAAAGAGCAGTTGGAAATCTCCTTCACTGGAAGCAAGGCAACTTTCCTGACTCAGTTTCGTAGCCTGGGTGGATGTGCCAGGAATCCCAGGTTTTCCCAAATGCTGATGGTTCAGCTCTCAGAGTCTGAGGGTTGATGAGGTAATTTTTGGAGACAACAGAGGTATTTTGGAGAGTATTTTGGAGGTGGACGAGGATTGCCTTCACTGAGCACTGTGGAGTCTGTCCCCTGAGGGCTCTGATGGACAAACTGCTCCCTGGGCATCACTCTGGGGTTTACTCTGCTCCTCGGATGTCACTCTGGTTCTGGTCAGGAATTGCAGTGGGATTCCTGCTGCTCAGCCACTTCCTAACTCAGTCTGAGTCTGCTTTTCTCCCCCAGGGAATCCATCAAGGCATCATTGAAGGAGACTTTGCCCTGTGTATCAGTCTGTACCACGGGTACGAGCTGCTGCTGCAGATGGGAATCCGCTCCTTGTTCATCTACCTGTGGGGAATCATGGATGGATCCAAAGGTGAAATGTCCTCAGGAACATCCTTTCAGCTGCACTCTTCTCATTTAATTTCCCTCACTGTGTGGCTGGTTTGGCGCAAAACCACTTGGGGAAAGAGGGATTGCAGATGGAATTAGAGTTTTGTTCCCCTTGTGTTAAATACAGAGTTTGTTTGGGAATGGAATCCTGACATGTTCCAACTCTCTCCCAAGGGTTATCCCGCACCAAGACCGAGCTGGGCCGCAACGAGGATTTTATGAAGCTCTACCAGCAGCTTTGGGACATGTTCTCAGACACTGCTGTGGCTCCTGAGAATGGAAGTGTTTGCAAGAGCACAACAGGTCAGGATTCCCCTCTTAGGGACAGGATATTCCTGTTTAAAAGTCGTGCTGCACTGGCTGCTGCTCTTTATTCCAGACTGACTTCCCAATATTCTGTCTCTCCCTCCCTCTCTCTCTTCCCTCAATGGTTTTAGCTGCTTTCAATCAAGTTTTCTATGTTTGAAGTTTGTAACTTGCTTTAAAATGAAGGTTAAAATACAACTGTTTCCCTGTTAAGTCTTTTCCAGTGTGACTCTAACAAAAGTAACGGTTTTCTCAAAAACTGGATTTAACAAATGAGCTTCTGTCAGCAGTTTGTTTTGTTTAGAACCAGTATCAGGACTTGGGTCTGACTCAGATAATTGCAGTGGAAGGGAATGAAGTTCACTAAACCTTCCTGCTTGTTGCAGGTTTATTTATATCTTTCATTGCTTTATTCCCTTTCCAGTGTTGGAAAAGAAAAAGGAATTTGTCTACAGCCATCCAAAATTAAAGAAATTGGAGGAAATTGTAATAGAACACTTCAAATCCTGGAAAAGGGGATGTTCTGGTGAGTATCAACAACTCAGAGGAAAACCTGGGGATGGAAACAAGGACTATACTCCTGACTGATTTCCTACTTTGTGCTTCTTTATTGCTTTGATTGTTTGTGTATCTTCTTCTCTAGAAGAACTTAAGATTTCTATAAAACAAAACTTTCCATAAATTTTCATTATTAATTTGATATAAACTGCTGTAACAGCTGAGTAAAACAGGGACAGGGAGCTCATTCCTGGGGGCACCACGTTTTCTGCTGCTCCTGTCCCAGTTTGTCCTAGCAGCCTCCCCTCCGGGCCCTGCTGCCAGTCCCTCCTGCAGAGTTCCATGAACACATCTAAGGACCTAAAGGGGAAAAGTTCTGATATCCAGCCTGAGGCCAAGAATTGAAAGCTCTGAGGCATCAATTTGAAGTTCAAACCCTTTAGTTCCGTTCACCTGTCTCTCATTGTTTTTCATGTTGATGATGACATCATTCAGATCTCTTTGGTTTTGGGATGTTTCAGCTGCTTGATTCCAGCTTTGGGAATTATTATATGAGTAATAATAACATTTGTTTTGCAACTTGTTCACTTGATTTCTTGCCTGTTGGGATCTTTGTGCTCTGCAAAGTTCTGATAATTTCTGACCTGCCCTTCCTGTTTTTGTGTTTTTTTTCCTCTCTTGAATTCATTGTTCGCAGCAGTGAGAAAAGACTGATGCTTTCTAGTAGGCAACTTTAAGGTTTCCCAGTTCTATGTTTGTTACTTTAGGATACGTCCCAATGCATTTAATGCAATTAACTCCTTTTTTCCCCCTTCCCATTCAGAGTTCTTTCTGTCCTCCCAACCTCCCTCCCTCCTTTTGCCTCCAGTTTAAAACCCTACATTTGAGATGGAGAAGGAGGGAATTCATGCCCAAAGTCCTCAGATCAGAAATACCACCAGCCCTTTCTCCTCCATTCATTGTCCAGAGCAGCTGTGGCTGCCCCATCATCCCTGGCAGTGTCCCAGGCCAGGCTGGATGGGGCTTGGAGCAGCCTGGGACAGTGGAAGGTGTCCCTGCCATGGCAGGGGTGGCACTGGATGGGATTTAAGGTCCCTTCCAACCCAGACGATTCCAGGATTGTGTGATTGTGGTTCTGCTGTCCTGAGGGTCCTAAACTGGAGAAATGGAGACAACAGCATCTTGAACTTCATTCCAAAACACTTCCCATCCAACCCCAGCTTTTCAAAGTGACTTTAGTAAGGGCCCCTCACATAAAGACATTCTCACCATGCTTGGTGTAAATCCTCCAAAATTAGAGATGCTTTGATTCCAAAGAGGAATTTATCAAGGAGATGGATCTTGGAGCATTTTCTGCCCGTTTTTCCATTAAGTGAGATGAGAGCTGTGAACGTGTAACTTGTGGGGTGCCCCGTCCTTTTTTATTGATAATTCTATTAAAATCTGACATTTTCAGATCCAGCAGATGAAGGCAGGAGTGAAAGCCCACCTGGGGACACGAGGGTGATGATCTTCTCCTCGTTCCGGGACAGCGTGCAGGAAATCGCTGAGATGCTGGCCCGGCTCAGCCCGGCTGTGCGGGCCATGACCTTCGTGGGACACTCCTCAGGGAAGAGCACCAAAGGCTTCACCCAGAAGGAGCAGCTGGAGGTGAGGAGAGAGGAGACTTGGACCAGGAATTAGTGATAAAGAGCATTAATTGTGTAAATAACTCCAGGAGTGTTGACTGTGTGGCAGTGGCTGAACTTTAAGTGTCGTTAGGAAATCCCTGTGGAGTCCAGTAGCTTCCAGAGTATCCAGAATTATACTCACTGAAAAAGATATATAAATGATTTATGTATTTACATTATATTAACAACTGCTAAATTTAGATGTCAAAAATCTGGGGAAATATGCAAATACGTGCTATGGGAATTTTATTCTTCTTATAGGTCGGAAAGATAAGATCTAATAAATTTTGATCTAGAAAAGTTAAAAAAAAATAGATAGCCCCAATGCAAAGCTGGGAAATGAGTTTTAGAAGAATGCCATGGTTGGAATCAGAATGAGGTGTGCTTTTTTCCCTTTATTTTAGAATTAAAGAGTTGAAATGCTGATGTTGGTCACACTGGGCTGTGGTGTTTGATCACAGGGTAGCAGCTGGGAAATTTAAAAAGAGCTGGTTTCGTTATTTTAGAATACAAGGCAGTTTTCCTGGCTGAGCTGGTGAATCCCATTTCCATTGTCCCTGCAGGTGGTGAGGCGTTTCCGGGAGGGGGGGTACAACACCCTGGTGTCCACCTGCGTGGGCGAGGAGGGGCTGGACATCGGCGAGGTCGATCTCATCGTGTGCTTCGATGCCCAGCGCAGCCCCGTGCGCCTGGTGCAGCGCATGGGCCGCACCGGCCGCCGGCGCCACGGCCGCATCGTGGTCATCCTGGCCCAGGGCCGCGAGGAGAGGGTGAGTCGGGGCATGGAGCAGGGATCAGGGATAATCCTGGCCCGCAGGGATCATCCCAGCTCCTGGTCCTGCCCAGACACCCCAACAATCCCACCCTGTCCATCCCTGGCAGCGCTGTCCAAACGCTCCTGGAGCTCTGGCAGCCTCGGGGCCGTGCCCATTCCCTGGGGAGCCTGGGCAGTGCCCAGCACCCTCTGGGGGAAGAACCTTTCCCTGATCTCCAGCCTGAGCCTGCCCTGGCCCAGCTCCAGCTGCTCCCTGGGTGCTGTCCCTGTCCCAGGGGGCAGAGATCAGAGCTGCCCTTGGGACAAAGCTGCAACCTCCAGTGAGTCTCTGCTCAGCCTCCTCCTTCACTCTGTTACAGGGAGCTATAGCACAGAATCCTGGAGTGGCTGGGGCTGAATGGGACCTGAAAGATCCTCCAGTTCCACCCCTGCCATGGCAGGGACACCTCCCACTATTCCAGGCTGCTCCAAGCCCCAGTGTCCGACCTGGCCTGGGACACTCCCAGGAATCCAGGGGCAGCCACAGCTGCTCTGGGAATTCCAGCCCAGCCCCTCCCCACCCTCCCAGCCAGGAATTCCTTCCCAATATCCCATCCATCCCTGCCCTCTGGCAGTGGGAAGCCATTCCCTGTGTCCTGTCCCTGCATCCCTTGTCCCCAGTCCCTCTCCAGCTCTCCTGGAGCCCCTTTAGGCCCTGCAAGGGGCTCTGAGCTCTCCCAGGACCCTTCTCTCCAGGTGAGAGGAGCTCTCCTAGCCTGCCGTGCCACCAGATGTTAAACTGAAACTCAGAAAATCTGGGGTTTTTCCAAGGGTGCAGAGGAAGGTGTGGGGCAGGGGCTGGAGCTGGGAGGGGACACTGGCAGTGCTGCTGATGACACTGGGTGTTCAGACTGGTACTTACTGGGCTGGTGACGACACTGGCGCACAGAGCTGGCTTTAGTGGCCGCGCTCTTGCGTGTGAGGCTGAAGAGATCGGCTTAGGTGCAAATCCACTTTGGTTGAGTTCCTGGAGCCCAGCACTGAGGCAGAGCATAATTAATCATCCCTGAGTACACACTGTCCCTCGGGACATCCGTGTCCCACTGGAAATGTGTGCTGGGAGCTGGGGGATCCCACCACAGCTGTGCCAGCTACATCCCGCGGCCCTGCAGGGCTCATCCATGGAATGGGACAGGGCAGGATTTGGGCAGCACAGGCTGGGCAGTCCCCGCTGCCATCACTGGTGAAAGGAGGTGCAAACCAATAAGTCCAAGATCTATGTAAACCAACTGTAAACCCAAAATTTCAGACTCTTGGTATTTTTCATTTATTCTGGTCAATGCTGTAGCTCTGGTTGGGATTTGTAGGTGGCGGGGATTTAATTCTGAATGAGACTGCACAGAATCCTCCCTGAGGGGAAAAAAGTTGCTTTGAAGGGACGAGAGTTAAAAATGATAAACCTGAGTAGAGCTTGTCAGTAGATATTTTCTCCTGCTGCTTATGGAGGCTGGGGACTATTGGAAGCTCTGCTCTGTAATGGGATATAAAATAGTCCCTTAAATTCCTTGGAGCTTCACTTAAGTAGTTGGATTACTGTGTTGGCCAGATTTTCTCAGATATCTTTGAAGCAGAACCTCCTCCCCAGTCACTGGATAGAATTTTTTTTTATTTTGAGATCAGGAAATCAATTTAATTGCAAACCAGTATTGTCCTGGTTGGTTTGTTTGTTTTTTCTTGAGGATGTTTTTGGGGTTGTTGTTGGGTTTTTTAAGTTTAACAGAACTAGAAAGAGACTCAATATGGAGATTCTTCCCCATCACTTCATTTGCAGCTATATAATTAATGTCCATACATTAATTTATGGGAATTTGTTTGGGTTTTGTGGGGGGTTTTTGTGTGGTTTTTTTTTCCTTTGTTTCTGTTTTGCGTGTTTGTTTGTTTGTTTGTTTTTTTTAATTTTGCTTGGTTTAGTTTAGGGTTTCTTTTTTAATCAAACCCCTTCAAGTCAATCCCAAAGCTTTTGAAGGTGTTTCATTGGGAGGAAGGGGTCGGTGCAGGCCTGGAAGTGTGACGCTGGCAGGAATTTCCGTGAGCTCAGTGTTTATTCCCCGGCTCCCACGTGCTCCTGGGTCAGCCGTTCCACGTGGCAGCTCCCGCCTGTCCCAGGCCCCCGGAGCTGCTGGACTGGGCTCTGGATGTCCCATGGAGCTGCTCACCCCGGCAAAACACAGGGGAGGGAAAAGCCTGCAAAGTCACAACTCTGTGATGCTGGAAATTTGGTAATACCAGGTTGTTTTGCCATAAAAACACTAGGTTTAACTGTTCTAGGATTAAAAAGTTACTTCTTGGAATGTCTGAGGGGTTTATCAGAGCTGGCTGTGGGCTTCCTCTGGTTTTATTCAGGGAGAATCTTTTTTTGCTCCCTAAAATCCTCTGTGTCAGGTGGCAGCTGCCCCCCTGTCCCACCCAGGGCCTCACAGGGGCTTGGAGGGGAGCCCAGCACAAAACTTCCTCGGGAGAGGCAGCTCCAGAGTCAGGCCCCAGTTTCCCTCCTCACTTTTCCCAGCTTTGGTTTCTCTGTTGCACAATAAAATGGGGTGTAATTAAAAGGACTCAGAGGACTCATGACATCAACAAATCATCTTAGGCCTTTTTTTTTTTGCTTGACCTCCTTTCCCTGTTTCCGATGTAATCTAATTTACATCATCCCTGTATCCGTGGCAGATTGTAACTTCCCCCAGGCAAGGGCTGTGCTCCTTTCTCTCTCTCCCCTGTGCTGTGCCTGCTTCTGGTCCATTAAAAAACCCCAAACCAAACAACACCTTGCTGAGGGAACAGAAAATAATGAGAAACCCCACAGACACTGAGGAGGTCTTTCAGTTTTGATCAAATGCTGTGAAAAAACAAGCAATCACCAGGTGATTTATCTATTTATCCTCTCTTTCAGACTTACAACCAAAGCCAGTGTAACAAAAGGAGCATCCACAAAGCCATTTCAGGGCACAAAACCCTTCATTTCTACCAGCACAGCCCACGGATGGTTCCAGAAGGCATCAATCCCAAAGTGCATAAAATGTTTATCACTGCTGAAAAACACGAGCCGAGCACCTCAGGGATGCTTTCCAAAGAGAGGAGATCCAGTTCCCTGCAGCACAAATCTGCTCTCTTTTCCTGTGTCACTGGTAAGAGGATTATGATGCTTCCAGCACATCCAACCCCTTCTCACAGGGGCCTGGGGCTCTGCGGGGTCACTCTGTCAGCTTGGACACTGCTCAGGGCTGCTTCAGCCCTCAGCCTTTTCCTGGGCATCCTCACAGCTCTGTCCTTGCACTTCCAGATCCTGAGTCATTTGTTCATCTTTCCCCACAGAGTCACTCACTGAAGGTCAGAAACTCCAGCTACAGACAGAGGAGGCAAATGTTCATCCCAGAATCCCAGGCTGGATTGGGTAGAAAGGGACCTTAAAGTTCCCATGGGCAGGGACACCTTTCCCTGTCCCAGGCTGCTTCAAGCTCCATCCAGCCTGGCCTTGGACACTGCCAGGGATGGGGCAGCCACAGCTTCTCTGGGCATTATGGCTTCCTAAATGACAATAAAACAGAAATGCTTGAAAATGGAAGGATTTTAATGTGAGGAAAAGGAGCAAGCGAGGGTAAGGTATTTATGAATTGTGCAGACTCTCTTGGAGGAAAATTAGGAAAATTCTCTTGGAGGCTTTTTAGCTGATTTAATTCAATGGCACTGGAACACTCTGGGAACTGAACACAGCCCTGAGATAGGAAAAAAGAGCTAGTTTTTATAAATACTTGGGAATTTTGATGCTGTCTCCCTGTTTGTGGTTTCTGTAAAGACCAACAGCAGCTTCTTGAAAGAAGAAACTCGAAGCTTTGGGAAACTTCCTATTTCACTACCTGATTAAACAGCCACAGCTGCTGGGAAACAATCAGAGCACACCACGGAGTGCAAATAATCATTTTGGAGTGTTTGTTGGCCTGTTCTAGAAAAGAGAAAGGAGCAGTGAGGGCATAAAGGAAACGATAATGCTGGGAACGTTCCTGCTGAGGGAGCAGCACTGCAGGGCTGGAGCTCTCGGGTGCCTTTTGTGTGAGCCACGTGTGCAGCTCACCGGGGCTGGGGGGGCTCTGTGCCACCACAGGGGCCTGCGATGTTTTGCCAGAGGTGGCCAGGGTTGAGTCCCCAAAGGTGGCCAGGGTTGAGTCCCCAAAGGTGGCCAAGGTTGAGTCCCCAAAGGTGGCCAGGGTTGAGTCCTCAAAGGGACTGGGGCTGAGTCCTCAAGGTGGCCAGGATTGATTTACTGAAGGTGGCCGGGGCTTGAGTCCCCAGAAGGTGACCAGAGTTGAGTTGCTGAAGGTGGCCAGGGTTGATTTGCCAAAGTTGGCCAGGGTTGAGTCCCCAAAGTGACCAGGGTTGATTTACTGAAAGTGGCCAGGGCTGAGTCCCCAGAGGGTGACCAGAGTTGAGTTGCTGAAGGTGACCAGGGCTGAGTCCTGAATGTGACCAGGGTTCAGTCCCCAAGGTAGCCAGGGTTCAGTGCCCAAAGTGACCAGGGTTGAGTGCCCAAGGTGGCCAGAGCTCAGTGCCCCTCCCACCAGCCAGGGCTGCCCAGTGCAGGTCACTGAGCACCAGCCTTGTACTGAATCCCCTTAGCTGCTGGGTGAACCAGGGGCTGCTCCTGACTTTAATGACACTCAGGATGAAGCTCCAAAAGAAGACAAAGAAAGGAGTTGACTTTTTTGCATTTTCTCTTTGTTTCAGTGCCTGTTTCCATGGTAAAAAATGGGCAAAGCTGGCAGCAGTGAGTGAGCTGGATGTGTTCTTACCTCTGCTCTCACTTTGTTGCTGAGGTCTGGTTCATCCTCAGGTTTCTCCATGGCAGAAACTGAGCTGTCACGGGCTGAATTACCATAGGAATTTCAAGCATTCTCCTTGTTTTCTAATCAAAATCAATACAACCATGGAATCATTTAGGTTGGAAAACCCCTCTGAGCCCGAATCCAGCCATTCCCAGCACTGCCAAGGCCACACTCACCCATGTCCCCAAGTGCCACATGCACAGGGCTTTAAATCCCTCCACGAATGGGGACTTCACCCTGCCCTGGGCAGTTCCAAGGCCTGACTACCCTTTCCAGGAAGAAATTCCTCCCAATGTCCAACCTGAGCCTCTCCTGGCACAGCTTAAGGCTGTTTCCTCTGGTCCTGTCACTCATTACCTGAAAAAATACACATTTCCTGTTCTTCTTAATTTGATCCAATTTCTATTAATTTTACATCCCCCTTTCACTTCAAAACCTCTTCCATAAACTTTGTCTGTCAGTCCCAGAAAGATCCGATATCTTGTGCTGCCCCATCATAAACCAAGTGTGTCCTTCAGTTTTCAGAGCTCTCCTTCAAAAGGTGCAGCCAAAAATCCCATTCTTCCATAAGCTTCTTATGTAATTTCTTGTATTTTAAGATTATTTTTTCTCTCTGATTTTTGGTTTTGGTTGTTTTGGGGTTTTTTTTAAGAGTTTGCTAAAGTGAGGAGTATGTTGGTATTGTTCCTGGGAGCTGAATCTCATTTCAAGCTCCCAGTAATTCCTTTTGCTTTTTGCTTTTGTACAGATGAAATCTCATTTTCTTAATTCTTCAGCTGGTTCTCCACAGTTCCTCTACTCCCTCCTTTCCAGATGGATCAATTTTGAGTTGTCAGTAACCGTGGATTTTGTTTGCTTTTGCAATTTCACATTATTTCTATAATTGCTGGTTTTATCCTAATGATAATTGGTTTGGACTCACTTTCTAAAATCTACCAACGCCTGCTTTAGTGTTTAGTCTTCTGTGAGGTTTTCATGCCTTTCCAGTTGCCCATGGCTAATTCTTGCTCTCTTCCCCCTTCAAGAACAATGAAAATACGTTGGTTCTGGAGAATAACAAAGAAAATAACGTGGATGATGTGTTTATGTCTGGTAGGACACAGCATCTCTCACTCAGAATGTTCTAGAGGATAATAACCCATGAGACAGCACGAGCTGCTTCCCATGGAGGGGAGAGGCAGTGCAGGATGTGGTGATTCCCAACCCTGGATCCTTATCAGCCTCACTGAGGATGGGAATGTTCTCCCTGTACTCTCTCTCTCTGTTTGTCCAGGTCCCTCTTTCTTTCCGTTTGGGAAATGTTCTGGGCAGCCCCAGTCCTCCCTCTGCTCCCCAGCAGGAAGCCCAGAGCTCTGGGAATCATCTGTTCCCAAGTCCTGCCAGCTGCTCCAGGGCTCCTTGCCTGGCAGGGTTGCACCATGGATCACCTGGGCTGATATCACGGGATCATCTTGTCTCTGTCCCACGGAGCAGGGCTGGAACATGGGACTGAAGTCATCTGTTGTTCTCAGCGTTCCCTGATGGCTCTGGATGGCAACAGTTCCTCAGGAACAGGGAATGGGCACGGCCCCGAGGCTGCCAGAGCTCCAGGAGCGTTTGGACAGCCCTGCCAGGGATGCCCAGGGTGGGATTGTTGGGGTGTCTGGGCAGCGCCAGGAGCTAGACTGGATGGTCCTGTGGGTCCCTCCCCACTCAGGATATTCCCTGATTCTGTGACCCCTGTGGGTCCCTCCCCACTCAGGATATTCCCTGATTCTGTGACCCCTGTGGGTCCCTTCCCACTCAGACATTCTGTGATTCCAAATGCTCCTGTGAGAATTGTTCATTTCCTTTTCCTTCAGGTCTCTCTTTTGTCCCCTCTGCCAGGTCCTTGGACTGGGTGTTATCTCTTCAGGAATGTGACATCTCCTACACTTGAGTCAGAAATACTTCATAGCACTGTTGATCTTCTGGGATTTTTTCATGATGGCCTTAAAAACTTCAATGTTGGTTCATTTTTCCAGGTTTTCCTGAACATGAGCAGGACTCTGGACTCTCAGGGGTTGATCTGTGCAGACCCAGCCCCTGGCAGCTGGAGCTTGAGAGCATTGAGAGATCCAGGCTGATTCCTCTTGTGTGGCATTAATTCCTGAAAGAGCCTGGGTTGCAGATTCACCCCAAACCCTGTCTGCACAGACACTGGCAAATTACCTTCAGTATTCTTGTCCAAGCTTCACACATCTGGCCTGAAAACAGTCACATTCTCAAGTCTCATTCTTTGGAATCACTTCCCACCCATGGCTGTTTAAGGGATTTGGCATTATTTGGGACAGTGATTTATATCTGTCTCTCTCTGGTTTTATATGATTCCCCTTCCCAAAGCAGCTGTTTAACAGGTATTTATCCATGTAAACCATTAACACTCTTTGGATACTTGTCCCTGGCTTCAGATTCTGTGCAGTTTTGGCTGTGGCACAGAGAAGATGTTTTTTCTTGTGCCTGGTAGCACACCAAGTTGTTTTATTCTGTGCATCCCTTTTCCCAAAGCAGGGAACATTTCCCTGTCTTGTTTTTGCCCCACAGGCCAAAAGCAAATGAACTCCCACGAGAGCTGGTCCTTGTCACCTGAGGAGTTGGAAATATGGGACAGACTCTACAGGATTAAGGAAAGTGATGGAATAAAGGAACCAGTATTGCCTCAAGTTCAGTTTGAAACCATAGAAAACCTGGAAGAAACACCAGTGAGTTCCAGGGAATGTTTCCTGTGACACGGGGCCTGAAGGATGCTGGAAATAACAAGAGTTAGCTCTGGATTTGGGGGAAGTTGATGATAAAAATGCCTTTTTGAGATTTACATGTGGGTTTTTGAGGTTAAGGATTTAGCAACTAAATGTTTGAAATGGGTCTTTGAGGTTAGACAAATTAAAAGTTAGGTGTGCAAATTAAAAGTTAGGTCTGTAAATTAGAAGTTAGTACTCTAAGTTAAAATTACATTAAGATGTCTCGGTATCCATTAAGTTCTGCTCCTGTTTTTAAGAATTCCATGCAGGATGCTGTATTCACGGAGTCCTGAGATGGTTTGGGTTTAAAGGGGTCTTAAACCCATCTCATTCCACCCCCTGCCCTTGGCAGGGACACCTGGGCACCTTCCCCTAGTCCAGCTTGCTCCTGAGGTTTTTATTTTAGACCAGACTTCAACCCGTGTGGTAAAGTTTAAATCCTTCTCTGCATTTCAGTATTTATTGTCCCTGGGAGAAGCTTTGCTAAACAATTCCTTGCTGAAAATCCCCTTTCCCATCCCAGTGTCCCCTGCAGAAGCCCGGGGAGGGGTCAGCTCGGATGCTCTCCTTGTCTGACTGGAGCGTTTGGCAGAACCAGCCCCTCCCCGTATCCCTGGTGGATCACTCAGATCGTTGTCACCTCTTCATCGGTGCCATGGAAATGATGGAGCTGATGAGGCATCAACAGGTAAGGGGCTGCCTTTGGCTGGCTCAAAACTGAATGCGCAGTTAGAAAAGTTTAAAAAGAATGAAATATATTAAAAAAAATAATGGTAAAATGAATTATGTGTATTTAACCTTGTTTCAAAATGTCTCCCACTGCTAGTCTGTGGTTCCTAATCTTTTCCACAGAAACTGTTTAAAAATATTTCGTGTTTCCCTACCCAGGCAAAAACCCGGCCCTTAAATCAGTCTTTTTTAAAATGGATTTATCAATTTGTGACAGAATGACATTAAATACAAGAGCTACAAATGCCAGGGAGCAAAGCCACCTAGAGGGATATCAGAGCTCTTCCAGGAATTGGGAAGAGTTTGGTATTGTGTGTGCACATCTAAATCATCCCAGAAAAGTTGCAGGAACACATTGCATGTTTTAGGGGATTTATGTTTTGAGGCTTTTTTTTTTTTTTTTTTTAAACTAAAAAGGGAATTGTTCCTAAGAATTAAGGGATAAGAGGAGCTAAGCCAAACAAATATGGATGGAAATGGTTTGGGAGATGGGGATTCTGTTTTCTGATGGGGATGAATAGCAGAGATCCTTATGGAAGGCACAAGTAAGTGGGTGTAGAGGTGGATGGAGGCTTCAGTGGTTCACCACATGATTTTACCCTCCAGCTGAGCTCCCCACGTCCCTTTCAGCACGTGGAAGTTTTTTAGGTCATCAGAATCTGTTGCTAAGCTGCCAGAGTTTCCTGAATAATACCAGGACTAATCGAGGAAGAGAATGGAGACATTGTAGTTATGCTCCTTGCTCGGAAAGTGTGAGAGGGAGGCTGTGAACAGACCTGCCCAGCTCAGATCAGCTTTTCCATCACACCAGAGCCATTCCTGACTTCTCTGATTGTCCCTGGTCCCAACTGGGGTCAATGACACGCTGCAGTGGGAGATTGGTCAGGGAGAGGGCAGGGGAAGGAAGTCAGGAGGAGAGAAATGGTTCAAGAATCAGAAGGTGCCCCCTGAGCCTCCCTTTCTCCAGGCTGAGCCCCCTCAGCTCTCCTTGTGCTCCCGTGTGAGTTCCTGGGGGCTTGGCTTCCACCTTTCCCCAGCGTGTGTTACCCAGGCCGAGCTGGGCGTGTGGACTTGCCTCAAGGAGAGGAGGAATCCTTCCCGGGTGTCCCTGCTGTGCCCAAAGTGCCTCCAGGAGCACCAGAGGTGACACAAGGCTCACCCTTTGGAGCCTCCTAGGGAGGAACAAAGCACTGGCGGGGCTGGAGTCAGCACTGACACCAGGGTTTTACACTTCAGAGGTTTTGGGCTCTTTCTTACACTGAACCAATTGGTGCCAGTCCAGGGACACCAAAACTGCACCCAAACTGTTCCACAGAAAGGGAAGATGCAACTTTGTCCTGGTCTGATCTGATCTGATCTGCCGGCTCCGACACTGAGCTCTTGTCTGAGAGTTTCATCAACATTCCCTGAAGTCATCCTTGCCTTCCCTGAAAGGCACTGAGTGTTCCCAAGGCAGGTTGTGTTCACCTGGAGAAGAGAAGGATCCAGGGAGAGCTCAGAGCCCCTTCCAGGGCCTTAAAGGGGCTCCAGGAGAGCTGGAGAGGGACTGGGGACAAGACATGGAGGGACAGGACACAGGGAATGGCTTCCCACTGCCAGAGGGCAGGGATGGATGGGATATTGGGAAGGAATTCCTGGCTGGGAGGGTGGGGAGAGGCTGGGCTGGAATTCCCAGAGCAGCTGTGGCTGCCCCTGGATCCCTGGCAATGTCCAAGGCCAGGCTGGACATTGGGGCTTGGAGCAGCCTGGGACAGTGGGAGGTGTCCCTGCCCATGGCAGGGAGTTTACGGATGGAATTTAAGGTCCTTTCCAACCATTCCATGATCCTCTGATGGAATGGTTTCCATGGATGTGCTGTGCATCCAGGCTCCTGCTATAAATATTCCATGGCTAAATACACCCAACTGATCTGGCTGATGTTCGTTTACAGTGCTTAATTAACAGAGGGGTTTAGCACCAATACAGGTCAAAGCTCTTTCCTTAAATACCTGAGAGAGGGAACCTCAAACCACAGTTTTATTGATTTTCTTACAGGGGCTAAAATATAAAATCAGGCAAATGATTATTTTACTGTGAATAACAAAATGATCTGGAAATTCCTGATCAATTATCAGTTTCATTCAGAGATTTATCATGGCTTAACACAAGCCAGCACAAGAGGATGTGTGGGGTTTTTGGGTGTTTTATTTCTTGTTAGAGAAGAAATTCACTGATGTGTGGCTTTCCTTTCCTTGTACTCATTCGGTGATTCAAGAAATTTGTATTTTGTATAATAGCTTTTAAAAAGTCAATTTAAAGGCTTTTTAAAATTTATTTTATTAACAGACAAAGTGAAAATGGTCTGCAAAAAATTATATTGTATTTTTATGCTCTTAGAGAAGAAGTTGGCCCAGTCAAAAGGAAATAAAGAAGCCCCAAATGTGACCCCTGGAAAAGGCACATCCAGCAAAGCCTTTAATGCCCTGGGGGCTTTATTGCTACAGCAACACCTGCGGGGCAGATGGGAGGGATTTACTCCCAGGGGGATTTTTGGTGCAACATGGGAACAAATCAAGTTGTCCTGCAAAATAATTCAGACTCTTCTAAGCATTTTTTTTCAAATTAAACAGTGCTGTTTGGAAATAAAGTCGGGCAGAGTAATCCTGTTTGTGGGGATGATGTTTATGCAGGTTTCTGAGAGGAGCAGGGAAGTGCCAGTGCTTTGTTTTTCCTCAGGAGATGAGGAATGCTTAGTTTTAGTGTCCAGAGTGGGAGGGTGACTCTGGATCTTTCCCGTTTCCAAGCTGGCAGTGTGAACTCACAGCTTTTCACAAGGAAAACAAAATAAATCCCAAAATCTTTGGGTTTGTCTCAGTTTTTCACCCTCTGGCTCCAAACAGCTTGGGAGGGAAACATCTCCTCACCCTAGGATGAACCTGGAACCACTGGCTCTGAAATCAGCTGTCATTTATCATCTGTCTGGGCTGTCCCAGGGGATCCTCCAGATGAACTCTCTGACAGCAGGGAAAACGTTCCCAGAACACCCTGGAATCCCAGTGAACCTGAAAAGGCTTCCCATGCTTTTGGAGTTTTAAATCAGACATATTTGGGGGGGGAAATTCGGTGTTTTCAGCCAGCTGGAGCTTTTTTTCTCAGGAGACTCTGAATGCAAAGTGAAAAATGGTTCAAATAAGGACAATGAAATGGTTTTATCTGGGTTTTTTAGACCCTCATTGCCAGTAAATTCTCTCTGATTAAAATCCTCTTCTGAGATATGTCAAAACTTCTGATTTCAGAGAAGGTGGAAGGGTTTTGGGTTGGTTTTGGAGGGTGAGGTGCCAGGGAGCCCCAAAATCTCAGCTCTCTAATTAAAAGAGTTCCTTTATACGGATTGTTCTGATCATGTTACAAATGATTTGGGACCAAGCATTAGCTGAGACCAGGGTCGGGTTGTTCAGACCTGGAACTGCAGGTGCTTTGTGCTTTTCCTGGTGCTGGGTTTGTGCTCCCAGTGAGAACAGAGAAGTCCCAGTGATTTGGGAGTGGGACTGGATGGTCCTGCAGGTCCCTCCAACCCCAGCCATTCCATGAATCCATGCTCTCAGCTTCCAGCTCTGCTATGCCAATGCTAAACACGAAGAGATCCGGGGTATCCATGCAGGGGCACGACGCGTTCTCAGTAAATGGGATTGTTATTATGGAATCCTGGAATGGTTTGGGTTGGAGGGACCCTAAATCCCACCCAGTGCCACCCCTGCCATGGGCAGGGACACCTCCCACTGTCCCGGGCTGCTCCAAGCCCCAATGGCCAGCCTGGTCTTGGATACTGCCAGGGGTCCAGGGGCAGCCACAGCTTCTCTGGGCACCCTAATTTATTTCCTGATGTTCTTGAACATTCACCTCTTCAGCCTCTGTAATGATGCCAGTTCCCGTATTTGCCAGGGCAGACACCCTGTGTTTTGTAATGATCTTCCTTTTTAGGAATCTTATACTGTTTTTATTGGGTAGCTGAAAGCAAAACCCACCAGAATGAGCAGATCCATCAGTAGTGTGATGCCATTAGTGAGAGAATTATCACAGTTTGGGAGAAGGAAATGGGGCTTTCTGTGTCCCTCAGGCTTCTTCCATGACTCAAATAAATACATTTTGAAAGATCTTCTCATGTAATGCACTTAAACCTACAAAAAAAAAGTTTCTGCCAGTGCTTCCTCCCCTGAAGTATGTTCTGAAACAGAGCAATCGTGGAACAGGGATGGATTTTTCTGCTCCTTAAGCAGTTCCTGGATGGAATAACTAGGAAAGAGCTGTTCTGAGCTGAGGGAGGGGAGCGGGGCAGGCATGGGGCACCAGGGTTGGGAGCGCTTTGGGAAGTGATCATTTGTACTGCAGCAAAACTGGAGTTTTGGTCAAAGATGTAAAAGGTGATCAGAAAAAATTCCTGGAATCACAGAAGGGTTTGGGTCGGGAAGGAGCTTAAAGCTGTTCCAAGCCCTTGGAGGAGAGGAGGAATGGGGTGGCTGGGAGGGTCTGAGGCCAGATCACCCCAAAGGGGAGATCTCTGCATGGTTTCACTCAGGCTTTCAGTTAAAAGAGTTTTAATTGTTAAAAATCCACATTATAGCTATCTACAGATTTATCTTTAATTTCCAAATAGCAACATCACCAGGGTTTCATCAGGCAGATGAATCTTGCTAGAAAATGTGCATCCACAGTAGCTTATGAGGAGAGAGGGGGTAATTTCAATTTTGGTACTTGATGCCTTAAATTGAAATACTGGGCAACAGAATGGGTATATATTTAATATAAATACACATATTTATATATTAAAAATGAAAAGTTTAACGTGCTAAGTTTACTTTTCTGTTTCTATTTTCTATGTTAAAGTACATCTTGTTTTTTAAAGTGAATCAGTGACTCCAGGCAGGGCCATTGATTTAGTTCAATAATCTCAGAGAGATGCTGTTTTCCTGCTCCTGACCTATTTTCCAAGGAACTGGTACACCCTGGAACTCTGTGGGTTAGAGGGGAGCTGAGCAGGTAATTTAAGGTTCCACAAGTTGGGCACGTCCAGGCCAAAACGTGATCATTCTAAATCTGCCCTTTCACTGGCTCAGCGTGAGCTGCCCTGGCCGGGACACGACATTTTGTTAGGGAGAAAGTGTTTGGAATGGCCCCGGGAAGTGGAGCAGTTACATAACCCCTGTAAGCCCGAAATCAGGTTACTGAGCTTTGGCCTCGATGCTAAATTTGGCCCTGGCAGCGCTGCCAGGCTGCACTGGGGCCGTTCTCCATCAGAGCACAGTCAGGGGGTGTGGAGGGGCCTGGGGACATTCCTGGGAAAACTCCTCATTGATCCTGCTTGCTGTGGGAGAATCCCACAATCCCAGACTGGTTTGGGTGGGAACAGACCTTAAATCACCTCCAGCCCCACCCCTGCCATGGCAGGGACACCTCCCACTGTCCCAGGCTGCTCCAAACCCCAATGTCCAACCTGGCCTTGGGCACTGCCAGGGATCCAGGGGCAGCCACAGCTGCTCTGGGAAACTTGATTAGTTTGGGGGTTGTGAGTTTTGGGGGTTGTAGCTTGAGTGGATTGAAGGTTTTGGAGGTTATAGTTCGATGAGTTTGAAGTTTGGAGGTGGGCAGGCTTGTAGTTTGAGTTTGGGTTTTGGAACTTTTGAGGGTTGTAGTTTGAGTTTCGAGTTTGTAGGTTTTGGAGGTTGTGGTTTGATTGGGTTTGGGTTTGTAGGTTTTGGGGTTGTAGTTGATGAGTTAGAGGTTTGCAGGTTTTGGGGGTTGTATTTTGATCAGATTTGGGGGTTGTAGTTTGAGTTTGAGGTTTGGAGATTTTGGGAGTTGTAGTTTGATTTGGTTTGGGTTTGTAGGGTTTAGGGGTTGTACTTTGGTTAATTCTGGGTTTGTAGGTTTTGGGGATTGTGGTGCCTTGAGAGGCCACCTAGAAACAGAGACCAGACAGGAGTAAGGGAATAAAGGTGGGTATTTATTCAAAAGGCCTTCAAAGGTGCACCCTGGGAAGCCAAGGGCTCCAATCTGGACCCCAAGCTGGACAACGAGTCATGTGTTTCCCACATCTTTATAAATTTGGTCCATTTGCATGTCAGCATAAATTTGCCAATTAAAACTTTGCAATTTCCCCCAGCTTGCCCCTGCCCTTTAGAGGCTTTAGGCCTGGACAGTCTAAGTGTCCTTGAAGAGCAGGCCCAGAGAGGCACTGTTATGTCTATTTTAGCATGAGAGAACAGCAGCCAACAAGGCTACAAAGCACCTCAGCGTTACACATTAGGNAAATATAAGAGTTAAAAATCTAAGGCATCAGTTGTAGTTTGGTTTGGGGGGTGTGGTTTGGGGTTTGTAGGTTTTGGGGGTTGTACTTTGGTTAGTTTGGGGTTTGTAGGTTTTGGGGGCTGTGCTTTGGTTAATTTTGGGTCACAGGACAATATTAGGCCAAGCCTGATCAGCGCTGCACTCTCAGAACTGCGTGGGGTGGGCAGGGGCAGCACCTCCTCCTGTTTCACCAATGCTCAGTGGTTTGGCAGCTTAATTAATTAATCCGTAATCCATTTAATTTCTGTCTCATTTGTATAAAGCTGAAACGCTTGAATTGAGCCGTTGTGCAAGGGGCAGCTGTTCCTTAGATAAACCCAAACAGACCCTTATCAGCCCTGTTATTGCCACCTCAATGTTCCCCTCCTCAGGTGATGCCTTGGGAGGGAATTGTCCCCAGGTTTGTTGTTCCTCTTGGACTTCAGACAAAGAATTCCAGGTCTTGAGTCTGTGTTTTGACCAGGCTTGAGGGAAAGGAATTATTTGGAACCTGACAGACCAAAATCATCCTTTAACCCTCTTGTGACAATTCCTTTCCTCACTGTTTTTATTAATCCTTCTCCTAAGGCAGCTGGTGTAGTCTGGGGATCTCCTTGGAGATCTTTAGTTACAAAATCCAGACTTGGAGTTTCTTTGGATATCGTTACATATGGATGCCCCAAGCATCAGCACCTGTGTGAAATTGGTGTTGAAATGGTGCTGATGTTTAATGACAAAATCTGTTAACACTGCACACTTTGCTTTGCCTGCTGCAACCAGAGAGGATCCCCAACCCTGGTAGGGATCAATCTTCAAATGTCTGGAAGGTGGCTTTGGATCCTGCTTCCAGAAATGCCTCCAGACAAGCCCTCTATTCCACAAATGTGCCTCGTTTAATTTCAGGGGTTAAGGAGTCCAGGGCTTCATCTGCCTGAATTACCAAAACATTATTGTTCTTTCTGCTCAGGCCCTACATGTCCAGGTGCCCTATGCTTTTCCCAAGTGTGTGTTTAACAGACCTGCTTGCCTTTTGAACAGGGGATTCATAGACACCCATGAAAAATTAATTCAGAATCTGTGGGAAGTTCTTTAGGAGAAGGAAACCTTTGTTCTTTGTCTTAAATCTCGCTGTGAGCAGCCCTGGGGAGCCTGGGTGTGTCTCTGGTGAGCCCTGCCCTGTGTCCCCAGGGAGATCTCTGGTGATCCCTGCCCTGTGTCCCCAGGGACATCTCTGGTGACCCCTGCCCTGTGTCCCCAGGGAGACTGCAGCTATGGACGTGAGCTCCAGCCTCACTTACGGATGGAAGATGTGGATATGCCAGGGAATCAAAGGCATCTCTCCACGGCCAACCCCCCCCAGCATCAGAGAGGTCACTGCTCCAGGAAGGACCTGGCAAAATCAAAACCAAACCCACTCTTGCCTGATACAGGAGATAATGGGAGTGAGTTCTTTACCACCTTTAAAATAACCAAACCCAAGGCTCCCAGAAGAGCTCCTGGACTCCATGAGGAAGTGCCTGTGTTGCCTCGGGATCCTTCAGCTTCTCCCTCAGGAGCAAGGCTCGCTCTGGCTGGGCACTCTGACCCGGGCAGTGACAGGGACGAGGGGCTGGAGGTGACATTTGACTTAAATGCATTTATTGACCTGTGTGACAACAGCGAAGGCACTGGAACCCCTGCCAGTCCAGCAGCCCAGGGAAACAGCCCTGCAGGTAAATCCCTGGGGAGGATCCACACAGATTCAGGGTATGAGACATCCCCTGTGGCCTCGGACCTGTTTTACCTCCCCGAATCCTTCAGGGATTCATTTGCGCTCGTGGGACCCCAGGAGCCCCTGGGGCTGGAACAAACATTTTCCCAGGTGCAAAGGCTTTTATCCCAGTCCCCTCCCTTTGGGGATAAACTGGAGGTTCTGGAGAACGTGATGAGAAGGGAAGGAACAACATCTCCTTCCCCAGAAGTTCTCCCCGATGGTCACTCAGAGGTGCTGCAGGGCAGCGTCTCCCACACATCCCCAAAAACTGATCCTGCACTGCTGCTCCTGGAAAATCCCCAAGTGACAGTCTCCAGGGAATTCTGTGCCTCAAGAAGTCCTCGTTTGTCCAAAACTGTGTCATCTCCCAAGGTTGCTGTGGTTGAAGAGGAGCAGCTCTGGGATGACAGCTTCGACGGCCTGTTTGACACCAAGGAATTCCCTGAAATCCCACACAACATTCCCAGCATGAACCAGCCCCTGACAAACGGCCCTGCAAATGAGCCCGTGGTTCCCAAGGACACAGGAGAGGCTGCCCTTGAGCGCGAGGTGACTCCTGGCGAGGAGCAGAGTCTCCATCTGTTTGAAGATGAAGCTGGTGAGGACACGGGCGAGGGCAGCCCCGTGAGCTCTGAGCCTCCAGGCAGGGCAGGTGCAGCCAGGAGCACCCCTGGGACAGATGGAGAGCCAGGCAGGGAGTTCCCCTGTGTGACCCCCACCCAGCCCTTCAGGGAGCAGCCAGGGAGCAGGGGATCCATGGGGACACCGGGAGTGGCCCAGCAGTGCCTGGAGAGGGATGATCCCTATGACTGCTCCCAGGAACTGTTCTCTGTGACCTTCGACCTGGGCTTCTCCATCGAGGACAGCGGGGATGAAACCTCTGAGGGGACCAGGAATGCTGATAACCCCAAACTGAACGAGGCTGAAACCTCTGAGGGGACCAGGAACGCTGATAACCCCAAACTGAACGATTCCCCAGGGGCTGAATCCACTGAGCATGCAAAAATGTCCCTGAGTGATGGCTCCAGGCTGGAAACCTCGTCAGGGTGGGACTGCAGGAGGCTCCAGAGAAGGGACATGTCCACACCCTTGTCATTCCAGAGCAGGGGCAGGAATGGCAGGGAGGGGACAGAGGCTCCTGCTGCAGGGCCTTCCCTGAAGTCAGGGGGCAGCAGAATGGGAAGGGAACCCCCTGAACCTCTGCCTTTAGCACTTCTGACCCCAACGAGTAGGAAGGGTGTGGAGATCAAAGCTGTCAGAAGAATTCCTCTGAAAGTCTTCTCGAATGCCAGGGAGCAAATTCCAGAGGTGCCTCCTGTAGATCAAGTCCAAAAAAGCCCACAGGGGCAGAACTTTGGGAGATCAGCCATGGATTCCTCTTCAGGAAGGACAGAAGGCCTGGAAGACAGCAAGCCCCGTGGATGCCATGTGTCTCCTGCTGCAGGTAGGGTTTTTTGGGACAGGTGTTAGACCTTCATGGTTTGGAAACAGGATCCAGTATCTTTTGGGTCCTCACCTTGGTTTTATGGCTGGGGTGGGAAGGTTGGAAGGAAGAGGAATAATGGCTGTGATGCTGGAAGTTGGGTCCATGAGGGGCTATTCCCTGTGTCCTGTCCTTCCATCTCTTGTCCCCAGTCCCTCTCCAGCTCTCCTGGAGCCCTTTTAGTCCCTGGAAGGGGCTCTGAGCTCTCCCTGGAGCCTTCTCCTCTCCAGGTGAACATTCCCAGCTCTCCCAGCCTGGCTCCAGAGGGGCTCCAGCCCTCAGAGCAACTCTTTGGCCTCACAGGCAGTGACCATTCTCAGGCCCCACTCAGTGCTGTCCCACGGGAATTTGTGTTACAGAATGCTGCCACAACTCTGGCTCTTGCTTAAACAACTTTTAACGGCTTCTTCTCTTGGTTTTCTTGGTCTTCTTTCTTTTCTTGGTCTTTCCTTCCCTTTTTCTGCCTTTGTGGTGCCTGGGGTAATCACTTCCCCCCGGGACTCTCCAGGGAAGCAGGATTTATTGTCCATCCCAGCTGGGTATTATCTCTGTTGATTACCAAGGCTGCAGAGAACAATATTTGCCCTGTAGATCAATAAATAATCTCCTTTAGGAGTGCTTGTCTGAGAGAGGCAGGCTTTGATTGTTCACTTATAACAAAATTGTGTTGAGAACTGAGCAATTCTGGTGAATGTTGTTTACTCTGTTTTCTGCAGGAGCCAGCAGTGACAGCGAGGAAGAGATCATTTTCCAGAGGAAAAACAGGATAAAAAAAAATGTTTTGAAGTCTCCTGATGTGAGTCTTAAAGAAAGAAAATAGGCAAGAGAAGCAAAATGACAATTTAAACAGCGAAACACAAATGCTCTGTGCACTGATGTCCATTCTGTTCCCACAGGGGATGGATCAGAGTGACTTGGAGTCCCCAGCTCGGGTCACCAGGAAACGCCAGCGTCCTCCAAATGTGGTCAGTGATGAAAGGGGGGAGAAATAATGGGAACTCAGTCCTGCTTTCCTTCAGTTCCTCCCCAGCGTCTCCAGAGATCACAGAATCCCACAATGGTTTGGGTTGGAGGGACCTTACAGCCCACCCAGTGCCACCCCTGCCATGGCAGGGACACCTTCCACTGCTCCAAGCTGCTGCTTGGCTGCTCCAAGTCCTGTCCAGCCTGGCCTTGGACACTTCCAGATGGGGCTTTGATGACTTTGGAGTTATTGTTTGGCAGTGAAATATTGTACCAGCCAGGAAGGGTAAAATAACCTTCCTGCCACAAAACTGTGAACCAAAAAAAGCAAATTCATGGCACATTTGACCTGATTTTCCTTCCAAATCCCATTTTTCTGTGCTCTTAGTGGGAGATGTCCCTGCCCATGGCAGGGGTGGCACTGGAGGAGCTTTAAGGTCCCTTCCCACCCAAACCAGACTGGGATTCAGTGACTTTCATGGAATTATTCCTCGCTCACTGCGTGTGTTCCCTGTTGCAGTCAGACACATCCAGTGAGGACAGCGGGGATTTCAGGAGCAGCTCCAGAGCCTGGGCCAAGCCCCAGCCCAGAGCAGCCAAGCGGCAGCGGGTCAGGAGCTGTGTGACAGCCAAGGTGTGTTGCACTCCTGGGACACCAAATTCAGGTTTGGAGCAGCTGGAGTTGCAGCTGGAATGTGGATGTGCAGCTCTGTGCTGAGGAAGCTTCCAGCAGGGCTGAGTCTCAGCTCTCCCACACCAGCTCATGGCAAACACTGCAGCTGGAATCTTGGGATGCTGGAGAGAGATCTGCATTGCCTGCATGGCAGAGGGGACTGCAGGGCCTGGTGACAGCCGTGAGACCAAAGAACCACTCACAGTGCAACTCCAGAGATGCCCAGAGAGGAGTCAGCTCTGGGAGCTCAGGGTCCTGTCCAGAACCCACCCAAATAATAACATTAATAATATTAATAATAATAATTTCCTATACATTATTACATTTTTATCTATTATATTTACATATTATAGTCTATGTAATATATTATATATTATAATATATTATATGTGTTTATTATAAATAATAATAATAATAATTATTATCCTATCAATATTGGGCTGCTTGGTCATATGAATAATCCCTACCAATGGCCTCACCTCTGGACACTTAAGGCAGCAATGGTCCCTCAACCCCAATTCTTAAATCTTCGCTCAGTATTTAACACTTCAGCAGGGATGGAGGCAGGAGAGGAGGCAGCACCAGAGCTATTGCAGCTAAAAAGCTCATAAATCCTCATGGCTGTGGTTGCACTGGGCAGAAATTACCCTAATTAGGGCTCCAGGGCACGGTATGTTGGACATTTTTTAATTTTTTAACAATAATCTTCATTATTAAGACTTCCCGGTGGTATCAGTGTTTGATGTTCTGCAGTACAAAGAATGAGGTGGATTAAAATCCATTTTTCAGTCAGATTTAAACTTTTTTTTTAATGCGAGACAAAAAGGAAGAAAAGTGTGTCTGCTCAGGAAATTCTACTGTGCCCTCACACATGACCTTCCCTGAACATCCCCAGTGATGGATGTGGCAGAATTCCAGAGCCTCAGGAGATCCCAGACATGGAAACCGCCCTGCCCAGTCCAGCCCCAGGCAGGGAGCTGTGCCAGGGCTGGGAGCAGCTCTCAGGGCCCAGAGCTGCAGTTTGGTGATGACATTTGTCACAGAGGGTGACAAATCCCAGGGCCCAGAGCAGCCCCTGGCACTGAATCCAGGAAATCATTCCAGGAGCTGGGACCTGGTTGTTCCCAGGGGTGACCAGGCTCTGCACTGAGGAGTGTTGGTGTCAGGGAGCTTTGTGCTCTCCATGGGCCTTCCAAGGATTATGGCCAACTGGCAATATCATTGAGAGCTCTTTCCTACCAACAGGTGGCTTCAGTGTGTTCCAAAATAATCAGAATTGTTTGGGAAAAGCAACTATTAATAATTCTTGTCACTTGGGATTGTGGACTGGTGTAAGCGAAGGATTAGAAGGTTTAGGAGCATGTGAAAATCAGGGATCCAGCACAAGATGCCTGAGAGTTCCAGGAGATAAACTCAGATTTACATCTCTGTGCTTTTTATTCCGGGTGTTTTGAAGGCAAACAAACCATTCTCTTGGAGTCAGTGGGATACACAATATTTTTGGGGTTTTTTATGTCTTACTTTAGTACTTTATAGCTGAATTACAGGAGAAAAATTAGCTTTGTATAAAGTATTTTGGCCGAAACACCTTCCTGGGTTGACTTGTTTTGTTTCCATGTATGGCCTTGGGAACGTCTTGTTGTCTGGTTTTGACGGAATTTAGGATCAGTCACATGGGAAGTGCCTCATCTTCCCTGGACTGAGCTGCACCATCTGAGGGATTCATGGTTTGATGAATCCTAAATCCTGAGCAGAAAGGGGCAAACCAGGGTGGGGTCTGTGTCTGAAATTCCTGCTGGACTTGGGTCTGGAGGAATCCAGCACTCCAAACTCAGACCCGATTTCTGAAAGCAAACAGAATGAGTGAAACTGGATTTATAAGTTACAGAGTGCCCTGTTGTGTTTGGGCAGCTCTGTGTGGGCACTGTGCCCGTGCTATTCCTGTGCCCAGCAGATGGATTCTCTTCCCGAGCCGGATCCCTGCGCTGATCCGAGCGCTGCTGGAGCCATGGAGCGGCTCAGGCAGAGGTCTGGGTGCAGCAGGGGTTGATGAGGGGCTGGGTTTAATTGCCCTGTGTGTGCTGTGTGCAGGCTGCAGCCAGGCAGTTCCTGGAGGAGGAGGCCGAGCTGTCCCAGGATGTTGAGGGGGTCTCGTCGGACGAGAGCGACGGGGCCGGGGATGAGCTGAGCCCGTCCCTGGCCCAGTTCCTCAACGATGACGGGGAGGCCACGCAGGCCCTCAGCGGTGAGGGGGGAATTCCCTGTGCATCCCAGATCCAGGGGATCCCTGGGGTGGGATGGGCATGGCCAGGGCCAGCCAGGAGCAGTGACCGCCTCACCTGGGCTCAGGAGCTGCTCCTGCTACGGCACCCTGGAAAAACCTCCTGAGTCCTGAGGGGAGGGCTGGGGCTGGGCCAGGGAGGGTCAGGCTGGAGATCAGGGAAAGGTTCTTCCTCCAGAGGGTGCTGGGCACTGCCCAGGCTCCCCAGGGAATGGGCAGCGCTGCCAGGGATGCCCAGGGTGGGATTGTTGGGGTGTCTGGGCAGGGCCAGGGGTGGGACTGGATGATTCCTGTGGGTCCCTCCCAGCCCAGGACATTCCGGGATTCTCTGGCAGCTTTCAGGACACAGCTGGGTACGTGGGTAATCCCAGACTGGTTTGGGTTGGAGGGACCTTAAATCCCACCCAGTGCCACCCCTGCCATGGCAGGGACACCTCCCACTGTCCCAGGCTGCTCCAAGCCCCCATGTCCAACCTGGCCTTGGACACTTCCAGGGATCCAGGGGCAGCCACAGCTTCTCTGGAAGTTCCATCCCAGGCCCTCCCCACCCTCCCAGCCAGGAATTCCTAATTCCCAATGTCCCATCCATCCCTGCCCTCCTTCACCTTAAAGCCTGAGGCCTGGGCTTTGGGATTTCCGGAGATGGCTGGAGAATTGCAGATTTTGCTTTGGGAAATGTGGGTTTTGGGAAACTATAAAGGAATGATTGAATATGGAAAACACAGCGTAACAGCTGTGAATTAATAATTGCGTCTGCACTAACCCTGAGTTCTTTTTTCTCCTGTTTATTTCAGACACTGAGATGAGGGGGGTTTACCTGAGCTCCGTGCGCAGCCCCGCCCTCGGCAGCAGATACAAAATGGTCTATCGGGAATTCAACCCCACGGCCGTTTTCTCCCAGGTGGGAAGGGCAGGGGCTGCTCTCCTTCGGGAGTTCACTCTCTGGGACCACATTTAGTTCCTGGCCTGCTCTGAAGGGCAGTTACAGCCTTTTTTTGGTTAATTACAAATTCTAACACAAAACTTCAGCCTGGAGAAAAGAAGGGTCTGGGGAAACCTCAGAGTCCCTTCCAGGGCCTAAAGGGGCTCCAGGAGAGCTGGAGAGGGACTGGGGATGAGGGCTGGAGGGACAGGACACAGGGAATGGCTTCCCACTGCCAGAGGGCAGGTATGGATGGGATATTAGGATTAAATTAGGAATTCCTAGCTGGGAGGGGGGGGAGGAGCTGGGCTGGAATTCCCAGAGAAGCTGTGGCTGCCCCTGGATCCCTGGCAGTGTCCAAGGCCAGGCTGGACATTGGGGCTTGGAGCAGCCTGGGACAGTGGGAGGTGTCCCTGCCATGGCAGGGGTGGCACTGGATGGGATTTAAGCCCCTCAGCCCCAGTGTTTGTGTGTGGGGAGGGCTGGACAAGCCAAGATCCTTCCTGGAGAGAAGCAGCCAAACCAAACTGCAGTTTCCCAATACTTCCTGGGTCTGTTTTCCCTCCCAGATTCCCGAGCAAGACCTGGCCTACGCTGAGGACAGCTTCTGTGTGGGAGATGAGGAGGAAGCCCAGAGTGGCTGCAGTGAGGAGGAAGTGTCTGTGAATTTTGATCTGCTGAGCACCGAGAGTCCCAGCGGCGGCGGGAGGCAGTACCTGACTCGCCGCAGGACCAGGCTGCGCCAGACCGGGCCGGGAGGGAACGCTGCTGCCCCGCTGCAGAGGAGGAAACCATCCCGGATCATCGTCCTCAGTGACTCCAGCGAGGAGGAGACGGGAGCCAGCAGGGAGAAGCCCCTGGAAACAGCCTGTTCCAGGGCAGGGCAGGGAAAGGGGCAGCTCCCCATGGCCCTGCCCTCAGCCCCCTCTGCACAACACAGCAACGGGGCTGGGGAAGCCACAGCTCCTCAGGCTGGGCAGGAGGGCATGGAGAGGCTGCTGGGCTTGGGAGCTTCTGGGATGCTGGATCTCTCCCCCAGCACGTCCATCCCCCCAGCTGGCTCTGGCTGCAGGAGCACGGAGCTGCAGGCTGCTGGTGAGGTCAGTGAAAGCAGGGAGCTTCCTTGTGGGGAAGCATCCCTGTGGCAGGGCTGTTTCGAGGGCTGTCAGCAGGAGTCAGGGAATCATGGACTCATGGAATGGTTTGGGTTGGGAGGGACCTTAAAGCCCATCCCCATTGCACTCACCCCTGCCATGGGCAGGGGCACCTTCCATAACCCAGGTTGCTCCAACCTGGCCTTGGACACTTCCAGGGATGGGGCAACCATCTCTCTTTCCTTTGCTACCAGAATCTTTTGTACTCCCAGAGTAACCTGGAGTATCTTAGGAGTGAACAAGTAACAATTGGGGTTTAGATTCTCCCTGGGGTCTGTCTGACAGTCATGGGAGATCATGGATCTGTGTGGAACAGCAGCATCCACTGACACTTGGGGTTTGCACCTATAAAATGCTGGTTCACTGTCTGAACTCAGTGCTTTCAGCACCTCCCTGAGGCTGGGTTCCTGATCTCTATCACTTCCCAGCCTTATCTCTGTCCTTACAGGATCCAGGTTCTGTTGAACTTCTTAGTGAAAGCTGCTGCTTTTGTCACTCAAACTCTGGGATAATCAGCTCAGCTCAGGGGGGAGACTGATACAGGGATTAAAGCATCAGTCTGAAAGTGTTGATATTGCAAAACATCCTTTTATTGATTTGATTTAACCCCCCATGATCTGTGATTTTCAACACTCACAGGTGTGCAGCTCTTTGAAGAAGACCCCCAGGAACAGCTCAGGCCCAGCATGTCTGGCTGCCCCAAACCCTTCCTCAGCCCTGGCTCGGGTTTCCCGTGGCCCTGTGGAGCAGAGCCCTTCCCTGGCTCGGGTTTCCCGTGGCCCTGTGGAGCAGAGCTCTTCCCTGGCTGGGGTTTCCCGTGGCCCTGTGGAGCAGAGCCCTTCCCTGGCTGGGGTTTCCCGTGGCCCCGTGGAGCAGAGCCCTTCCCTGGCTGGGGTTTCCCGTGGCCCCGTGGAGCAGAGCCCTTCCCTGTGCGTGCTGGCGGACAGCCGGGAGATCTGCTCGGGGCCGGAGGTGATCTCCTGCCTGCGGGCCCAGCACGGGCTCCGGGTGCAGGTCTGTCCCCTGGGCACCAGCGACTACATCGTCAGCAACCGCCTGGCCGTGGACAGGCTGCTGCAGTCGGAGCTGCAGAGCCCTGGGAACAGGAACAAACTCAGCCAGAGGCTGCAGCGCCTGCACGGCTCCTTCGAGAGGATCTGTGTCATTGTGGAGACAGACAGGATCAAGCCAGGTGGGTGCTCTGACAGGACACAGGGAATGGCTTCCAACTGCCAGAGGGCAGGGATGGATGGGATATTGGGAAGGAATTCCTGGCTGGGAGGGTGGGGAAGGGCTGGGATGGAATTCCCAGGGAAGCTGTGGCTGCCCCTGGATCCCTGGTAGTGTCCAAGGCCAAGTTGGACACTGGGGCTTGGAGCAGCCTGGGACAGTGGAAAGTGTCCCTGCCCACGAAAGGGGTAGAGCTGGAATGAGCTGTGAGGTCCCTTCCAACCCAATCCAGTCTGGAATTCTGTGATAGGAACAAGCACACTCTTATCCACTCAGAGACATTTGTTTCAATCCAAAACTCCAAACTGCAGTGGAATGATTCCACTAGACGGTAACAGGCTCCTGCTTTCCTGTACTTCCATTCCTCAGGAGAAACATCCCGGTTTTTCCAGAGGACCCAGTACTACGATGGAGTGCTCTCAGCCTTGGTCCAGGCTGGAGTAAGGATCCTCTTCAGCTCCTGCCAGGAGGAAACTGCAGCTCTGCTCAAGGACCTGGCTCTGCTGGAGCACAGGAAGGACGCTGCCATCCAGGTGCCGATGGAGCTGGAGGGGCACCGGCGGGACATCCTCAACTTCTACCTGAGCATTCCCAACCTCAGCTACGGCGCTGCCCTCAACCTCTGCCACTCCTTCGGCTCCGTGGCAGCCGCGGCCAACAGGTAACGCCAGGGGCTGCAGGGCCCAGCCTTCTGCCCCTTCTCCTGCCCTGTGGCTGGGGAGAGCCTTCCTGCCCCCCCCTCCTGCCCCTTTCCTGCCAGGATAGCTGCTCAGGGAATTCCTTCCTGCACCTTTCCTGCTGGAATAGCTGCTCAGGGAATGCCTGCCCCTTTCCTGCCAGGATAGCTGCTCGGGGAGAGCCTTTCTTATCCTCTCCCAGGAGTTTTCCTATCTCATCTCAGCTCCTCACACATTCCAGTCTCTCCCAGCTGAGCAGCCCAGAGCACTGATACGGGCTCTGCTTCCACCCTACCTTCTGCTGCCCCACCGTCTCTTCCCTCTGGCATTCCCTGTTTTCACTGCTTGGGTGTGCTGCCAGCCCTCGCACACCTGTGCAGAGCTGACTGCAGCAGCTCCCGGTGGTGCCCCATCCCGGGCAGCGTATCCAGGCCTCCAGGGACTCCCGGTGCTGCCCCATCCCGGGCTCCAGGAGCTCCAGGGGCTGCCCCATCCCGGGCAATGTATCCAGGAGCTCCAGGTGCTGCCCCATCCCGGGCTCCAGGGCTCTCTCCCGCTCCGTCTCTTGCAGCTCCGTGCCTGCGCTGGCAGCGGGGGCGCGGCTGAGCCGGCCCCAGGCCGAGGAGCTCCATCGGTTCCTGCGCCACCACTTCGACCTGCAGCTGCTGCCTCAGCCCCCGGCCGCCAAGGGGAAGAACTGAGCTCGGCGCGCCGGGCCTGCATTGCACTTTACCCGCTGGGGATTGGGTGTAAATATGTAAATAAATATCACTGCACCGCTGAGCCCCGCCGTTCCAGGCTGAAAAGGGAATTGCCATCCGCGTTCCCGGGACGCGGGTGGGGCTCTGGGGGGGCCCGGGCACCGTGTTCCCGTCCTTTGGTGCCTCTCCCGGTGCTGCTGCCGGGCTCAGGTGCCGGATCCTTCCCCGGCCCCGCCGCTGCAGCCTCTGCTGCCACCACCTGGAAAAGGATCGGGAGCGCTATTCCTGCAGCTTCGGGCAGCGGCGCTTCCCGGGAAGAGGCCGGGACAGGGAGAAATGAACTCCCTGGAACAGGAGCTGTCCTGGGCAGCCGGGTTCAGCCATTCCCACCCATCTGCCCCACTCAGGTGAGACCCCACCTGCAGAGCTCCCCCAGCCCTGGGACACAGCAGGACGTGGAGCTGCTGGAGAGTCCAGAGGAACCCACAGAGCTGCTCCGAGGGCTGGAGCTGCTCTGGAGCCAGGCTGGGAGAGCTGGGAATATTCATCTGGAGAAGGGAAGGCTCCAGGGAGAGCTCAGCACCCCTTGCAGGGCCTAAAGGGGCTCCAGGAGAGCTGGAGAGGGACTGGGGACAAGGGCTGGAGGGACAGGACACAGGGAATGGCTTCCCACTGCCAGAGGGCAGGGATGGATGGGATATTAGGATGGAATTCCCAGAGAAGGTGTGGCTGTCCCTGGATCCGTGGCAGGGTCCAAGGCCAGGTTGGACATTGGGGCTTGGAGCAGCCTGGGACAGTGGAAGGTGTCCCTGCCATGGCAGGGGGGGCACTGGATGGGATTTAAGGTCCCTTCCCACCCAAACAATTCCATGATTCCAAATCAAGAGGATGGGGCCTTGCAGGCCCTATTCCAAGCTGAACAGCTCCTGGATTCTGCTGCCCCACAACAACTCTGAGTAATCTGCGAGTGAAAAAAGCTCATCCCTGTTTATTACATTAAGGAAATGTAACAAAGTTTGCCCTAGAGCAAATTAAAAAACAGTTTCAGTTCCTTCCAGACCGCTCCTGAGTTTATTGTACAGCCATGTCCCAAAGGATGTTTTAGCTTCATGAATGAGAACTTGGCAGTGATTGCTGTCCATGTACATTTCTCCTTCCCAGGAGAAACGGGACACAGAGAAGAGCAGCCTGGACAAGGAAGTGCCACTCTGTCCCCTGGGAAAGCCAAGCGTTGCTGACAGTGGTGGAATGGGGTTAAAACAAATAAAACCAGGGCAGGGCAGCTTTCCCAAACTGAACTCATCATTCCAGCATTCCCCCCCGGAGGGGCAGCGGAACCCCCGTGCTCTGAGCAGTAAGTGCTGAACAACACAAACTACAACGTCCATCAAACGGAAGAGCAGGAATTCTCCTGCTCCTCTTCGGATGAGTCTGGAGTCTCAGCCGTGAAGAGCTTCCCCAGCACCGGGGCTGGGGTCACTCCTGCAATAAAAACAGGGATTATCAGGGGGTTCCCAGTGGGAGAAGGGGACAGAGAAGGTCAAAGGGCTGATGGGACACTGTTCGTGGCGATGGAGAAGGAAGGGAAGGAGCTGGAAATGAAGAGGAGCTGGGAATACTCACTCTTGATTCTGCGGGAAGCCGGCGTCCCGAGCGCAGCTCTGGCCTGAGGGAGGAAGGAAGGAAAGAGGCTCAGCCTGGGTCAGGGTCCCCATTTCCCAGAACTTCCACAACTGCTTTCCCTGATCACAAGCCATATTTCTGCTCCTGGGATCCCAGGCTTTTATGGAAAAGCCAGAGGAACTGCAGAGCCTGGGAGAGCGGAGGAATCAACACCTAAATTGAGGGACTGGGATATGAGGTGACCGTTGTTATGGTCATTATCAGGAGTTGGACTGGATGATCCTTGTGGGTCCCCTGTGGATACCTCAGGATGTTCCATGGCTCTGTAGTTATTGTTCCTTTTCCCACTGTTCAGAAAATTTAATGGGAACCTAAAGGTCATGGAATTCCAAAGCATTACAAATCCTGACCAAAAGCCATGGAGATAATCCTGACAATAAAGAGCTCCCTTCTAACAAAGGAACTTCTCTCCACGGCAGCAGATACCAAACCCAGGGAGCGTTCTGTTTTCCATCCAAGGCACACAGGGGCTGTGATCCTGGGATTCTGCCTCCTCTGGCCAGGCGGTGCCTGGCTCAGGTGGCAGTGGGCAGTGTCCAAGGAGAGCAGCACTACCGAGTTCTTCTTGACCTTGTCCCAGGTGCCTCTGCTGCCCTGTGTGTTCTTCTGCATGCGGAACACGTACCGGTCATAGTCATTCCTGGGATACAACAGAGCACGAGTCAGCAGGGCTGGAATGCTGCCATGGAGCACGAGTCAGCGGGGCTGGAATGCTGCCATGGAACCCTCTGGATGCAGCCACGGGCCCCACACAGCTCCAGCTCCCCCAAGGAATGAGCAGGGCCAGGAGGAACTGCTGTTGGGCAATTAAACACAGCAGCTGCTGCAGGAGCACGAGAGAGGAGCTGGGCTGGGTCATGGGCTACAAATCCCAATGCAGGGACCACACAAAGCCTCAGCCCCTTACCAGGGCCAGTCCATGTCCATCAGGCACAACCCCACTGGCTCCAGGTTCCCAGAGGGTTCCAGTTATGTCAGCAGAGCCTGAAGCCCCGGGAGTTGGACGCAGGACTGAAGGCCCTGCTCAAGGCTGAAGCTCAAGGCCGGGCCATTCCCAGGGCTGGGAGTAGCACACAGGGCCAGAGGGAAGAGCTTTCCCCAACCAACCCACAGCTGCAGGAGTGGCTGGAAGTAAGCTGCTGTCCCAGCTCCAAGAGCCATCCTTGTCAGAGACAAAAAGGGATCTTGGGGCACTGCCAAGGCTGGCAGAGAGCCAGTGGAGCTCCTACCTGTTGATGGGGACCAGCATTCCTGGGCTGATGTGATCACACTGTGGGGTTTTCACGGGGGGAAAGAGGCCCGAGGAGGGGGTGAGCGGGAACTCTGCAAGGTTGAAATCCTCGGTGTCCTCGTCCCGGCTCCCTCGCAGCGCTGGCAGCTGCAGAGCCACCTCAGAGGCATCAGTAACCTGAGCCTGGGGTACCTCTTGCTCCCCCTCTCTCAGCAGTCTCTCCATTCCTCCCTGCCCTGGATCTGACTCCCGTCTGTGCTGAGGCACAGCCCCAGCCCTGTGTGCGGAACTGGACATGACCCCGCAGCCCCACCTCGCTCCAAGCGCTCCTCCAGACCCTGCTCAGCACTTGGCTGAGTGGTTTTGGTGCTACCACACACCCAAAAAGTCATTTCTGGTTACAATCCCAAGCTCCAAGCTGCCCAGGACTGCTCAGAAGGACAATTACTTGGGGGGTGCTGTCACCACGGCAGAGGCTCCTCCCACCCTGTCCAACCTCACTGTACAAGCCAAGGGCTGCTACAGCACATGAAGGAAAGGAGCCTCTTCCCACAGATCCCCAGGATTTTATTGGTGGAACTGGAGCAGCCCCTGGCACACGCAGCAGGAGAGCACTCCCACAGGTTTATTGTCCCAGGTTTACCTGAACCCTCCTGCTCTGGAAAGGCGTTGTGGTGAAGACATCATCATGGTTGTCCTTGGGCAGCTGTTCCAGGAACTCCCTCATCTGCTGCTTCCGTTTGAGGGTGCCCACCTTGGCAGTGATTGCTGGCTCCTTCTTATCTGCAGGAGCCAAACAGGAATTGGCTGAGACACCAGCTAAGGGGTTAAGATTCACTGTGGGCAGCCAGTGCTACAGCCCAGTCTGTCCTATGGGGAAATCTCTTACAGCTTCTTTTGGATCCTTTTGAGTTCTCACACAATTTTTGCTGTCCAAAGGAATTTCCCCACTCCATCTTCACAGTCCCACACAGCCACTGCAGGGTCGCACATTGGGTTCATTGTGAGTGGCAGAACTGTGCTCACATCTGCCTTGCAGAGAGCAAACCCAAGGTGTGTCCCTGTGTCAGGAAGCACCAAGGCTCAAAGGCTCTGCTGCTCAGACACTTTCACCATCCTGGAGCCAGGCTCAGGGAATGCTCAGCTCAACTTGTGTCCTTGGCAAACCTCAATCCAATCCAGCCCCCAATGATGCTGCAGTGTGGGGATGGCAAACGCCAGAGAACAGGACTGGCTGTGCTGACTCCACACTGCCCTTGGCCATCCAAGGACCCAATCCTGTCTGGACAGAGAGCTCTGCAAGGAACTCATGACCTGCTGAGCTCCAGGAGCCTCTCAGGATGTCAAGAGCTCTTTGCCCTGAGGGGGCAAGGCCAGTGAAAGTCTTCCTTCCCCTCATGCCAACAACATGAATACGCTACAAAGAACCTTTCTCTTCTTGTCACCTCAGTCACTGCTGACACCCTCCAACCTACACACCAGAGGGTGACTGTCACCAGTCATCACCAAATCCACTGTCACACCCTGATGGGCCCTTGTAGATTTACCTCATGGAACCAGAATTGGTGAGGTTGGAAAAGCCCTCCCAGACCATCGGCTCCAACCCTTCCCCAGCACTGCCCAGGCCACACTGACCCCTGTCCCCAAGTGCCACATCCATAGGGCTTTAAATCCCTCCAGGGACGGGCACTCCAAACCTCCCTGGGCAGCCCCTGCCAAGGCCTGAGCACCCTTTCCATGAGGAAATTCCTGCTGATGTCCACCCTGAGCCTCCCCTGGCCCAGCCTGAGGCCGTTCCCTCTGCTCCTGTCCCTGTTCCCTGGGAGCAGAGCCCGACCCCCCCGGCTGCCCACTCCTGTCAGGGAGTTGTGCAGAGCCACAAGGTCCCCCCCGAGACTCCTTTTCTCCAGGTTGAGCCCCTTTCCCAGCTCCCTCAGCCACTCCTGGGGCTCCAGACCCTTCCCAGCTCCATTCCCTTCCCTGGACATGCTCCAGCCCTTCAGTATCTGAATCTAAATTATTTACCAACAACAGAACACCCAGAAACAAGATACTGCTACCTTTCTGCTCAGATTTTCCTGACGTGGTTTTCTTGGGCTGCTGTTTGGAGCCTTTCCCTTGCTGCTCCTCTAGGTACTTCCCCTGGCACTCCTTGGCCGAGCGGGACCCCACGGCCATGGCCACCTCCTGCCAAAAGCCGCTCCTGTGCTTCGGGAACGACGCGATGGCCCTGCCAGGACAGCACGGGCACAGTGTCACCAGGCAGGGCACCTGTGGGGCACAGCCCCTGGAGCCCACCTGGGAAGGACCCTGGGCCATGGACTGAGGAGTCTGGGCTCTGGCTCTGTTGCCTCTGGCCTCCTGTTGCCCAGAGCTGTGGCTGCCCCTGGATCCCTGGAAGTGTCCCAGGCCAGGTTGGACATTGGGGCTTGGAGCAGCCTGGGACAGTGGAAGGTGGGGTGGCACTGGGTGGAATTTAAGGTCTTTCCAATCCAAACCATTCTGGGATCCTGTGGTACCTTCTCCTGACACTTCAGAACAGGCAAATTTATTTAAACACCTTCACCTGACAGATGGGTCACAAGATCAATTTCCTCCTCACTTGCAGCAGGTCCCCTCAGACCTGAGCTCCTGCTCATCTAAAAGAGCTAAACCCAAACATGGCCATTTTACACTCAAAGTGTCTATTAAATATTGCCCAGTGGTTTAAGTAATTGGATCATGGACTAATTAAACAACCTTGCAGTTAATCTCCCCTTACCAAACTGCTCACAGAAACTCCACATTTATCAAGCGATTGCAGTTTGGGGAGGGAACGAACCTGCTACCCCCTCAGCCATGGCCTTCACCATATTATACTGATGTTTCATTTGTGAAGAAAATTGATAGGGAATAATAATTCTAATTATTATTAGGGAGTAATAGGGAATAAAAATAGGGAAATAGGGAATTAAATAGAGAATATTTCTAATAAGAAATTAAAACATAAAGGAAACCTGAGAAATCATGAATCTGAAAACCCCCAATCCAGACCATTCAACCCCTCCTGACGCCTGAGGGAATCTTTTCCCTCTGAACACAAAAGGAGCCCTTACCTGTGAAGCTTCTGTAATTCCTTCTCAGACCAACCATCAGCTGCCCTTGAAAAAAGTTCCAGAGATTTCTGCCCCTTTGCCCTCTCACGCTCTCTCAGTTTCACTGCTGAAGCCTTGGCACTGCTGGAGACTCCATCGCTTGTTTTCATCCGGGATACTCTGGCATTCCTGTCCTCCCTGTGAAATTCCTCTTTCCCAGAGTTAGGCTCGGTGTCAGAATCGAGCCAGCACCTGGGAGGGTTGGTTCTGCTGCGTGCCCTCGTGGCTCGAGCAGGCAGATGGGAACTGGACTCAGCAGAGGGTGCTGTCCCTGCAGGAGGGAGCTCAGACTCGCTGCTGGACTCGGCCTCGCTCAGCCTCACCAACACCTTCCGGGAGGGCTTTCCTGTCCTTTGGCCACAGGACTGGGAACTTTTAGAGCCAGAGCAAGGCTTCCGGTGTTGAGACTCTAGTTTTAATATAGATTTCGTTTTTCTCCTGATAAGCAGTGGGGTCTCCTCACTGGACTGCTCCCCCTCATCCTTGTCTGAGGGTTCCTGGGTGAGGAGAACCTTCTCCTTTCCTGGGAAGGGCCGCTTGGCTGACCTCAGGGAATTCCTGTAGCCCTGCTCGCACATGCTCAGCCCTCCAGAGCCTGCTGCTCTCTCCTGTGCTGTCCCTGGGGTTCTGTGCTTGTGCTTGCTCAGCACTTTGGTGTTTAAGGAAGTCCCCCTGGCACGGAGCTGGGATTTCGTTTTTGTGCCCCTGACTCCAGGATCATTTTCATCCTCATCCGAAAGGAAGCGCCTGTCCTTCCTGCTGCTGGCAGGTGTGGAGTCTCGTGTGGAAGCAGCTCCTTTCTCCGAGCTTTTCCCTGGAAGAGATGGTGCCAGTGCCCCGTCAGGGGGTGCAGGCTGGGTCCTGGCTGTGCATGCAGCACAGGGATCTGCAACCCCTGCCAGAGCTTTACCTGCCACAACTACAAACTCAGAGCTGCTCTCAAGGGCTCTCCGTAACTCTACTGACTGAGCAGGCACATCCCCAAAGCTCTGCTCGTGCTCCAGAGAGCTTTTCGGCAGGAAACATTGGAGCTGCTTTAAGAGAGAAACTTCTGCTTTATATTGTGTTTTCAGGCTTCTATCACCGCCCAAATCCTACTAAAACCAAATTTTTATTAAAAACTCTCTTAATAGATTTTTTTTTAGCCAACATTTCATTTCTTTCATCCATGTTAAAAAGAAAAGCCAGCTCCCAGCTCACTGGATTGGTGAACTCCAAAAAATCCTAATCCCTTTATTTCAGTTTTCAGAATGAAATGCGTGCCTTCCCATTATGTAATTAACAAAGGGATTTACAAACATAGTTCTTGTTTGGAGCTGTGAAACTCCACATGAATGCTACTCTGGTGATTCTTCAGAGAAAAAACAGCTGATCATTAAAATATTTTAATAATTACTTTTCATTAACAAACCCAACCCTACTGTTCCAGCACCCAGCTCACAATCCCACTGATTCCATTGATAACTTGAAAATAGAAAAAAAATATTAGTTTTTACCTTTACTTTGGCTTTTTGGCATTTCCTCTGTTGTCTTCATGTCTTCCTTTCGTTTCTTCTTGGAGATGGAAGTGGCCTTTCTTTTGGGTTTTTCACTACTAAACATCTTCAAAATAAAACAATTGACTCTAAAACTAATTTAATCTCTTTTCTCCAGGCTGAGCCTCTTCCCCAGCTGCTTCTGGGGCTCCAGCCCCTTCCCCAGCTCTATTCCCTTCCCTGGACATGCTCCAGCCTCCTCAGTGTCTCTCTTGCAGTGAAAGGCCCAGAACTGACCCCAGGATTTGAGGTGGGACCAAACCAAATTCCTGTCTGATACAATTATCTTCCCAAAAACTCCCAATTTTTTCCCCAGAAACAACTCCCCATTATGTCAAATTTACAGACCACAATTATCTGACAATATGGACATGGGACTATATTTTTGTTTGTTTTCCCAATATTTTGACCACATTTCCAAGATTTTTTTCCTCTTCAGGTTCTTCTAAGAGCTGCAGCCATTCTGTTCCCCACCTGGCCAAGTTCAGTCATTCTATTTAAGTCACACTCAAGAAGCACCGTGCAGAGGATCTTACCAGGCTCAGATAATCCACCCCTCCATTTTCTATGGTGACATTCAGGTCCTGATCCACAAACTCCCTCTGCCCACACCAGAAGTTCAGGGGAGGTTTGATGAGGCGCCCGCTGCGAGTGTAGACCCTGCTCGAGTTATTCCCAGAGCTGCGCTTTGGTGTTACGACTGCAAGGAAAAAAAACCCAAACAAAGAAGAGTTTTGCCCCAAATGTTGCACGGAAAATTCAGTTTTGCAGATTTCACAAGCAGAGGGACAACGTTGTGTTTAAACTGGACTACAAGGGAAATGTAAAATGTACCCAAAGTTGTTCTTCTCAAAGCATTGTGATAGAAATAACAGGACTAAAGTGAGAATCTTCACAAATTATAAAATTTACTGTGGGCAACTTTTTACTTTTACTTTGTTTAGATGGTTATAAATACAAGGAAAGTCATTGAGGAAGGGAGAATGATAAAGAAAAGTTGTCACGTGGAACAGCTGCTCACTGAGACAAATGAGAGTGAAAAATAAATGGGAGTGATGAGAGAAAAACATAAAAGTTTTTATGGTGCTAGCAAAGAAATCTGATTACAGCAGTAACAAACAGCACAACAGGGTTTTGGAAAGGCCCATTGGACAAGGAAAGAGGCAGAGTTAAAACCCAAAGCTGTCAGTGCCTGTGGGAAGGCAGGGTCTGCACACCAAGGCTGAGCCATACCAGGGACTCAGGAGGTTGTGGCTTTACAGCCATTTCCTAGAAACACAACCAACATAACAAACCTTTCCCCAACCCATTCCAGCCACCCCCAGGGCTGTTTGATAGTTAAATAGTTTACTGTTTGACTGTTAACTACTCACAGGTGTTCTCATCATTCCCTGGTGATACTTCACAGGTGGAGTTCCTCACTGCAGGTTTCTTTGCATTGCTCATGGAGCCCCCTGCGGTTTCCAACACAGCAGTTCCCCCCACGGAGTCATTCTCTTCATTTTCTTCCACACCACTAGCTTGATTTCGTTCTTTCCTGATGGTTTGGAGTTTGAGACAAGAAATAATAACCATCTGAGGAAGCTGTTCTCTAACAAACAGTGGAGATGTGAAGCCCTGGTGGGCAGGAGGCCAGTGGTTTCATGCCCACATCTAAAACATTTCACACTCCTCTGGTGTTACAGCCTTGGAAAGCAAAGTCTCAAAGAACACTTGGAACATTGCAATGAAAGAGGATCTCCAAAGAAGTTACCTCCTCCTTTCCTCGAGGAACTCCTCCATGTACTCCTTCCACCTTCTGGAGAAGCCGTAGGTGAATCTCTTGATGAAGCGGTAGGGGAACCCTGAGGGGAGCACAGGAGGCATTAACAGCAGCTCAGCAGGGCTGTCACTCACTCAGGGGACAACAGAACCCACCAGAGCCTGTTAAACCCAAATATCACAGGAGTGAACCCAGACAATTCCATCCAACACAGTCCAGTCACTCTTAGGCTTAGGAAACCTCTGCAGCACTTGAGCCACTCTGCTCACAAGCCTTAAGCTGCTGCTTTTCCTCCTCAGAATATTAAAATGAAAACAAACCTAAGTTCTTAGCAAAGGCACTAATAAAATCTTCAAGTCAGAGAGCAGCCAGATCAGGTATTTATCAGCAGGAATCCCAGTACTGCAAGTGAGGAGGAAACACTGAAGGCACAGAAACATCTTTTGGCCTGAAGGAGCCAACAGTGGAAGCTGTGTTGCATAAAAAACTGTAATACAGCCAGGGCACACCTGTGTTAGGGGAAGTAATGCTGAGGGAATGGCTGGAGCTGGAAGGGGGTGGGGGGTCAGGTTGGATATCAGGAGAAGGCTCTTCTCCCAGAGGGTGCTGGGCACTGCCCGGGCTTCCCAGGGAATGGGCACGGCCCTGAGGCTGCCAGAGCTCCAGGAGCATTTTGGACAGCGCTGCCAGGGATGGACAGGGTGGGGTTGGTGGGGTGTCTTGGAAGGGACAGGAGCTGGGCTGGATGACCCCGGTGGGTCTCTTCCAGCTCAGGATATTCCATGATTACAAGTATTTATTCCACCTATGCCACAGAACATCTTTTTGTCCTCAGAGCTGCCTGTGAGCACTGGCAAGCAGCTCACTCCCAGAGAACGTGCCAGAGGAGCACACAGAGCAAGGAGAATAAAGCCTGTATTTATATCTGCATGGAAATCCCATTTCCTTACAAATCCCACATCCTCTAAACCAAGCTGAAGCAGTTTGTAATTTGTAAGGCATTAGGAATCAGCAGCTGTCCTGGGTTGCAGTGTATTCTATTACCATGAGCTATTGAAACCAGGTGGGTGGTGTTCCTTGCCTCCTCCCTCCGGACTATCTTCTGTTAATGGGCTCACCAAGGTTTTGCCACGTGACTCACAGATAACCCCTCCGGACTGTAATCTGTTAATGGCCCATCAAGGCCTTGCCACAGGACTGACAAAATTACATCATCCCATTGTGAGATGCTCCGCCCAGAGGGAGGAACCGAGCATTCCATCCTGGATATAAACTGAGATTTCGAACACCACAGGCAGCCTTTTCCACTGGATTCCCAGAGGACAAGAGCTACACAGCTATCACTGGACCTTCTGAGACCAGACCCAGGATCGCTGCTTCCAACAGGACCACTTCATTCGAACTGCTACCAACACCCTGCCCGACAGGGTATCAGGTTGTATTCTGACTGTCTCAGTGGTTTTTCTACTATTGCATTTATTTTACCTTTTTTTTTTTCCTCTTACTATTAAAATTGTATTTCTGACTTGCAGTCTCTCCCTGGTTTGTTTTCAAACCCTGACAGCACCTCACCTTCCCTCCTCATGGCAGCCGAGTCTATTTCGCCCTGCAGCAGGTAGACAGTGCCCGAGGAGGTTTTCACCTGGTTGTGTGCGACGCGCTCCGTGATGGCGCTGCTGTGCCAGAGCAGCTGCTTCATGTCCCTGGCAAAGACACAACAGCAACCACAGAAATCACTTCCAGAAGGGATTCCAGGCTGGAATGCTGACACTCCATGAAGGAGTGGTGGTGATCCGTGTTTTCTGAGGGATACAGGGGCTGGCAGGATGTGCTCTATACTCGGTTTTTCTCTCTTAGCCTGGAACTGACCCAGCTCTGCCTCACCTGACTCTGGGGCAGGGGACAAACTGAATGTGTCACTGCTGCAGTTGTCACTCATGGGACATCAGCTGGACTGAAGCCAGCTCATCACTGCAGCCCAGGCCGGTGTACAGCTTGGTCGGGGCTGGGAGCACCCTGGGACAGTGGAAGGTGCCCCTGCCATGGCAGGGGTGGCACTGGATGGGCTTTAAGGTCCCTCCCAACCCAAGCTGTCCAGAGCTATTTAATATTTGATTTATTGCTTTGAAGCTTTCTGATTATCTCAGGACAGGACTCTGAAATTATTTCACCAGTAGCTCCCTGGGTGCTGCCTCTCTCCCTCTTGCCCACACAAAGGAATTGTCTCTTCCTTGATAAAGCAGTTTAAGCTCTGTACCATCACCTGGTGTTTGGTGTCCATGGGTTACTTTGCATTTAAATAAAAAACTGGTTCTTACTTCCTTTTCCCTTCTACACAGATTGCTGTGTTTCCAGTCAGCACTTTAATCCTCCAGCTGCTCAGGCAGATGTTCTTCTGTTCCAGAAAAAGAAAAAAGAAAATAAATCATTTAGAAGTATTTATTAGCCAGCACCTCCTCAATGATCAGATCCAACAACAAAAACATCTCTCTCAGCATCTTCTAAGCTACAAATCTGGAATATTAGAGGATATCTGATCCCTGGCTCAGTCCTGAAGGTAACTTGGTTTAATACAGGACACACATCAAATACTGTTGGCCAGGGTGAGGGAGAACAGAACAAGTCACTTGCAATCCCAGATTTTCTCAGGGAAGAAGGGAAACCCAAGCCTCAGGTAGCTTCCTAGGGAACCCCAGGGATGCAGCACTGCTTTCCTAGGAAAGGGAGGAATACTGCAAGCTGTACACTGTTCTCCCAGGAAAAGATTCTGGTCCAGTTTAACTGAACAAGAGTCTGTATAGTCCAGAGGAAAGCCAAGCCTTTCCCCATCCCATCAGCAGAGCACATTCCTGGATGGATTCATTCCCAGCTGGGAAAGGTCTCCCCTCCCTGGATTTGAGCAGGCAGTGCCCATGATCACACCAATACATGGAACCCCTGAAGCCCAACCATGGTTTGTGCATACTAAAACAGAAGTATGTCTTTTACACAAAAAAAACCCAAACCCTGAATATTTCTCATCTTGGAGTAATGGAAAAAAAGAAACCCTTTGGATGAGAGAATTTACTGGTAAAAGCTAATGAAGTAACTCTTTATTCTCTTCTGAGTGTTCATTGCTTTTGACAAGAACAGGAATAACTCTGAGCTACATGCAGCCCAGAGGAATTTCTCATTTTCCCTAAAGGATTAATTTCTCCCACCTCTTTGTGTGCTTTGCCAGAAGGTTGATCAGAAGGAGGTTTATCCAAAGGGACCTTGGGGTCTTCTGTCAGGTTCTGCTTCCTTGGAATGCGGACTGGAGAGGAGAGCATGATGCTACAGAAGCGCTGTGAGGGCTTTTCAGGATTAGTCTCTGGTGCCTTTTCCACTGCTGGAGCAGCTGTTTTTTTACTGGGCTGCAACTCTCTTCTGTCTTCATGAAGCTCTGCATGATTTGCTTCTCCATTTCCCCGCCTTCCTTTTACCTGACCACCATTTTCCCACAGGGTGGAGTTTACTTGCACAGGACTGGTCACTGTAGTCTGAGACATTTCTCCATCAGCATCTACTTCTATAGATTCCACAAGGAAAACATCCACATCATCTTTATCAGAGTCCCCATCCTCTGCAGGCTCATTCCCTGGCTGCTCAGCACCAGCAGGTTTCACTAAAGGCTGCTCTGTAGCTGTGGCAGGAGGAATATTCTGCTGGCTTGGGGTTGAAGGTGGTGTAGCTGCCAATTAAAAGAAAAAGAAAAAGGAATAACAAAGAAATTAGTGACATTTAAGCATAGGAACAGGCTGCCTGGGGAGTCCCCATGCCAGGAGGGATTTAAAGCCATGTGGATGTGGCACTTGGGGACAGGGGTCAGTGGTGGCCTTGGCCATGCTGGGGGAACTGTTGGGCTTGATCATCTCAGAGGGCTTTCCCAGGCTCAGGAATTCCATGGTTCTCTGACTACAGGAAGTCTGTGTTCTCCAGAGCAACCCCAGTACCTTTGTGCTGCTGCTGCAGCTGCCACTTCACCCTCAGGAAGAACTTCTGGGGAGTTTCCAGCACGGGAGGCTCTGCAGGGGGCACTGCCAGGGGTTCCATCCTGGGAACCTGAGGCCAAGCTGACTCTGGAAGATAATCAAGACAAAAAAACCCCAAACCCTCGTTCAATTTGGGGAAGACGAACATTTCTGGAAGTTAGAGGAATATGATTTTTTGATATGCTTTTTATTAAAAAAATCCCACAGAATCCCAGAAAGGTTTGGGTGGGAAGGAACCTTAAAGCTCATCCCATTCCACCCCTGCCATGGGCAGGGACACCTCCCACTGTCCCAGGCTGCTCCCAGCCCCAATGTCCAATCTGGCCTTGGACACTACCAGGAAGCCAGGGGCAGCCACAGCAGCTCTGGGCACCCTGTGCCAGGGCCTCCTCACCCTCATTGTAAAAAAGGGTCACATCCAGCTTTGGGTCAGCTGCAAACCTGCTGAGAGCGTGCTGGATCTCACCATGTCATGGATAAAAACATTAAAGGTGTCCTGGAAAAGCCAGCAGGGAGTGCTTAGGAAAACGCCCCAGTGGGATTTCAAACCCCAAACAAGATTCCATGAACCTTTCTCTTCTCTGCACAGACTGTATGGAATAGTTACAGCAATTTATTTAGATTTTTTAAATTATAAAGTGGTTTTGAAGGTGTTGCATGGGTCAAGCCCAGTCATTAACACAACAGAGGGAACAATTAAGAGCCAAACTGAGGCAGAGGTGGGGAAATCCCAAAGGGGGGGGAATCCTCTATGATACAGAGCAGGGAAGAGACATCAGCAGTGCAACAGACACATTTCAGCACTAAAAAAAACTCACCATCCAAGCGTTTTTTTTAATCCCAGCCATATGGGGGCAACCAGTGCTGGTTGCAGTTTTACACCCACCAAGATGCTCTGGCTGCTTTTTCCAGATCCTGAGAGAGCCGTGAGTGGGACACAGAGGGATAATGTTCACACCCGAGACAGCTCCCCAAGGAAGCTGTGGAACAACCATTGCTTCCCAAGTGTGACCAGGCTCTGGACTGACAGGTGGTGTTGTGGGGCTTTGTGCTCTCCATGGGCCTTCCAAGGATTATGGCCAACTGGCAATATCATTGAGAGCTCTTTCCTACCAACAGGTGGCTTCAGTGTGTTCCAAAATAATCAGAACTGTTTGGGAAAAGGAACTATTAATAATTCCTGTCATTTGGGATTGTGGATTGGTGTAAGCAAAGAGTTAAAAGGAACAGGAGAATGTGAAAATCAGAGACGTCACTTGGTGCAGCACAAGATACCTGAGAGCTCCATAAACTAAACTCAGATTTACATCTCTCTGCGTTTTATTCCAAGTACCCTGAAGGCAAACAAACCATTCGCATGGAGTCACTGCGGGCCCGCGGAACTCACCTGGTCCCGGCTGGGCGCTGCTCCCCGCCGCCGCACGCGCCGTGCCGGGCCAGCACTGCCGGGCCCCGGGGCTCAGGATCACGTCGGTCACGGCCCTGCGCTGCTGCTCCGCCCGCGCCTTCATCCGCTGGAAGATCTTGGCCGGCGACTCCTGCTCGGGCAGCTCCGGAGCGGGGCGCTTCGGCCGCCGCTCGGCGACGGGGCCGGGCCGGGTGTCGTGGACAGGCCCGGGCCGGGTGTCGGCGCCATCGCGGTGGTTCGGCCACCGCTCGGGGCCAGGCCCGGGCCGG
>VZRO01004994.1:23806-36760 GCA_013397915.1 Daphoenositta chrysoptera | reverse complement strand
GCCGGGGCGAGGCGGGGCTGTCCGGGATTCGTGGGGCGGCGCTTGGGTTTTCTGGAGTCTCCCCGGAGCCTTCCCGAAGCCGCAAGCGGGTGGGAGGAGGCCGGGCCGCAGGGGCTGTGCCGCGGGAGGGACGGAGCGGGGCCGGGCGGTGGCACAGCCTGGCTGCCCCCAGCCCCGAGTGCGGACGGACGGGCGGGAGCCGCCGCAGGCGAATAACGAGAGGTGCCAGGGGCCGGGCACAGCTGGGCAGCGCCCTGGTCCGTGTGAGTGTGCAGGGCTGTGAAAAGAGCCATCAATCCACGCTATCAAGTGGGAAATAGTGAATTTAATTAGAGCTCTGGAAGCCTGGCAGGCTCTGGTCTGTCCTGGCTGGAAGGTTCTGTTGCAGGGGTTCATAGTTCAAGTGGGAAACGGGGAGTTACTTGAATAATACCTAAAAAATACGTGATAAGTCCCAGGTGTACCCAGCTGTACGGCTCTCCTTGCTAACAAGCAGCCACAGTGGGATCAGGTGTGTCTGACTCCCAAATTAGTCCCAGCAGGTGGGTTAGAAACTCAGCTCTGGGTAAAAGTACTTCACTGTGTGCCTGTTAATATCAAGGAGCTGTGTTAAAAAACCAAGTTGTTATTTTGGGGTCCGATTTGCTACTTTGCAACTTGTTAATTAAAGCCTTTGGGTTTGTTACAGGAAATGCATTTGCTAATTAGCAGCCCAGTTAATAGAGCAGACGGGGAGCTGTGTTTGCTGCTTCCCCGACTTTCAGAGCGTGGAGGAGGAGCTCCCAGGAATGCAGTGTCGGGATCAGAGGCAGGTGAGTGTCAGGGGAGGGGGCCGTGAGCTGCTCAGAAAAGAGACGGGATCTCTGGATTTCCTCTCCTGCCATCTGCCACTGGCCTTGGCTCCTGTGCTTGTCCCAGGGAAGGAATGGGGCTGGCAGGTCTGTGGGTGGTAGAGGGAAGGAGAACATGGAAAAGTAACAACAGGAATCACAAGGAACAGCTTGTGTTGCATCATTTAAATATCTGATTGTGGTTTCTGATCCACTGACTCCATACAGATGGCACGGCTTCATTTGGTTCATTTGTCCTTAAAAAGCACAGAAAACCTGTTCAATCCATAGTTTACTCCTATATTTAATGATATCTTAGTGCTCCCATAGTTTCTTAACTCCTTACTGCTCAGCTTTTGCCTAAATCATTAAAAGCAAAGAAAATTTGTTTTGCTCCAGTTCCTTGCAGAAGCCACCGTTGTGCTTGCTTTCAGGACCAAAGAAAGGATCCACAGAAAGAGGGGAAATTCCTTCTTTCTAGGATAAACGTCTGTGTGAGATTTGTGGGTGTAATTTAGGTAGTTGTGGAATTCACACAAGTTTTGTTAACGTTCCTAAGATTTGTTACCATGACAGAGCAGCTCCCCTCTTGTTTGTATTACCAGATGCCAGTGGAGCTTCCCAAAGGGGATCCTAGACTGGTTTGGGTTGGAAGGGCACTTAAATCCCATCCCATCCCACCCCTGCCATGGGCAGGGGCCCCTTCCACTGTCCCAGGCTGCTCCCAGCCCCCATGTCCAAACTGGCCTTGGACACTGCCACAGATCCAGGGGCAGCCACATGTGCTCTGGGCACCCTGTGCCAGGGCCCCCACACCCTCCCAGCCAGGAATTCCTTCCCAATATCCCATCTAAATTTCCTCTCTCGTAGAAATACTCTTTTTTCATAAATAGCATTTCTTGGATCATTATTAAGCTTGTTTGCTGTCTCTTTGTTCCACAGAGGAAGAGATTAGGTTCATTATTCAGAGAAGAAAGACTAATCCAGACTAAGTAGGAAAAGCTGTTGAGGATAAAGGAGTTAATTTGATTTTTGTTGAGTGTGTGGTTGGCCCAGCAGCTGTGGGTGGTTCTGGGGCAGAGCAGGTGCACCTGGAGACAATAAATGCAAATTTAGTCACACCTCTAAGTGATTTCTCAGCCTTATCATCTGCTTGTGCTGTGGGCTGAAAAGGCGACCAGTGGATTTTATTGGGATTTATCCATGTGTATCTTAGCAATTGTCAGAAAGGACCTGAAATTGGGCATTCTGATGGTTCTCTTTGGGAAGGTGGCTGATGCCAGTTAAAATCTTCATGGAAAAAAAAAGAATTAATCATGGGACACGGATCACGATTTCATTGTAAAGGGTTTTCCAAGCCCCCGTTCCAGATTTCTGCCTCTTTAGTTGCCAGTGGAGATGCAATCCCTGCAGCTGAAGTTTCCTGCCTTGAGTGGTGTCAGCTGTTTTGGCAGTAGCTGCAAAAATACAACCCAAAAAGTCTGTGGTGTAGATTGTACAGCCCAGACACCACAGTGAGATCTGTAGTGTGGGGTTAAACAGGAAAAAAACCCCCAAACCCTTGCTTGCTGTTTGGCTGAGGGATGTGTGCTTTACCATGTTTTGTTTTCGTGGAAATATTTAAGGTTTTTCCCTTCTTTTGGGAGCTTCCTTTGACAGGTCTTGTCAATGAATCAGTCCTATAAATTATATATATTAACTATAGAGATATAAGAAGAAATGCTTTTCTTTCATTCAGCTTTTTGGGATCTTAATTAATTGTATGGCTGGAAGCAAAACCCTAATGCTGCTTTTGTTTGGGGCAGCTGGATGAAAATACTCATATTTCATATATTTATCCATACATAGGTGTATACAGGATGGTTTATGAGTGGCTTGAAAATGCAGAAATACAGAATAATCTTCATTAAACCTAATGAAACCTCTTCCTGCTGCAAATTCCTGCTGGGTTGCATTGTATCTTGGACTGACAGAACACCCCACACTCTGCTTGGTTTGTTTTATTCTTATTTCTTCTTTCCCTCCTCTGGTTTAGTCTTATTTATGTTCTCAGCCAGCAGCTCGGGGCAGGGGGAGGAAGGAGGGAGTGGAAAAGGAGGCTGTGGTTTGGGGACATCAGGAGAACAATTTACAAAAGTCGCTCTTGGAGCAGCTGTGCCAGGGCTGGGGTTCCCCTTGTGAGGGAACGCTTCCCTCGGCATCCCGGGGGCAGGCAGGGCTGCCCAGCATTCCAAAGGCAAGGAGAAGCGCCGAGGTGCGATGTGAGAGCAACGCTGTCCCCACGAGGTGGCAGGAGCTGCCTGCCCGCATCTCTGCCGGTGCCAGCAGCGCTGTCCCGGGCGCTGACGGCAGCCGGCACTAGCGGTGCCCCGCAGGGATGCTCGGGAACGGGAGCTGTAGCGGGGCTGCGGGAAAGCGGCCGGGGTGCGGCACAGCTGAGCCCAGCATTCCCTGGCTCGGGAAGGCTGGGGCTGCTCGTCACTCACACGGGGCAGCTGCTGCTGCTCTCCTGCTCACGGATCCCACACGCCAGAGGAACGTTTTGGCTGAACTTTGCTGCCACGTGGGGCACAGAAATTACTTTCCCAGGGAATGGCTGGAGCTGTGTAAGGGAACTTTTGGGATGGAGATCAGGGAAAGGTTCTTCCCCCAGAGGATGCTGGGCACTGCCCAGGCTCCCCAGGGAATGGGCACAGCCCCGAGGCTGCCAGAGCTCCAGGAGCGTTTGGACAGCGCTGCCAGGGATGGACAGGGTGGGGCTGTTGGGGTGTCTGGGCAGGGACAGGGGCTGGGATGGTCTCTGTGGGTCCCTCCCAGCTCAGGATACTCTGGGACTCTGTGACTGATTTCTGATTTGAGAAGGAACCAACCCCAACCCTTAGGGAGTTGTTCTGGTGACTGTCACCTCTGTGAGAGAACCGTGCCTTCCCTCCTACCTGGAATGGTTTTGCTTTACAAGATTCCAGCTGCTCCCCTCCTCAGCCTTCCCTAGGAACATGTACCCCCAAGGACCCCTGAGTGCTGCCTTCAGGTCTGTCCCACAGCTGTCATAACCTGAGCTCATTTTTAACTCACCTCGTATTGTCTCCACTGCTGCTGGAGTGCATTCCTTAATATTCCCTCTAGTGCTTGGCTGCTGCTTTCTTGTTTCACTGTAAATGTGTTCCTGGCTAATTGCTAACCCCTGGTTCTCGTGCTGGCCCTGCCCTTTACCCCACTGATTCTGTCCTTTCCCAGAGATTCTTTCCCTGATTGTCCCTGGAGAATAATCCCAGCCTGTCCCAGCTGGAAGCACCAAGCCAGGCTTCTGGACCTGGAGTTTGGAGCTTGGAGCTTTGCCTGCACAGGGGCAGGAGGAATTCCATGTCTCCTGGTGAGCATCTTCCCCTGCATCTCCTCAGATTGAGAATTTCCAGTTTGGGTGTTAATTACAATTCTGTCACAAGATGTTTCTGTGGTGCATTCAGGTCTAGTTTTTCTAAAATCCAATCACCATCCTGGTAATTAATCTGCCACCCAAACTCCCTTGCTGTCAGCCTGCCTCGTGTTGCCTGGCTGGTCTGTCCCATTAAACATTCTGGAGTTTTTGGGGACTGCTCACAGGAAGTTTTGTAAAAATGGTCTGTGATTAGCTTAGGTTGTGGCTGGTTAATAATCTTATTTAAACAGTGTTTGAATGGAAAGTATTTTGTTATCACCATCAGAAATGAATATTCCCCTCAGCATCTTCACGGGCAAGAGATAAACATTTGTTTTATGCATTCTTTAAGACTTACTGTATTGATTCCCAATGACAGATCCAAGCTATGACAATAATTTCCCCTGTTATTCTTTTAATACATCCTTGTTGCCCTTTCCCTTATTAGTAAGGATTTATTTTTACTCATCTCTGTAACTTCCCTTATCTTTTGAGTGTTTTTGCTAAGTGATCCCTTTGAGTGATCTCGATTGATTTCAAGGCTGATTTTTATTTAAAGACAGATTTATTGTGCCTGTTATTAATAAACAGCACATTGTGATGATGGAAGGTCCTGGTGTGGGCTGGGATGGAGTTAAATTCCTTCCCAGTGGCTGGCACAATGATTTGGATTCAGGATGAGGATAATGAGGAGGTTAAACCACCAGAGGCTGACATTATTTCCCTGAGAGGTGAGATGTTTTCCCAGTGCCTTAACCTGCCCCAAGATTTGGCAAGAAGTTTTGCAGGAGTAACAAAGGAAATAAAGAGCTCTTGTGGCTCATAATTAAGGCTGTTCTAAAGAGGATTTTGCTGTGGTGGTCATTTCCTGGCAGTGAAATTGCAGTGTTTCCATTCGTGGGAGAGAAATCACCTCAGAAATAACAAATAGATGAAACTTGTGTACCTGAGCAAGCCCTGAGCTAAAATGGTGTAAAGTAGGACAGGGCTTAAGGCAGAGCCCTCTGCTTTTCCTGCTTATTTTGGTTTTTCTTTACCAAGGCCTCAGCCACTGTTGGAAAGACTCCCTGTGTAAATTCCCTGCCACCTCAGCTCTGCTAATTGGAAATGGCAAAAAAAAAATGTTGCCCTCAGTTCTTTAAAGCAAGAGCTGGTAATTTCATTCTCTCCTGGAGTGTTCCTCCAGTGGCGATGAGATTTAGCCTAATCTGCATTAATGCTGCCTTTTAGCATCGGTTTAGGAAGGAGCCCAAAACCCCACCTGGAGCTCCACGGGGCTGTTCTGGAACAGTTGCAGGCACAGTGCTGGAGATCCATCCTTTATAGGAAATAATAAATGTTAATGCACTCCTTAGCATTTCAATGTCATGATTAAATATTCCAGAGCCTTATTAATTGAATATTTTATATTCCTGCAAATGGCCTTGATCCTCACAATGGCATACTAATTCCAAGGGAAGGGAGAGGGAACATGTTCAGACTCCTGCAAGGAGATACTGCAAACAAGGCTTTTAGAGCTGACTGTGTTAATGGGTTCTTGGGCAAGTTATTGTGCGTGAAGCAGGGACGTGGAGGCCACGTGAATAGGATTGCATTTGGGATTTATGGGATTCCAGAGTCACAGGGGTGGTTTGCTGTTGGTACTGCAAGGAAAAGCTCAGTAATGGATTAACCCAGCGGATTAAAATTCTGTGGGTCTCCGTCACCATCCCATCAGTGACACCAGCATGGTGATTCTGTGGTGCAGAGCTGAACCTTTCCCCTCTTGGTAGCATGTAAGGAAGTTCCAGGCTTCTCCCCTGCTAAAGTCATAGAGTGAGAAGGTTTGACAAGCTCCCAAAGGGAATTTATGACCCTGTTCAGGAGATGAGGAGGAGCAGCTGAGGGAGCTGGGAAAGGGGCTCAGCCTGGAGCAAAGGAGGCTCAGGGGGGACATCAGCAGGAATTTCCTCATGGAAAGGGTGCTCAGGCCTTGGCAGGGGCTGCCCAGGGAGGCTTGGAGCGCCCATCCCTGGAGGTGCCCAAGGAATTCCTAGAGGTGGCACTCAGAGCTCTGGGCTGGGGACAAGGTGGGCATAGGGCACATCTGGGACTCTGTGACCTTGGAGGGCTTTTCCAACCTCAGTGATTCCAACATTCCCAATTCAGTTTTCTTCCATGCAGGGTGACAGGGAGTGCATGTTATTATAAATTTCAAATACATTTCTTGCTTTTCTTTCTCACATACTACAGAAATGGTAATTAACAAATAAATCATTAAGGCTCTGCAGGAGGCAGCCAATATTGCCCCTTCTATTGTGAGGCTGAAGTTCATCAGTACATTTATGGTGAAATTTAGTGTCAGGTGTGGAGTTTTTATAGTACAGGCACACTTCTATGGCCCTACCAGCTTTCCATCCACTGAGACTCAGCACTGGTGGCATCTTTTTCCTTTCCATCTCTCCTATTTGGATCAAATCTGATTTTACTCCAGCACCTCCAACACAATGAGAAGAAAAACCTGTTAATCAGATTATTTCCCAAAAGCATTGGTGTCCCAGCTGGGCCTGGGAATTATCCAGGAGGCTGGAAAATCAGCAGCTGACAGGGAAGCACTGATGCAATGAGAAGGGAAGCAGGGAGCCACTGTGGGTTGCCATGGCTACTCCATCCGTGTGGCTCCAGTGTCCCTTTGGATGGCTTCATTCCAGAGCTGGGGCACTGGTGGCAGTGCTGGCACCGAGACCACCAGGTCCAGGCACACTTGGTGGCCCAGTGCCACCAGTGAGGGCTGGGAGGAGCAGGCACGGACTGGGGCTGTCCAGGAGGGCACATTGGGGTTTGTAGAGGCTCACGAGGATGAGGAGCAGCTCAATGGGATGTGGAGAGGATCCCTGAGTCGGGGCTGCTGCCCTGCGCTGGCACAGTTCCCAGGGAAGGAAGGTGCCACTGGCCAAGTCTCTGGAACCTTCCAGTTTCAGGGAATTAAGTTCCCTTTAATCCTCCTTCACGCAGGATTTGTACTTAGTCTGTTACTGCAGTGCTGCTGTTATTGACCCCCCTTCCCTGTCCCTGCTTTGATCGCTGTGCTCCAGAAGGGAATCCTGAGGCCTCCAGAAGGGTCTGTTGTTGCTGAAGAATTTCAGGAAATTATGCTCCCAGGAGCTGAAGTGAGTAGACAAAATAGGAGTTTAGATGGGATATTAGGAATAAATTCCTGGCTGGGAGGGTGGGGAGGCCCTGGCACAGGGTGCCCAGAGCAGCTGGGGCTGCCCCTGGGTCCCTGGCAGTGTCCAAGGCCAGGCTGGACACTGGGGCTTGGAGCAGCCTGGGACAGTGGGAGGTGTCCCTGCCCATGGCAGGAGTGGCACTGGGTGAGTTTTATCCTCCATTCCAACCCAAACCATTCTGGGATTCTATGAAAATCAGCTTTGCCAATGAGCAGAATTTGGGTATTAGATTCATTACAGAAAATTACTGGAATATTCTGTCTTCTTTTTGAAGCATTAGCAACAGGTCTAAGAAGACACTGACATTTTAGCCTTTCAGAGGCTGCAGAAGGGGAGGTTTCTGTGTTAGGAAGTGATGGATGATGCTCCTTGCTAAGTGCTTTTATTCTCTCGAGGTGTCTGGTGCAATAAAGCCAAGCCCTCCCTTCTCTCAGACACTTCCACCTCGCCTGGTGCTGCCCTTTGAGTTCCTCCCTGTGATCCCTCCTGGCCACAGCAGGGCACGAGCTCTCGCCTGATTGATACAGATGCTGACAGATCAAATCTCTGTTTGCCTGCTGAGGGGAAAGCATCCCTTGTAAGGTCTCTTTCCTCGGGGTTGATGGGTTAAATTGGGCAAACAGCTCCTTTCCTCCGGAGCTGTGAAGGATTTCAGAGCATTACAGCTTCATGGTCTGTGCTTTTCACTGGAGTTATTGCTCTGTAACCCCCTGAAATGTATTTACCTCAGCTCTCACTGGCACTGTTCCTTTGGAGCACAGAGAGCAGCAGCAACAGAGCTGAGGAAGCAGAAATGTGCCATTTTTTCAATTCCCAGCCCCAAAATGTAGGATTCAGGCACTGCTTCACCTGGGCAGTGCTGGCTGCTGCCAGAGAGGTGATTTTTCTCTCTTGTCACGGTGCACTGGCAAGGTTTGACACTGGGTGGGTATTGCTGATCCTCCTAAGGATAACTTCCATTCCTTACAGTCCTGGAATGCTTTGGGCTAGAAGGGACCTTAAATCCCATCCACTCCACCCCTACCATGGCAGGGACACCTCCCACTGTCCCAGGCTGCTCCAAGCCCCATCCAGCCTGGCCTGGGACACTTCCCTTCCAATCCAAACCATCCCTGTGGTTCTGTGACTGCTCCCAGGATAGCTGTGGGATCTTGGAGCCTGTTCCCTATTTCTGTGGGAGTGGACAGACAGCTTAGGATGTGCTCAGAGCATCCTGTAAGGCAGGGGCACGAACCTAATGCATGAACCCAAGTGGCTTTGGGATGATTCCTGCCTTTCTGTGTTAGAAATGAAGCCAAGAATCCCATTCCTTCCTCTTGCTCCTGGAGCCTGGCTTTGTTCATGTGTTCCCAGTGCCCCAGAGCTGGAGCTGAGCCATCCCTGTGTGACAGGAAATGTGCCTTGGAGTGGGATAATGATGCTGGAACATGCAGGGACAAATCCCTGCCTTTTTGTGTCTCCCCTTGGGCTCTGGAGCCGTGCCTTGGTGACCTGTCTGAACCATGCCGGGCCCTCCGCCACTCCTGAGGGAGCAGAGCCTTTTCCAAAGCAAACAGCGTGTGGATTTCCACAGGATCTCCTGTCAGTCCTTCCAGCAGCAGGGAAAACAGCCTTCCCCATGGTGTATCCCCCACTCCTGGCACACCTGCAGGAGCAGCACCTGAGCTGCAGTGATGACACTTCCGAGGTCTATTCATGGGGACATCTGGCAGGATAAGGAGGTTGTTTGATCTTTATGCTCCCCTCATCTTGGGGTATTCTCCTTTCCCAAATCATTGGGGTTGCCTGGAGGAGATTTTGGAGTGTCACAAGTGAGTTTAGCACTCAGGACTGGGCAGCAGCTGTGAAAACAGTGCTCAGGGAAGAAGAGACACAGGTGGGCTCACAGTGTGGGGAGAGGGAATGGGCAGCAAGGAGGTGACTTCCCTCAGCTGGAGCCTTGGCCACGATAAAAATGAAAGGAAGGAAAGAGTGCAGCACTCCCTGGTAGTGATACGTTACATTATCGAGGGATTTTTCACCACCTCATGCTGTGTATCATGAAATTACAGCAAGATAAGCAAAGTTTTATTTGCCCACTGTCTGGGAGACAAAGCCTTTTACTTGAGATTCAATTTCTACCACCCACGTTTCTGGAATTATAAATGTAATTAACTGACTGTGGTGTGACAATGACAGCTTGGAATTGCTAAACTGCTGAAGTTTTATGTGAAAAAATATCCATCCTTGTGCAAACTGGAGGGGGGCCTTTGCTGGCTGCTCTCCCTGGGAAAAGAAAGGCAAAGAATTCATTTTTTTGCCATAAAGGAAAAACAGTTTTGTTGTTCAAAGGCTCTGGGATGTTTCCAAATTGTTCTGCTAAGAAGCTGGGAAATAAATACATATTGTAAAAAGGAATTTAATTTGGGGCTGGCACTAAAATTCACGATGGAGCAAGGGTCATAAAAAGCCTGTGAGAACTCCAGGCTGTGAATGGCCATTCCCAGGCATTTCTCTCTCCATGAGCTCCCTCTTGCCTGGAAAAGAGGAGTGATTTTGGGAGTGGCACAAGGTAATGTCCAGTTTATTGCTGGAAGAGCCATGGAATGCAGACCCTGAGTGTGTGCAGTACCCACCACCTGCAGCTCCCACACCCACCGTGCCACAGGCAAGTCCAGGGTCACTAATCCCATTTCCCAGTGTCCTTTAGAAGTGAGGGATACAGGAGTGACCATCCCAGAATCATCCACTGTACCTGTCCTGTCCCCCCCTGCACACCAACCATCCCCATGTTGGCTTTTGGTGCTTGGGGAACTTCCAGAAGTGTTTCAGTGCTGTTTTTCCTGGCTCTGGCAAAGTATTTTGAGCATTCCATGTATTTGGGATGTCCAAGAGCGCTGTTTCCATGCTGATGGGTGACATTCCCATCACAGGGACAGTGGGAAGAGCCCATGGTACAGTTTTCTAGGGCAGAAGGCAGATGGAAATAACATTCCTGGAGAACAAGTGTTGTGTCAGCTTCTGCTGGTGTCTCCCAAGGACACTGGGAATCTGCTGGGAAGCAGAGCAGGATTTGCCCTGCAGATCCAGGAGTCACCAAGAGCCTGGCTTGACTTGCACAGCCCAGGCCAGGTGTGGGGAGCCAGCAGGAGGAATTGTGCTCGGGACTGTGTCCCTGGATCCCTCGAGGCAGTGGCATTGGAGAGCCCACATTGCTTCAGCTCCAGTTGGTGTTCCTGGGATTTTTGGGTGGTAGAACAATGTCATTCACAGATGTTTTTCCGCAAGGGACTGAGCCTTGCACAGAAAAAAATAAAAAAGCGTTGCAGACTATATCTTCCTAAAGGGGATCTTTTATTCCAGCCTGGATACTGTGCTCTCTTCAGCACTGTCCTCTTCCCCCTGTTGTTCCTTGGACACCTCCAGGGATGGGCACTCCAAACCTCCCTGGGCAGCCCCTGCCAAGGCCTGACCACCCTTTCCATGGGGAAATTCCTGCTGATGTCCACCCTGAGCCTCCCCTGGCCCAGCCTGAGGCCGTTCCCTCTCCTCCTGTCCCTGTTCCCTGGGAGCAGAGCCCGACCCCCCCTGGCTGCCCCCTCCTGTCAGGGAGTTGTGCAGAGCCAGAAGGTCCCCCCTGAGCCTCCTTTCCTCCAGGCTGAGCCCCTTTCCCAGCTCCCTCAGCCACAAGCTTCTGTCTTCTCTTTGCTTGTCCTCATCCTTCCTCATTGTTCATGGCTCTTTTCTGCTACTCAGCCTGGTCCATCCAGTTTTAACTCAGTTCCCATCCCTATTCTTCTAGCTAGACCTTGCACCTTCACCTTCCCTCATGTTTTTCTCTGCAGTTGTTTTTAGAAATAGAATCACAGTCAGAGACTGGTTTGGATTGGAAGGGGCTTTAAATCCCATCCAGTGCCATCTCTGCCATGGCAGGGACACCTCCCACTGTCCCAGGCTGCTCCAAGCCCCAGTGTCCAGCCTGGCCTTGGACACTTCCAGGGATGGGAACATCCCAGTAGCCTTTTTATTGCAGTGGAAGTGTTCCAGAAGGTTTAGCTTGGGACTGACCTGGCAAAGAAAATGTAAACCTTGTCCATATAAGCAAAGAAAAGGTCCTACAGGGAGAAACACCAGGTAACCTCCTGAAATCTAATGGTGTCCTCCTTTTTCCAGTCATTCTCCCTTCCAGGGAGCAGGGTCGGGGGCTGGGGAATGCCCAGGCAGGGATCCCAAAATCCGCCTCAAACTCTTTCCTAGGATCCTGCCTGCCTTGAGCCCAGGGGCAGAACACTGGAACACTTCAGAGATGAGCCTGGGTGTTAAGCAGACCTAACTGCTCCTGGCCTCAGTCAGCAGGGATCCATCCATTCCATAGGAAAACCTTGGAGACAATTAATGGAAAGTGGTGGAAGTAAATGTGGGAGTGGGTGCAGAACAGCTCAGTAGTTGCTTGCACAGAGCCAGGTTTTGTGTTTCACTCTGAGAATCCAAACCCCATTGATCCAGCAGCACTTTCATTTTATATATCAGTAAATGTGAACAATAATCTGATCTGTGTGAAACTCAGCTCCCCTCTGCATTCCCACAGCTCACCTCAGGGTCCAGCTGGGCTGGGCTTTGCTGCCCTGACCTCTCCTAGCCCAGCTCGGGGGAGCCAACCACCCCTGGGTGTTCCCTCCACATCCTCCAGGTTGCTGCCTGCCCCAGAAACTCCGGGATGCAATTCCCCACCGTTAAGCACAGGAGCAGCAAGTCAGGCCTGGAAGTTATTTATAGATCCTGGAGATGCACGGTCCTTGCATTCCATTAACCAGGGCAGGAATGGGATGAATTCTGGATCCAGCGCTGTGTAAAATGCTGTGAATTTTTGCTGGAGTCTCCACTGGTTCAACCTGTGACAGGTGATTAATGATTCATCTACCACAGGTTCACTGCTGCCTGTGTAGGGCCTGTGTGGAACATGTGTGCTCCTGCACCTCCTGCTCTTTCAGCACATTAATTTAGTCTTGTTTATAATAATTAATCCAAATGTTCAGCATCCCCACATTTGCCAAGAGCTGTGAGACCAGCCTTGTTCATCCAGAGAACGTGTCTGCAGCAGCAGGTCCTGCGAGGGGATGAGGCCAATGCTTCCTTCTTCCTTCTCCTGTTTTATTCCCATCTGTGTTTTGGGCACAGATTTAGGCTGCAGGGCCGGGAGGATCTGCCTGGGCTTTCCTCACTGCTGCCCTCAGGAGCATCCCTGAGTGATGATCACTGGACAGTGGGATGGGTTTGCTCCCTGTCCCCCTGGGCAGCAGGGTTCTGCTGACTCTTCAGTAGAGATTTGTTAACTTTTTTGAGGTTATTCCCACAGTTTGTTCTGCTCTGTCACAGATCTCTCAAGTGTCACAGAATCCCGGGATCCCTGAGGTTGGAAAAGCCATCCAAAATCACAGAGTCCAAGCTGTGCCCGATGCCCACCTTGTCCCCAGCCCAGAGCTCCGAGTGCCACCTCCAGGAATTCCTTGGGCACCTC
>VZRO01004994.1:0-15846 GCA_013397915.1 Daphoenositta chrysoptera | reverse complement strand
GCAGGCTCAGGCTGGAGATCAGGGAAAGGTTCTTCCCCCAGAGGGTGCTGGGCACTGCCCAGGTTCCCCAGGGAATGGGCACGGCCCCGAGGCTGCCAGAGCTCCAGGAGCGTTTGGACACTGCCAGGGATGCCCAGGGTGGGGTTGGTGGGGCGTCTGTGCAGGGACAGGGGTTGGACTCCATGATCCTTATGGATCCCTTCCAGCTCAGAATATTCTGGGATTTTATGACAGCTGTTCTAACCCCATTCTGCTGCCAGCTGGGGGTGGGTCACTCTGGTCACTTATGGAAGTTCAGTGGGAGGAGGGGACTCAATTCTTCTCCGTGCATCTTTTTCCGCTGGTCAGGTGTGATGCTTTCAGACCTGTTTGCATCAGTGTTAATCACAGAATGCCAGAATGGTTTGGATTGGAAGGATTGAATTAAATCTCATTCAGTGCCACCCCTGCCATGGGCAGTGACACCTTCCACTACCCCAGGGTGCTCCGAGCCCCATCCAGCCTGGCCTTGGGCGCTTCCAGGGATCCAGGGGCAGCCACAACCCCTTTTTGCCTTCCCTTGTCTCCCAGCCTGTGCTGCTGCAGCAGCTCCTGCTCCGTGCAACACTTGGCTCCTCTCAGTACAAACTGAAATAGTTTTTCCCAATCTGTTTTCCAGTTGTCACAAACCCTTTGAATTCTCAGCCTGGCTGCCCCAGCTGCTCAGAGACCACCCCGGGTCAGTCTGGTCTGTGCCTGTGGTGCCTTTCCTCCCCGCGGCTGTTCAGGGAAAAGCCAGACAGTCTCAGAGAGATGCAGGGGCACACTCAGCTGTCCCCTGGTCACGGGGAGGTGCTCTCTCAGTAGGATGTTCTGGTTCCTACCTCTGCTTTGTTTTATCCCTGTTTCCCTGGCTTGCTCAGAAATGTCACGCCAAAGAGCCTCAGAAGCATTATTAAAGTCAAAATAAATGACATTTACTGTCTCCTGCTTTCCAAAAGCCTGTTAGCCTGTCACAGGAGGAAATGAGGGGGTTTTAAACCCTGGCTGCCTGATCCTTTCCCTTTCATTACCATGTCTCTGCCAAGGATAAATCCCCTCTGAGTTTTGCTGGGATAAATAATCGCTAAGTTCATGTAATTGTTGTCTGCAGTGCTGGGCACGGGGCCCTGTGGGCAGGGGCTGCTGGACTCCCAGAGTGAGCTCTGCTCTCTGGTACAAACCCTTGTCACCCGGGGGGACCAGACAGCACTGGTGGGGACTGGGAGCCTCAGCCTGAGTCCTGGAGGGGATCCCACAGCCCCGGGCCAGGCAGAGCCTTGTCCTCATCACCAATGCCATGCCCAAAAGTCTTCAGGCTGCCTTAGGGTCATGGAATTGTTTGGGTTGGAAAAGCCCTGCAGGACCGAGTCCAGCTGCTCCCCAGCACTGCCAGGGCCACACTGACCATGTCTGCAAGTGCTACATCCACAGGGCTTTGAAATCCCTGCGGGGATGGGGACTCCAGCACTGCCCTGGGCAGCTGTGCCAGGGCTGGACAAACCTTCCCAGGAAGGAATTTTTTGTAATATCCAACCTGAGCCTCCCCGGCCCAGCCTGAGGCCATTTCCCCTTGTCCTGTCCCAGACCCTGATCCCCCCTGGCTGCCCCCTCCTGTCAGGGAGTTGTGCAGAGCCACAAGGTTCCCCCTGAGCCTCTTTTTCTCCAGGCTGGGCCCCTTTCCCAGCTCCCTCAGCTGCGTCTGGGGCTCCAGACCCTTCCCAGCTCTGTTCCCTGCCCTGGACACATCCAGTGGGAACTTCCCCAGGACACACAGGTGACCTGGCCACTGGGCTCTCCCCTTCCAGAACCACTTCCCACCTGAGCAAACACTTTTCTTCCAAGGAATAAATAGGTTTGGGGTTCCAGCTCCTCCCCAGCATTCACTGCATGTGCTCAGAGCAGCCCAAGGATTGCAGAGTTTCCTTGAATGTGATTTCCCAAAAGCTTTTAGCTCTGCTTGTGGCATTCTGTCTCTAATTGCAGAAATAACAAAATGCCTTTGAGCATATTTATTCACTGGAGTTTGATTTTAGTTACTCATTATAACAGTGTTAATAACAGCCTGGAGGGAAGGGGCAGGATTAAATTTGAGCCACAGAGAGCCAAAGATGAGTTGGTTTGAATTTTTGCTTAATGGACCGTTCTGTCCTCGGAACAGTTTTTCTTCCCTGCCATTTTTATTTCCCCTTTTGCCACTTGATGTCTCAAACCCAGAAATAAAAGGCAACAGAGTTATCTAATACCACAAGTGTCAGATCTCATAACTTGGTGAAAATCAGTCCTTCAGGGAAATTGAATTTATTGCCAGTTGAAATATGAATGCTTTTATTTGCTCTAGAGAGTGAGCCTGGCTTTGTTAGCAAGGCTGACCTATTCTCGCTGAAGCCAAGGGTTGATTTTGGCTGCTCACAAGTTGTTCATGGATGGAAGAGAGAGAAAAGACTGGTGGGAGACTCAGGACAAGGAAACTGATGATGGAATCGCTGGTTTTTGCCAGAAACAATTCTTAGAACCCCCAGTCCCTGACTGAGTCCTGCACGTTTCCAAGGCTTCAGTTCTGCAGTTCTGGATCTCCACCCTCTCTCCTGGCCCATCCAGAACAGGGATAAACCCAGGATTATTGCAGTAGGGGCCCTGCTTTGCTTCTTAGGCAGGAAAATCCGGATCCTTTAGAGCCATTTGTCCTTTTCCACAGCCAAGGGAGGCTGGAGGGAGGGAGGGAGTTGCTGTGTGTCTGTAGGGGGAGCAGGGGCACAAAGACAGAGCAGTCCCTGTTTTGGGGGCGTTTCCAAGAAAGAGGGACAATTCTACAATCCCAGAATCACAGACTCATGAAGATGGCTCAATCCTTCCTGGTGGGAAGTTGGGTTTTGCGAGGCTGGCTCTGACCCCAGGCTGAGCAATCCACAGCATCCCTCGAGCTGGGATGCAAAGGCTTTGGCATGAGGGGGACTGCCTGAGGATCTTCCTTTGGGAATTGTTAATGGAATCCAGATCTCTCAGTGTACCCCCTGGCACCCAGCTGAGCACGGCTTGCTTAGGACAACATCAACCCAATGCTTCTCACACTCCTTTGGGCATGGATTTAAACCTGGGCGCTGTTTGCCTGGTGAGTTATGATTGATAAAACGGGGCCATTAATCTTCCTGCAAGGCTTCAAGGGTTATTTATACCTCTAGAATTTGTCACAGGGAAATTTCCAAGTCGTTCAAACAAACATGTAATTTATTTGTGGCAGCGCAGAGAGTCTGAGGAGTTTAATTTCTGTGTAGATTAAGGGTGCCAGGAGCCCCATTTATCAGGTCAGACAGGAGAAGTGATGCCAGGCTGGACTAAAGATCTGTGGTGCATCATCCTCAGGTGACACTGGATTAGGGCCTGTGGTTACCAGGGCAGCTCAGGGAACTGGCTGCTGGCTCCTCTTGTCCTCAGGCACTTGAAAGGGAATGTTTTTTCCATGGAGTGAAGTTAGAGCAGGCTTTGAAAACGGTCAGATGAATAAAGATCCTCATTTGAGACTGTCTCCAGTTCCAAGTGCCTTTCTGCAGTGTATTGGTTTTCCATCTGTGAGGGTGATAAAGCTCCTCCTGCAGTTTAGTGCTGGGTTTCATCCTCACTGATCAATAATAATTCCCTGCAGGACATGCATGGACGGGTGATAGGAATTCATGGACTTGGAGCTGCAGCTCGGCCCACGCTGTGTTTGCAGACAGTGCAAATCACTGGCACACTGGTGTCTCTTGGTGTTGCCTTTCCCTGGTCTTGAAATTAAGAGCCAGACACGGTTAAGGAGACAAGGGGTTTTTACCTCGGTATTTATTTAAGGATCCTTAAAGGTGCAGCACATCCAGGTGGAATGCACCGGAATGCACACACCTGATAAACCATGTATACAATTTATAGGCCTTGCAAATCAGCACATCTATCAAAGATTCCCCAATGAGAGGCTCTAATGAGCCCCAAATCCAGAGGAATCCCCCCCCTGGGTGGGCCTATCTCAATTTACACGATGTTCTAGGGAAGACCTTGGTTTCTCAGGATAGCACAGGGCTTTCTCGCCTCCAGCTGGGGGCCTCCAGGGTATTTGGTCTCCTGGCTTAATGGAATATTGGGTCTAAGCTGAGTTATCAGACTTAAGGAATTACAAGTATGTGGGCTAAAATCACTGGGAGTACATAAAAGCTATATAAAAGGGTGTAGAAAAGGGGTATAAAAGAAAAGGCAAAAAATCATCATGGCATCATTGGCACTGCATCTTTATCTGAATTATTCTCTTTCAACTCTGCCCCCTCTTCCTCCACCCCAAAATCAAAAAATCACAGAATCACCAGGTTGGAAGAGACCTTCAAGACACCAAGTCCAACCCATGCCCTAACACCACCTCAACTAAACCATGGCACTGAGTGCCACATCCAATCTTTTTTTAAACACATCCAGGGATGGTGACTCCACCACCTCCCTGGGCAGACCATTCTAGTACTTTATCACTCTTTCTGTAAAAAACTTTTCCCTAACATCCAACCTATATTTTCCTTGGCACAGCTTAAGACTGCAGCTGGAAGTCCATCCCTAAGCTCTTCCCCGTGAGAAACCTCCTCCTACTGCTCCAAGAGGCTCTTTGAGCATCAGAGCCACAAGAGCTGAACTCAGCACAGGAATCTCCAGGTTTTCATTTTAGCTCTGGGTTTCTTTGAGTTTAAATCTGCAAATTTTGGGTGTAAAACTCGATTTTCTTGTCTAGGAGACCCCAGCAGTGTGTTCCTCCACAGGGGTGACACAACAGGGCTGTTGGTACATAAAAATATGAATTTTTTCCCAAGCCCTGGGAACTCTTCATCCATATGTCCTTCTGCTGAGAACGGTTGGAAAAAGCTCCACCTGATCCCATCCCTGCTGTTCAAGGAATCTTCAGGAGCCAGTGGAGAGGGGAATGGGATTGTATTTACCCAGACCTGTGATCACTCCACGTCTTGGTGCTTTCTTGGTGCTTGAAGCTTTCCTGGGCACTTTAAAAATGGTCTTGAAGTTGTTCTGGGAGTGGGGGAGTCTTGCCAAAAGTTCTGTGGATCTTCAGGGACCTGACACCGCTCCTAAGAGACTCTGTGACCCCCTCCTTCTCCTCTGGCAGGGTCAGCCTGGGATAAATCCTCCTCCCATGGATAAATCACCGTGCCTGAGGATGGCTTCAAGCAGAATTACTTGGTTACCAGGAGGCACCGGGTTTTTATAAAGCAGGGGAACAGACAGTGGGGCAGGATAAAGATGAAGAGCCTGGCAATTTTTTGTCTTTAAAGTGGTCATTTTTCACATCAGGTGAAGCAACACCAGGCCTGAGTGACATTTCTCTAATGCAATTAATTATTTATGGTTTTCTGCAAGCAGCAATCAAGAGGAGCAGCACTGAAAGGGAATTTATATCTCAAATGATTTTTAAAGAAAATTCTGCAGTGAGTGCAGGGTCTGTGCCAGCCCGAGCTTGGGTCTCCCTGGGCTTTAAACACTCCTGGCCTAGCAGGACACACCTGGCCAGGAGCTCCAGCACAAAGCAGCCAGGTGGGAGCTGCTGCTTCCCAGCCACTGGGGATTCCAGAAGCCCAAAAGGCAAAAATTATCATACAATTCCAGACTGGTTTGGGTGGGAAGGGATTTTAAGGATCATCCCATTCCACCCCTGCCATGGCAGGGACACCTTCCACTGTCCCAGGCTGCTCTAAGCCCCAGTGTCCAACCTGGCCTTGGGTACTTCCAGGGATCCAGGGGCAGCCACAGCTGCTCTGGGAATTCCAGCCCAGCCCCTCCCCACCTTCCCAGGCATGAATTCCTTCCCAATATCCCATCCATCCCTGCCCTCGAAGTGGGAAGCCATTCCCTGTCTCCTGTCCCTCCATCCCTTGGAAATCCTCTCTCTCCATCTTTCTGTCAGCTCCTTTAGGCCACAGTGAGGTCACCCCAGAGCTTCTCTTCTCCAGCTGAACAATCCCAGCTCTCCCAGCCTTTCCCACAGCAGAGCTGCTCCATCCCTCTGATCCTGGTGCCTCTGGACTCTCTCCAGCAGCTCCAGGTCCTTCCTGTGCTGGGGGACCAAGAATTAATTACAAAATAATCAAGGTTTTGCCAGGGTAAACTTTCATTTCCATATTAAAGTTGTGATGGGGCACTTGTTCTCTTTCATATCTGGAGCTGGAAAAATAAAATTCCTCCTTACAGCTACCCTTTGCTGCTCCCTTGATTGTATTTTTACCCCATTGACTGCAAGGACTTCTCTTGCTGAGGAGGTGCTGCCTGAATTGCAGCACCAACAAATTGGAACAGAACAACAGTTTTTGCCATCTTTTTATTCTTCACGTTCTCCGTTTCTATTTTAATTACAGCACGCACGGTTCCCAGACACATGAGGGAATTTGCATGTGTTGGTTTCAGTTTTAATGATGATGTTGTGTCTGGTGTAATGAAACGTTTCCCATATGCTGGATACAGTAGAAGTGCTTTCCCTGGAGATCTCCAGATGAACTCAGCTTCCAGGTGGCAGCAGGAGTTTGTGTGGTTGGGCTTCACAGGACAAACACAGGGTTTTCATTTCATATCCGTGGGTTTAAATGCCTCTGGTTTCCATGGGATGAAGCCAAGCACACGAATCTGGATGGATGGAGCAGGCTCTGCTCTGGGGACACCGAGGAATGGGCAGGGACTGAGCCCAGCAATTTCCTGCACAGGAGGCAGAACTTCTGCCCCGGGCAGGGCCTGAGCTGGAACAGAGCCCAGAGAGGGGCTGGAGGCTCCTCCCTGGGGATATTCCAGAGCCCTCTGGACACACTGCTGTGCCCTGGGCTCTGGGATGGCCCTGCTGGAGCAGGGAGTGCCACCAGTGACCCTCTGAGGTCCCTTCCAGCCTGACCCATCTGGGATTCCAGGATTCTGTAGCAGCTTTGGAGTTGTGCTGGAGGACAGGGAAGGCTTTGGGGAGCAAGGTGACAAATCCTGGCTCTGGGCTCTGCAGTGCCAGAAGTGCTGCAGATGGATCGGGTTTCAAACAAGGCATTACAAAAGGAGAACTTAAGAAACCTTAAAATCTAAAAAACACAACAAAAAAGTTAAATTACTTTGGACACAAAACCCACAGAGCAGCATGAGAAAAATTCCTTTAAAATACCTGTAAAATTCCTTTAGAATACCTTTAAAATTCTTTTAAAATACCTGTAAAATTCCTTTTGAAATACCTGTAAAATTCCTTTATTTCTGGTGCTTTCTAGGGCCTTGCACTCCTTTGGCTTCTTTATTCTCAGCTGTGAGCACAATTAAGTCTGATTCCATCCCATTCTCTGCTGGGCTCCAGGATTTTAGGGATGTAGGAACAGCCTCCTGCCTCCCAGCCATTCCTGGGAGTGCGAATTCCATAGTGGTGCTGTTCTGAGCTTTGTTGGCTGCATTGCTGTAAATCAGGGTGAGCTCCCTGTTTCATCGTTACCTGGAACAGGCACAGCTTTCCCTGTTCTCCCTGCACACAGCTCCAGCCTGGTGCTGGATCATGAAGCCCAACTGGAGAGCTGTAGAAGGGATAATTCCGTTTATTCCCTGAAAACCCTGTGAATCTCAGTCCCAGCTCGGATCCCGCTGGTCCCACAGCATGCTGGGGTTTGGGTTTTTCTTTTCCCTCCGTGCTACCAATCACTGAATCCATTCCCATATAAACTGCTGGGCTTGTGGTTTTTGTCTGGAATTGGTGTTGGCAGGATTAGGAGCAGGAGGAATTGCTTCCAGGTTCTTTACTCACAGCTCAATGCCGGCTTGGTGAAGCTGGGAATCCTGGGGAGGTGTCCACGATCCAGGCAATCTCTCCCACTTTGGAACCCAGCACGTGGCCTTTGGATTCTCTTCTGCCTGTGAGGGCTCTGTTTCTGTGACAGTATTTGTAAAAAATTAGGATTTCTTAGGGCCAAGACCTGGAGGGCCTGGAGCATGTCCAGGGAAGGGAACGGAGCTGGGAAGGAGCTGGAGAATTCCTGAGGGAGCTGGGAAAGGGGCTCAGCCTGGAGCAAAGGAGGCTCAGGGGGGCCCTTGTGGCTCTGCACAACTCCCTGACAGGAGGGGGCAGCCGGGGGGGTCGGGCTCTGCTCCCAGGGAACAGGGACAGGAGGAGAGGGAACGGCCTCAGGCTGGGCCAGGGGAGGCTCAGGGTGGACATCAGCAGGAATTTCCCTATGGAAAGGGTGCTCAGGCCTTGGCAGGGGCTGCCCAGGGAGGTTTGGAGTGCCCATCCCTGGAGGTGTCCAATGAATTCCTGGAGGTGGCACTCAGTGCTCTGGGCTGGGGACAAGGTGGGCGTCGGGCACAGCTCAGACTTGGCGAGCTGGGAGAGCTTTTCCCACTCTTGGCCTGTCTCCTGGCCAGGAATATGATCCATGGAATTTTCCCTGATTCTCTCTTCCTTCCCTCAAACAACTTCCCTCAGTTCTCACTTCCCCAGCCACAACACTCGTGTCTCGTTCTCCCTTTAAACCTTCCCAGAGAGACATTCTGATTCACGGAAAAAGAGGCAAGACTTCACAACCTATATAATTTTAAGTTGTAAAGCCGGTATGTTTATTAGCAGCGCTGGGCACGTGGGAGGTGGCCCTCCAGAGACACCGTCGGTCCGTATAGCTCGGTATAGATGTGGTTACATGTTACACATTCACAGAGTTTCTCAATCCGCTTATACATACGCATAACCTGTTCCCGCTTCGTATTATAATGAGTTCAAGAGTCATTTCCATGTCCTTGTGCCTGCCTAGTTCCGTTTGGTGGGGGGTCTCAGGGGTCTTTTCTGAAAAAGGACAGGAGGTCCTCTTCACTGACCTTTTTACCTTTCTGTTTTACGCATGCGTTCTGAGTCTCTGTCCGAAAGCCAAAACAACGGGTCAGATTTTTGCCAGCTTGGAGGTTCCACGAGTACCAACTGGGTCACGGTCCTTGTTTGGCAAACACAGTAAATGTTAAGTAAGCAATAGACACTGTCCAGCAAGCCGTTTCTAACACGTTATTTCTTAACTTCTAATTTCCTTGTATCAATTCCAGGATGTGAAGTTGGCCAAGGAGCGCTGATGTCTCTGTCGATTTTGGTGTTTCATGTGCCCCACTGTGGATCACTCTGGAATGCTGCCTATAGAACTCCCTGTGCTGATAATCACCGTTAATCATTGGCAGTGGTCCCTGCAGAATCCAAACAACTGGAGGGGGCAATTACCTTATTTTAAATTTAATTTAAAAATGATCCACCCAGGGAGAAAAGTTTGTATGAGATGAAAGGATTAATTTCAGTAAAAGCTCCTGGCACTTTGCTCTGAGGAGGGATTGATACCTCCAGCGAGAGTCAGAGCTGAATTGTTGGGGAGTTGGGTGATTCCATGACCTGGGATTGAGGAGGAAAGGCTGGGAGAGCTGGGGGTGCTCATCTGGAGAGGAGAAGGCTCCAAGGAGAGCTCAGAGCCCCTTGGAGGGCCTAAAGAGGCTCCAGGAGAGCTGGAGAGGGACTGGGGACAAGGGATGGAGGGACAGGACACAGGGAATGGCTTCCCACTGCCAGAGGGCAGGGATGGATGGGATATTCGGAATTAGGAATTCATGGCTGGGAGGGTGGGGAGGGGCTGGGCGGGAATTCCCAGAGGAGCTGTGGCTGCCCCTGGATCCCTGTGGATGCCATCTTGAGGGATCAGCACGGAGTGGCTGTTGCACTGACAGAACCCATTTCAGGCTTTTACAATTACTTTCTTTAAAATAAATTCCCCTTTCAGGATCTATCCTGTGTCACATGGAGCCACTTAATACCACGAGATTGACTTTAATTATCACCCTGCTAAATTGCAGCAGAGTTGAGGGGTGCCTGATCCCATCTCCTTTCAGCACCGGCTCTGCCATGGATTTGTGTGAGAGCAGGAAAGAAAGGCTGGGAGTTGCTGCTTTTATGTGCACGGAGCTCAAGTGAACCCAAAATTAAAATGATGAGCATATCATGGCTCCCAATTAATGGCCTTAGCATCCTAAATGACACATTTCTAAGTGAGTTAAATCTGGGTTCCTTTTGCCTCTGCCCTCAGCAGCCTGGCTTTTTCCATCGTCTCCAAGACAGTCATTCCTGCAGCATTTAATGGAGCTGGAAGCAAAAGCACAATAAAAATCGAGACAGGAGGGAGCAGAGAAGTGAGGCAGGGGATAATGGGTGCTTAATGCTGTTAAATACCTTGTGCTTCGTGCTGGCAGCTCCAAGCTTTTGCCAAGGAAAAGTTTTAGGTGGTCACAGGTCCTGACTGATGGAAGCTTTCTCCGGAAATCATCCCCCACTGTGCTGCTGAGAAATCTGGGAACGGCTGGGGTCGGGGTTTAGGGCCCCTTTCGTGCTGTTTTTTTTGTGTTTAAGTGGTCGTGTATGTTCTCGGGGTGCTCCGCTCTGTGGAGTTGGGGCTGAGTTGGGAAGGGGAGAAAGGAGGAGAGTGCTGGAGCCTTGGAGTGTCCCGGGCTGCTGGAGCGGGGCAGGACAGCCTGGCTCAGGAGGGACTCACGTGTGGCTGCAGCTGCCTTGGGGAGGCTGGACCAGGTGAAGCCCATCCCCAGCGTTTTTCTCCTCTGTCGTGGAATCCCAGATGGGTTTGGGTTGGGAGGGACCTTAAATCCCATCTCTTTCCAACACCCCGTCCATGGGCAGAGATGTCTCCAATTCTTAATGTTATCAAAACGAACACCTTGAGCCCAAAGTGTCCGAATCCAGCCGCAGGATGTGTTTCCCCCATCAGGAAAATGAATCCACTAACACCAGAGGTTGATGTCCAAAAAGGAGCCAGAGGAGTCCTGTAACTTTATGCTAATAAAGGGAGAGGCCATGGGGCATCCCCCTGGGGTCTCTCAAATTTTTGGAGGACGCAGCCTCCTTTTTATCCCGATTACCCGGCCTCATTTCCCTCTCTCTTTTCCTATTGGCTGAGGTACTTCGGAGGTACAGACTTCCTGGAACGCCTGATACCTAAGACTCCCTTCTAATGTATAACACCCCCCCTTTAATTTTTTTAAATTCCTGGAATTCATGGTTCTTACCGTTGTTTCTATCATCTCTCAATATGCAGTTACATTTACCAGTAGACTTACAGTTTATTTGTAAAGACAAATCTCTTTCTTTCCATTCATCAATCAGTGGAATTCTTCCTACTGTTCCTTTTATCTCTCAGTGTTAGTCTTACCCACAGCAGGCCCACAGCTTGTTTGTAAAGACAAACCCTCATTCCTTTCACCCTTCTAAAGTGTACCCTCCCTACTCTTTTCCTTGTGTCTCTGTTCTTTTTCTCTAAATCCAGGGATTAGCACAGCCTTGAGTGAGTAACAGTCTGTGTCAATCAGTGGCATTCCTATGGAATTTGAGGTTCCTCCCATTGCTTCTTTCACCTCTCAGTGTCTGGCTTTATCTGCAGCAGGCCCCCAGTTTGTTTGGAAAGACACCTCCCTCCTTTCACTCCTGCCAGCCGGCCCCACCCCTGCTGTGCCCAGGGGTGCCCTGCCACAAGGACTGTGCCGGCCCAGAGGCGTTCCCAGCCCAGGAAGTTTCTCCAGTCGGGTTAATCACCACTTCAGGGAGCCGGGGCAGGCAGGGTCTCACAGCCACGGTGATTAATCACGGAACACATCCAACCTTAGAGCTTTCCCAGCTCCCTGCACGCGGAAGAGGCAGGAGCTGAGCCCGTGCGCGGCTCTGGAGCTCCGGGTGATGCCTTGAGAGGCCACCTAGAAACAGAGACTAGACAGGAATAAGGGAATAAAGGTGGGTATTTATTCGAAAGGCCTTCAAAGGTACACCCTGGGAGCCAAGGGCTCCAAGCTGGACCCCAAGATGGATGATGAGTCACGAGTTCCCCACACCTTTATAGGTTTGGTTCATTTGCATATCAGCATAAATTCGCCAATTAAAACTTCAGCTAATGATGTTACCCCTCAGCTTGTCCCCCTTCCAAGATGTTGGTTTGCACATTTTCAGGCCTGGGACAGCCTGGGTGTCCTTGGAGAGCAGGCCCAGAGAGGCGTTGTTATGTCTGGGGAACAGAAGTGAGCAGGCAACAAGAGACTTCAGAGTTACACATTAGGCAATACAGGATTCGAAAATTATAAGAGTTAAAACCTAAGGCATCACGGGAGCAGCCCCTGACAGGGATCCCAGCCCTGGGATAAGGAAACTGGGATCCTGTCCGGGGTAGGAAGGACCTTGCTGGTGTCTTTGGGGAGGCCCAGAGCAGCTGTGGTTGCCCCTGTATCCCTGGAATGTCCAAGGCCAGGCTGGACACTGGGGCTTGGAGCAGCCTGGGACAGTGGGAGGTGCCCCTGCCATGGCAGGGGTGGGTGGAGCTGATCTTTGAGGTCCCTTACCACCCAAACCAGTCTGGGATTCCATGAATTTAACCCACTGCAGTTCCCGAGGGTGCAAATGTGGGAAGCTGTGATTCAGCAGAGCTCCCAGAGCAGCTTGAGCTGGGCTGAGCAGTTAAAGCTTTGCTGAGCTGGGTCTCACCGATCCAGGCTCGTGCAGAATTTCACTGCAGTAAAGCTGATTGATAAACACTTAAAAATATTTTAGAATCTTTCAGCTGCTGCCATCAGTTCCATATTGTGAAAAATGTGAAGAAATCTGCTGTAGCCTTCCTCGGTTTGGTCAGGTGTTGGAAGGTAAAGTTAAATAAAAAGGGAAACCAAGCAGCCTCATTTACAGCTCGTTTGCAGGAGCAAGGTCTAATTAAGCACTTTAAGGGGTGGGACACCGAGGTGTGAAGTTTATTGAGCACTTGGTTAACTATTCAATTAGTCTGGGTGTTTTGTGAGCTGGTATAATTCTAATTCATGGGAGGATCAATGGCTTGATTTAGAAGAAAATAAAACATAAAACTTGAATTCTGAGAGCGGTGGAAGGTAAGTAATTACCACAAATTGATTTTTTTACCGTAATCATCACCAATGTTCTTCTACTCAGGTAAATACTGCTGAAGAGCTCTGAGGAGACTTTAGGATTTGTCATTAAAATAAGATTTGCTTCCTCAGATTATTATTTTAAGTGGTAATTGATAAATTTAATTAAAATTGGCTTAAATATCAAATGGTGATACCTTAGGAAAGACCAACCTTGTGTTCCATGGGTAGGGACACCTCCCACTATCCCAGGGTGCTCCAAGCTGGCCCTGGACACTTGCAGGGATCCAGGGGCAGCCCCAGCTCCTTGGGGCAATGGATGAGGGAAAATCTACCTGGGATAACAGGAGGAAACTCCTTCCTGGAGTCGGGAATCATCCCCGGGTTGTCTGAGAGCTCATCTGTGTGTTTCCAGCTGGGGAAACTGAGGCACGATGGATGCCAGGGCCTTGCAGCAGGGCTCTGGCAAGGCTGGGATCCAGCGCCTGCTCCCTTTTTCCAGCTGCTCTTGCCTGGCTTTGCCACATCCCTGCCACCTTCCCGCCCCGCCAGGCAGGGAGGGGAGTCAGCCCTGCCAGCCGAGAGAGGGATCTGGGAAAGGAGCTGCCAAAGCTGAAGGGTTTCTCTAAGGAAAAAGCCTGAATGATTTTGCTGGGCTTTTTTTTTTTTTTTCCTCCAGGAAAAGATTGAAATGAAGGGCAGGAGAGATTTGGGAATTAATCCCCTTCTCCACGGAAGCTGTTCTGATGCTTCCCATGCCATAACAAATCAGTGGGGATTAAAAACCCTGTCACTTGCGTAAAACTTCTGCCAGGATTGGATTCACCCCTCCAGCTTAGCTGGGCCAGAGGGATGAGCCTGATGGACACACAGCCAAGCTTTCCCTTGGGCAGGGATGTTCCCTGGCAGCACCCAGCCCTTCCTAGGCAGGCACACAGAGCTGGAGCCGGCAGCAGGTGGAATGTGGGGGTTTCCAGTTCCTGAGTGGCACAGAGCGGTTTGTCCTGGCACAGGGAGCAGCTGCACTGAGGAATAAATGTGGATGCATAGGAGAGCAGGAGATGGGAGATCAGGGAAAGGTTCTTCCCCCAGAGGGTGCTGGGCACTGCCCAGGCTCCCCAGGGAATGGGCACGGCCCCGAGGCTGCCCGAGCTCCAGGAGCGTTTGGACAGCGCTGCCAGGGATGGACAGGGTGGGGTTGGTGGGGTGTCTGGGCAGGGACAGGGGTTGGGATGATCCCTGTGGGTCCCTCCCAGCTCAGGATACTCTGGGATTCCGTGATCTCACTCAGGGGAGGAAATCCGAGTGGATTTCCAAAGCATCCATTGCTGTTGATTTCTGGGGTTGCACAAATGGTTCAATCAGCTCTGAATGTGTCCTTGTGCTGCTCATGTGGAATTCGTCCTTCACTGGGAGGGTGGGGAGGGGCTGGGATGGGATGGAATTCTCAGAGCAGCTGTGGCTGCCCCTGGATCCCTGGCAGTGTCCCAGGCCAGGCTGGACACTGGGGCTTGGAGCAGCCTGGGACAGTGGGAAGTGTCCCTGCCATGGCAGGGGTGGCACTGGATGGGATTTAATTTCCTTTCTGGGGAATTCATGCAGTCTCAGATGGCCCCTGTTTGTTGGCAGGGGAGGAAGCAGGAAGGATTCCCGGTGCCACCGTGTTGGAAATTCTTCCTTTGCTTCTCCCAGACAAAATGACCTCAGAGCTCAGCAAAGCCACAGAGCAGCCACTGAAAGCAGGACCCATCAGATGGGGCAGTTTTAGGTGCATATCCAGATTAAATCTGATGGAATATTCCTTTTTGCCACGGATCCCACATCCCCGACTCCATCCCGAGGGCTGGAATCCAGGGCTGAACCCGTTGTGTTACAGACTTTTCTCCTCCAGGTCAGGAGCAGAGCCGTGGCTGAGCTCTGCTGAAAATAGGCTTTAATTTCCCCTTTCAGCCCTTTGATTGGCCTGACATTTCCCATGCTGGGAGACGATGCAGAGGTTTGTGATGGATTTCTGTTCAGGACAAGACAAGAGCATTTCAGTGCCTAGTGAGGAAGGGCCCGGCAGTGATCCCGGAGCTCGCGGGGGAAGGAGGAGACAGCAGCCTCCTTCCTGCTCACCAGAGCTGGGATGATTGGCAGCACACGGATCAGCAAAGGGAACTCGGAATCACGATGCACGAAGGCTTTTGTCTGTGTTGACTCTGGTTTGCTGTCAATCACCTGCTGTTCCATAGGCTGGGAAGAGATTCCGGGCATTCTCTCCACGGAATCTATCTGTCCTCAGCAGCTTTTGTATCCTAAGGATTGAGTTGAGTTGGTTTGATCCCACACTTGAAAGCCATCTTGTGATATCCTAAACTTCTGAATATCCATAAATTAATGAGAGTTGGGAAGAGAAGTAGGAGAACTTCCATCTCACAACTCCTCTCTACGTGTTTCAATCATTTCGTTTAAATGGGTGAGGTAAAAGTCACATTATAATTACAGCTGGTTGAGAGCAAACTGAAGGTCTTTCCTTGAGCTTCCCCAAATAAACCCCAGGGCAGGGGTTGGAACTGGATGGGCTTTAAGGTCCTTTTCACCCCAAACCCTTCTCTAACTCCATAAAACCAGAATAATTTATACTTTTCTTTTGGATATCAGGAGCTTCTTAAGGAAATTTCCTGCACTGCTGGAGGAGCTACTTTCTGGTGCTGTCTGAGCTGACTTTACTGAAATCAAATCCAAAATCATTAATTGAGGATCACGCTTGGTAAACTCTGCCTTCCTTCTCTTGGAATTCCTCTTCCAGGCAAATACATTGGGATTAAAAGAAGAGTCCTGGATCAGGTCCCAAGGAAACACAGCTCATTGTTGAGTAAAAAGTTACAGCTTGGGCTTCAGCAGCTGTTTATATTTTATTTTATATTT
>VZRO01004992.1:41852-141706 GCA_013397915.1 Daphoenositta chrysoptera | reverse complement strand
AAAAAATATTGTTCTGTGCAAATATACATGAATAGATTATTTATATACAAAATCAAGTGATGGCAGCAGGGGGAAACAAAACTTCAAGCCCCTTACCTTCCCCGAGCTGAATAAAGTGTGTGACTGGTTCTGCAGTGAGCTCCTGCCCCCAGCGCCTCAGCGTGGGAGTGAATTTTGTGAATTTTGGGTCCTGTGTGTGCCCCCCGTCGTCGGGGGCTGGGCTGCACGCAGGCTGAGATCCCAGACTGGGGCAGATTTACAGCTCGACTCGCTCCTTCTCTGAGGTGCTTCACTATTGTTCATCTCAGATTCCGAGGTCAATTAAACTCCTGCTAATTGGGGTCCCTGCCCAGAGTCAATGGGCACAGCCAGGGCAGTGCACTGCTGCTGGCTCAACTCCCAGCTGTGGTAGCCAGGCCTGTGCAGCTGCAATCATCACTTAAATAAAACCCTTTGGCAATATAACCCAGGAATTCCCGATCCTTCCCCCTGGAAGCAGCAGGAGGAGCAGGTATCCTCCGAACACTGTCTCTGTATTGCTCCAGGCTCTTCCGGAGAGCAGCACCACTGACTGCCAAACTGATAAACCCAAACGCTCCGAGGGGCTGACTCGGCCTGGATTATTGCTCTCTGTGATCTCATCTTTAATTGAGTTTTTAAAATCTGGATTACAAAGTGAATCCCGAACTCGGTGCTAAACAGGGACAGGATCCTATGAACACTCTGTAGGACTGATCAGGCTTATTTTTATTTTTTTTCCCTGTCGTTCTCACTACCCTCCTATGTGTTGTATTTAATCCCAGCCATCACTCTCTGCTGAGTGCAGACAGGGATGATTTCTGCAGGTGAAAGGGTGCATTTTACTGCCTTGTTAATGGGCTGGTATTTTAATTTTCCAAGCGGACTCCTATTACTCAGACTGTGCAATAACCACAACGCCTTTCACATTCATCTCCACAAAACAGCCCCGTGAAGATCGTTTTGCATCTGCAGACACACACAGAACATATTGCTGGGAGGTTTTTAATATCTGATCTGTGGAGTGCCCAGGGGTTCCACTTCCAACTGCCTGGAAGTTTAAAACAATGATTATCAGGAAGACGTCAAGTTATTCTTAGGAAAAGGGGTGCAGAGCGAGCCCCCCTCAGCCAGAAGGGTGTGGGATTTGCAGGGAAGCCAAGGACAAGGAACACACCCCGTGGGGAACCCCAGGACATGGCCCTCTGAGCAGCACCTGCAAAGCAGCCTTCAGAAAGGGGATGCTGGCAGTAAAATTCGATTTAAAAGGGCAATAATATACTGTTCTTTTGTCTCATATTCAGGTGGCCAGACAGAAAGGGCTGCTTTAAAACCCCTTTTCTTTCCATGCTGTTCCATCCACCGCTGAGCTCTGCCCACTACAAGAGCAGAGTGGGCACAGAGCAATCCCTTTTACAACTTAATAATGAATTTAACATTTTGCTTTCAGCCAGCTTAACTTTCTCATTCTGGCAGAGTCAGGATGCTGCAGGCCATGGCATGTAAAAGGAAATGTCATCCTTTACAATCAGAATAGGTTCTGCTCTCCGTGTGATGTGGGACTCTTCCTCTGTGCCCTTTGGTCATTTCAGCAGCTGCTAAAGCTTTGTCATGAAGCTCCCAAATCCTTCCTTAAACCCCCATGCAGAGGTCTGAGCTAAGCTTTAGGAGAATTACAGATTGAGAATTAAAAAGAAATAAATAAATAAACATAAAATAAAGTAGAAACAATGAAAAAAAAAGAGCTGTATTAGGATTTATCAATCTGTTGCTTCTGTTGCTGGGCTACCACTGGGGACAAGACATTTCAGTTGCATTTTATTAATACCTTGCAAAACCAACCAAATAACAATAAAGAAGCCACCCCAAACCCAGCGTGCTGTGTTGAACTGCTGAGAGCTGTGAAAGCCGAAGGATGTGGGGCAGGTTTCATTCTGGAAGGACTCCTGAGCAGCTCAGGGTCAGGGGAGGAAGTGCAGACATCAGGATTTTTCTCCTGCACCCATAGCTGGGACACTGACCTGTGTCTTGTGCTGAAAGAAAATTGATTTATCTGTGCACAGAAGGGAAAATATCCAAAAAGATCCAAAATAGTTTCTCTTAGTCAGCAAACTGCTGCTCACACACTAAGGATCTGTGTGAGTATTCTGTCACTGATGGCAGGAGGAGATCCCCAAATTGACTCTTTTAACCTGCCAGAGTCTATTGAGCTGTGGTTGTCAAAACAGCGTGACAGCAACCCGTGGATTCATTTACCTCTTCCCCGCTTGCAGGAACTCTTCCCCTGTGCCCTGTTCACAAGACAAGATCCGTGAAGCTGCTTGCTGCTCTCCCACGTCACCTGAACCCCAGGGATGGCTTGTGATAACTCTTTCTGCAGCTAGGGACGAGGCTGGCAGGGCCAGCAGAAGCTGCTTTGGGATTCCCCCAGGGAGTTGCTCCCAGCCTGTGGGGACAGCTAAAGCCAGGGAAGGATGGCTGGCACTGACAGCTGGGAAATGTTTACCCAGCGAGGGAAGAAACGCTCTGGATCCGGCACTAATCTAAGGAGCAATTACAAAACCAGCCCAGAGGATTTCCTGCGTGGAGCAGTGATGGAGATAAACACATTAGGCATCTTCCTTCTCCTCTGAGAGTTGAGAGAAGCTGAATTTAATTAGTTTTAAGTCTCTTCTACTGGGAAGCTGCAAATTAAAAGTGCTTTCTTAAATCAGGTATTCAGAGGACCTAATTCAGGTCTTTGGTGGCAAGAAGGAGCATTTTATGGAGAACCAAAGCTTTCAGGGCTCCATTCAAACAAGTTAAGAGACCATCCTGAGCAAGACAATTTGTTGCAGCATCTGGAGTGGGGAATAAACTCGCAGCCCTGGATGAGCAGAGAATTGGTACAGCCGAGCTCGAGCAGCCCAGCTTTGTCACAAAACCACAAACAGTGTAACAGGGGTGAGAGGACATCCCAGGGCACTGTTTGCTCTGCCTTTCCTCAGGAGCCAGGTACGACAGAAACCACTCAAGGGTTGCACCCTTTGGGTGTGAAGGCATCCACTCCAACCAAGTCCCCTGGCTGCAGCAGGGGGCAGAAATGCCTCCAGGAAAACAGAGCAGCCACTTGTTTGATGAGCAGGAGCTCCACTGGGCAGGAAAACATAAAACAGCGGGGAGGGAGATGAGCGGTGAGGCTGCTGGGAAGCTGGGATACGATGGAATACAGATAGAAGGTTTTGGGAACACTGGGGTTTGCCACAGTTCATGACATCCCACGAGCCGGCGGTCTCTCAAATTGTTTCTTGGTGGCAAAACCACATCCAGCCCATTGTCCCCTGCCCTGTCAGTCCCCGACTGGCTGAGGGCTGGAGGAGATCCAAGAGTTGTCCTTGCAGGGTGTAAAACACATCCAGAGCCAGCCTCCTACACCAAACATCCCACCGGGGCTCAATATGCAAAGCAAGGCCAGGGCTTTGCTGTCTGGGATAAACGGATATCCCGATTTTCCCACGAAGGAGTTTTCTCTGTTACAAATGGACGTCATGAATTGCTCAAACAAGACAGAGGAGTTGCTCTGTTAATGGTCTGTGCGGGCGTTGCCTGAGGGTGCTCCTGTTGAACATGTTCTTGATGGTTACATGGGATAAAATTTAACTGATGGGTCCGATTTTGTGCTATGATAGTTACTTGCAGGCTTTGACTGATGAATTTTTAAATGGAGGAATTAAAATTCATTAAATATTGACACAGGGAATAAGGGATGCCAGCTCAACATCTCTGGCTGCTTGTAAGAGGGGTTCAGGAAGTTAATGGAGCCCTGCAGGGTTCCCGAGGAGCTGCCTGGCCCACTTGCAGCAGAGACCAAGCTGAATGCTCCTCCCTGCTCTCAGCGATGAGGCTGTCCCCGTTCAGCTGGGGTTGGGGAGGAGATGAAAAGGAGGGGAATGATTTTTCTTACCTGAAGCAGTTGAATTACCCCAGGAAATGACAAGGTGACAACTGCACATGAGAGACTGCGATAATTCTGAAAGGCCACCAGCTCTGCTGAGCTCCCTGCTGGCCGTGGGGTAATTGTTTAAATACACCTTTAAACCGCCCGGATTTCAGGGCTTGGGCAATTTACTCTAGATCAGCTCATCTCCCGTGTTAACCCTTTGCGGTGCTGAGCCCCGCCTGGGTGTGATGCTCTCCCCGGACACACCTTGGTCCTTCCTGACTACACGGTGTGGATCGAGGGCTGTGCTCGGATCCCTCGCTCCTCCCGGATTAACTTGCCACAGTCTAACTCCGTGGATAAGGTGGTGCCAGAGGTGGAGTTGGACGGGTGGGGTTGCTTACACTGCAGTCCGTAAAAGAAACAAAAGGCCTTGCATGCAAGAGAAGAGAAATGGAGAAAGTAAATAAATGAACGAAGCAAAACTGAAAACAAGCATGAGAATGATTCAAAAGCCATTTAAATCAAAAGAGACTCCAGTTATGGAAACAGAAAAGTCACAGATTGTATTCAACAATGCTTTGGATTAGCTCAGTGATAACACACCCTGCACAGCATTTCCCATCTAAGCTGCTTATTTTGCCAGGGCAAGGAGAAAACAATCCCAGAGAGACCAGAGAGAAGCACTGGAATCACTGGCATTGTGCTCCCTGTGAAACTGCTTCTGGAAAAGAAGCAGGATGTGCCCCATTAACTCACTTAATGATTCTAATTGTTAAGCACCATCTTGCTGTGCAGCAGCAGTGCAGGTGCAGAAACGGGGGGTGAGCACACATGTGTGCAGCCCTGAGCTCCGTGTTATTCACCCCACACATTGCTCAGGAAATTTACTAAAGATTTGGGTCTGCTTTAGTCCCGGCTTCAGGGAGCCACTGCCTCGCACAGACTCCTGAAAATATTCCAGGATATTCTGCACCGTGTTAGCACTTGAACTAAACATTTTAATTATACTAAATATTTTAATTAGCTGCAACTGTTCTCCAAAATGTGTTTGAATAAAAGATCTCCCGAGACATGAACAAAACAAAGATACCAATATATTTTTATGCATTTTGGGCTAAATGGCCCTGCCTCTTTCACAGGGCTGGTGGTTCTCTAAATGGGTGTTTACACTCGATTTTAAGGATTGATCCCTTCTCACAAACGGCTCTAATGCTCAAGGCGTGATTTACACACAGCATTTCCTTTGTTTTCCCTCTGCCCTTTTAAATTGCTCATTACACTTCAGTGGAGCTATAACCAGAATTTCTTTGGCTCCATAATCTTACTTTACAGTGGCATCTATCACCTCTCACTCTCTCTCACTTCTCCCTGCTTTGAAGTGCATCTTTCAGCACAGCTTGTAAACCCCTGGCTCTGAAAAAAGATGCTTTCTAGAGCAAGAGCAAAATGACTCTTGGGATTTGCCTGTGCTTTCCTGTGTTACTCAAGGGGCTCGTGTTAATGCCACATAAAAACCCAGCAGCCCAGTTGCGTTTTATTCCTTTCCAACGCAATTTATGATCGAAGTCTTAAAGTTCAAGCAGAAACCGTTTGAGAAATTAATTGCCCTTGCTCTGCACTGCCCCGCTAAGCAGCACTAATTGGGCCGTGGGTGAGGCCCTTCCCTGTTCCTGTTAATGAGTGATTTGTCACCAGGGCAGGCTCGGCTGGTGCGAGCTGGCAGCACGAGAGCCCCAGGGCAGCAGGGAGGGCAGTCCGCAGCCCGCCCCAGCCCCGAGCAGGGCTGGCGGGCTGAGCGGCGTCACCCACCTGCTCGATGTCGCTGTTCTTGCGCGATTTGTAGATGAACTCGCCGATGGCCACGAACACGGACAGCACCAGCCCCGCCGCCAGCACGATGAAGATGCCCCCGATGTTCTCCACGCCCAGGGCGCTGGCTTCCTTGCTGTCCTCCTCGGGACACCCGTTGCCTCGCCACCACTTCTCCTTCATCATGTGCAGCTTGCCCTCCTCCTGCAGCTGCAGGATGGCGATGGTGATCTTGTCCCTGTACGGGGACCCTGCAAGGGGACAGAGAGGGAGCAGCTGCCGCCGTCTGAGGCAGGAGCACTCCCTTGGCATTGGAGGGATTATTCCAGCTGCAAAGGCTGGAGGTGGGATGGGGAATCTCTGTTGGTGCCTGCCCTGGGCACTGGGAAGCAGAAGGCTTCACTATGTGAAAATTCAAGATAATTGTAGGGTCCCCCAGTGAGGTTTATTTAAGCCTTGGCAGTGGGTTTTCTTGCTAAGTCATCCCTCCACATCATATCTGAATATTGCTGTGAGCACTCTGGGAGAATTTCTGCTTTGCTTCCCTTCTATTGACTTCAGCATCTGTTGGTTCTTCCTGCTGCTTGTGAATGAGGAGCTGCCTCGGAGGAGCCCACGGTCTCCCAGACACTTTCTCTTCTCATTTACACCTGCACCACCCACAGCTCCACCTCAGCTACCGACAGCTTGTAAGAACACCATGTGGACAAGTCCTTTTTATTGTGATTTCCAACAATTGCAGCCCTGCAAGCTGAAAATAGCAACCATTTCATGCTTTTGCTTTGCAGGCCATCGTTTGCTAAATGATGTGTGTGGTGCAGGCTCTGCAGCTTTATGGGCCTGGGCAGTGTCTGGTCACACTGCGTGGCTCAGGCTGTTTAGACTTGCTCTCACACACTCTGCTCCACCTCTCCATCTTCCAAAATCCCACAGCCTGCGTTTGTGAGAGGGACTTTTTCTTGTGGGACCAGAATTTTGTGACAGCAAGGAGCAGGGGGGCTTGCAAGAAAGGTTCTGTGATTCTGTGAGAGGCTGTTGGGCTCCAAATGCTCGTGTGCACTCCCAAATCCTGCCATGCTGGACTCCCTACGGCTGGAAACATTCAGAGTCTGGGCTGAAATGCAGTGCTGAGAGCCCTGAGTCCATGCAGCTACTCCTGCCCACCCTTTTCCCTCCTTTAGGAACACATTTATAAGACATGGAGGGACAGGACACAGGGAATGGCTTCCCACTGCCAGAGGGCAGGGCTGGATGGGATATTGGGCAGGAATTGTTCCCTGGGAGGGTGGGCAGGCCCTGGCACAGGGTGCCCAGAGCAGCAGTGGCTGCCCCTGGACCCCTGGCAGTGTCCAAGGCCAGGCTGGACACTGGGGCTTGGAGCAGCCTGGGACAGTGGAAGGGGTCCCTGCCCATGGGAGGGGTGGCACTGGAGGGGCTTTGAGGTCCCTCCCAATCCAGGTCATTCCATGATTCTGCGATTCTCAGATTTTCCTCAACCGCCATTTCACCAAAAGTCCCATTTTGCTGCCCATTAAAGGTGTTACAAACTCAACCGCATCAAGGCAAGCCAAGCTTTGGGGCAGACTGTGTGCCAGAATTCCGGGGATCACGTGGCACTTCAGGAAAATCCCACTGAGGCACTGCTCCTGAGTCCTTGTGCCTTGGAAATTCGGCTTCACAGCTTCGGTTTTCCTCCTTATTTTGCTGTGCAGGACAACGTTAAAAACACTTGTCCCATGAACACATGTTCCCCTCCCTGCTGTGTGTTCCCCTCATCCCCAGCCCTGGCTGAGGAGAGCCAGCGTGAGGAACATTGCAGCTCCTCATTTGTTGTGCCAGCGCTCGGCTGCTCCGCGGGGCAGAGCGCCGCCAGCGCGGGGCCATGCTGCCACCACAGCTGCCAGGACACGTGTGCCAGACTATCCCAAATCCAGCTGGGAAGCCAGAGACCAGCACTGCTGGAGGCAGCCAGCTCTGAGAGCAAAACGTGCCCGCTGTAAGAATGGAGGATTTGTGTGCTTGCTGTTAAAGACCCAAAAATAACAGCACAGAAACCAGGCCAGAAACACCTCCAAAAACTGGCTTTGCACAGAGAAGGGAATTATTACCACTGAAAGCAGCAGTGCCTCGCAGAAGGGAGAGCAGCATTGTCTGTGCCTTAGGAGAGGCTTGTCCTCTGCAATGGGTAAGGCTGCAGGACTCATCCATCCCCCCTCTCTGGAAGGACACAGCTGGGAGGTGAAGTGAAGCAGCCAGAGTCACAGCACAGGATTTGTGGGGTTGTTCACTCTTTCTTGTGGTGTTTACGTTGCCATCAGGATTACCACAATTCATCTGGAGGGTGACAGGCACCTCCATATTTCTGCACAGGCTTTTAGAGTTTGTCAAGAGTGCCTGGAGAGCTGCACTGGTGGTGGTTTATTGGTGAGCTCCAACACCACCCACAAATCCATCTCCACAGCTCTGTGAATATTCAGCACATTACTTACGGCCTCTGAGCTATTAACAAACCTCTTAGGCCAAGAAATGCATTTATCCACTTTCTCAGCAGTCCCCCAAGGAACTGGGAAGAGCTTTAGTGCTAGAATTCCCTCCATCAGCACTGGCACTGATCCTGGAGTTAAACCTGCCCTGACCCATCACAGAATCCCAGAATCACTGAGGGTGGAAAAGAACTGAGAGCACCGAGTCCAAGCTGTGCCCCATCCCCACCTTGTCCCCAGCCCAGAGCTCCGAGTGCCACCTCCAGGCCTTCCTTGGACACCTCCAGGGATGGGCACTCCAAACCTCCCTGGGCAGCCCCTGCCAAGGCCTGACCACCCTCTCCAGGAAAAAATTCTCCTGATGGCTATAACTGCAGTATTTTACTTGCAGAAGATGCTCTGATAAAATAATTCATTTCCTGGATTCAAGAGATCTCCTCCCTGTTTCTCTGGGAGCCATAAGGTGCCATCCAGCTCTCTCACTGGAAATTCTGGAGTGCCAGGCATTCCTCTGCTGCAGCAAATGCCCCGTGGTTTTACATTCCCCTGCAGGCCAGTTAAGCCTTGCTGAAACTTTGGTGTTAAGGGGCACAGACAAGCCTTTTTTGTCCTTTTTATTTTCCATACGCCTCCGCAATCAATACTCTTCAATGTTATGAGAGAAATAACAGAGCCTTGGGGGGTCCCTCTGAATAGTGGCAGGTTTATCTTGTTTATGATATCAGTTGTTTATGAGGTGCTTGATGGTGCTGCATTATTCCCCATTGCTTGGGGATATCTATTCCCCTGAATTTTGCAGGTTTTCTGAAGAAAAAAATAAAGGTGCGCTTCTCAGACAAGAAACATCTTATAAATATATTTCACAGCTGCATTTCCAATGGCTGCACTGTCTCTGAGGATTGCCATCTGTTCCAATTATTCCTTCATTGTTCTTGGTTTAAAGTGTGGCAGCTTTATAACCGCAAGGAAACTCTTGCCGTGAGTTTGTCATTCTTGGGGATTTTAGCCTTTGCATCACTTTCCTCAGGGTGCCAGGGCTGCTCTCACACAGCCAGTGGAAAAATCTACTTGCGATGTCCTGTCTGTGACAATCTGTCCGAGGTGCTCAGCACCACAAGCAATGGCAGTTCTCAGTGCAGAGGTGTTTCTCCCTTATTTACATCTGCTCTGCCAAGCAAGGGATGAACCAATCCCCAGCTGGATGGGGCTTGGAATGACCTGGGACAGTCGGAGGTGTCCCTGACATGGCAGGGGGTGGCACTGGATGGGCTTTAGGCTCCCTTCCAGCCCAAAGCCTTCTGTGGTCCCATAATTCTATGAACACAGGGCAAAACCTGGCTCCCCAGTGCTGATTGTTCACAAGTGCACAGCACAAGAATCTGACACAATTTTTAATGCTCTGCAATTAGAAGATCTCAGAAAGGGCACTGGACACGCTAGAAAATGTCTGCCAGAAGAGCTCAGCGAGACTGGGGGTCTTAAAGCTCTGCATTAAAGGAGATGAATTCCTGAGTTATTTCATGACCTCAGAGCAACCCCCAAAATCAGCGAGGATCGACTGCAAGGTTCTGCATCAGGGATTTCAGTGTTTTGAGTCAGCAGTTTTCTTTGGGGAAAATACAGAATCCTGGAATGGTTTGGGTGGAAGGGAGCTTAAAGCCCCTCCAGTGCCACCCCTGCCATGGCAGGGACACCTCCCACTGTCCCAGGCTGCTCCCAGCCCCAGTGTCCAGCCTGGCCTTGGGCACTGCCAGGGATCCAGGGGCAGCCACAGCTGCTCTGGGCACCCTGTGCCAGGGCCTGCCCACCCTCCCAGGGAGCAATTCCTTCCCAACATCCCATCTGACCCTGGCTTTGTCAGTGGGAAGCCATTCCCCGTGTCCTGTTCCAGAGATCCCAGGGCTGATGGAATTGTTTGCCTCGGGGTGTGCTCCGCAGTAGCCCGGCCCCAGAGCCTCTTACCGATGGGGGTGCCTACGCCGTAGCCCTTGGAGTCGATGAGCCCCCCGATCTGGGTGAGGTTGCAGTTCCTCTGGGTCACGTACTCGATGCTGGTGGACTCCATGAGCAGGGCATAGTCGGTGGTGAGCACCCGCTGGATGCCCTCGTCGTTGTTCTTCACCAGCGCCGTCTGCTGCCGGCTGCTCATGAACGCCCACATCTTCTCGTATGTGGAGATTTTGGATTTCTGCAGAGGGACAGCGGGACACAGGGTCACACCAGCACCCACACTGCCCTTGCCAAACGCTCCTCAGCCTCCCCGGCCTCAATGCCAGTACCACATCTGGAGTGACAGGGAATCGGTGGCAGGGTTTTCCTTCCCACAGCTTTTCCCTCTTACTGCCCTTTATGCTGAGGAGCTGCCTTTTTCCCCCACTTTCTTTGCAGTGCCAGGGACTTCATTACCAGCCTGGCTGTGAAGTGCTCTGAATTTTTCTGTTCCACGGGTTGTAGCACCCAAGCAGCTGAGCCAGTGCAGCTGGACACCGCTGCCCTTGGACACTGCTGCCCTCGGACACTGCAGCCCTCGGACACCCCCCTCCCGCCCGTCGGGGCACACCCACTGCTCCGGGAGCCTGGTGATGAACAAAGCATTCATCTGCCCCTGTTGTGTTGACCTCACTTGCCTAAAAGTCGTGCACTTCAGGGATAAAGAGAAACAAACCAAATAAACTCCTGCTTTGTGCTTCCCACTGCAATCAGACTTAAGGACATGATCCTTTTGCCACGGGGGTTAAGGGCAGCGTCTCCTTGGTCACTCAGGGCCTGTCTCTGGTTTATAGACATCTCAGCTGGTTTCAGGCTCAGTTTTAAGCACCAGCTTCAGGGGAGATTCCTGTGAGAAGTTGATTTTCTGGTTCTTCGAGCTTTAAATGTTACTATGCCTCACCTGTAAATTCAGTATCTGTGAATGTCACCTGAATTCCCCCTCAGATTGGCGAGCCACAGGATACCACTAAACCCTGAAGGTGGCTAAGTGGCTCTTTACAAGTAGAAACCATTTTTACTGCTCAGTGGGGAGTATTTTTGAAATTGATGCTGTGTTTATGCACTAGGCTGAGTCTGACAGTGAATTTACTGGAAGGATGTATTCCTTATTCAGAAGAGTTTGCAAGAGAGATCTTGGCTTCTCAACTTGCCAGCTTCCAGTTTTTTTCAGGATAGATTCTGTGCCAAATTGTGCCCTTTGAATATTCATTAATTTCAGTGGAAACACATCTGCACTTTGGAAGGCAGGAGCTGGCATGAGCTGCAACACAGGATTAAGATCTGTTATCATGGAGGGGCAAGAAAGCAGTGGAAGATTTATGGACGTGCTGGAAACAGAGCAGGGCAGCAGTCTGGAGAAATTAATGTGTGTCACTGCTTGGGGACGGGAAACATCTTGCCTTCAGCTGGACTTCTCCCAGATCTGGCCATTCCCACAGATGGGCAGTGCTGCCTGGGGTGCTGCTGGCTTGCCCTCCTACACGGCTGAACTGTCCTGAGCTGCTCAGGCCCTGGTCTTGGGGTATTTTCATCTGCTCTGGCCAGATCTGGGATCTCTGCGCAGGGAGGAGGCTGAGTCTGAGGTTCCTTTCAAAGTCAGAACTCCATTTTCTCCCCACAAATAGTTTCAATTGCTTTTGTTTTCATTGCCCCCACTGTCTGGCTAAAAGTCACTGCAGAAAAGTGACTTCCTTGAAAAATATTCCATCTTTAGAATATTTTATTTCTGGGGAAACTATTGCAACAGGGATACTGGTGCTGTGCATTCCAAACCGGTAATAGCAACGTTCATTATAGACACCACTTACTAAAAGTGATGTCATCTCGAATAAATGCAAATGGAGCCTTCAGAAAAGCAGTGGAGTACGTTGCTTTGCTAATACGCTTCCCGATCTCCATCCCACCCAGCAGTTACACTGTGTAATCTCATCTTCCAGGGGCTTCCTGCTGCTGCTTTGAGCATAAAGCCCTAAATCAGAGCTCTTTCGAGGCGGTAATGACCCTTCCCAGGGCACCCAGCCCTGCGCCTCCCTCCCTGGGGTGTTGGCGCTGCTGGTGCCGATCTCTCCTTTCCTTCTCCCTGCTCCCAGCACTTCAGCGCTGCCGGGGACAGGACAGCTCCCAGAGAAGAGTCGGAGTCGGGAAGGGCGTGGCAGAGGCGCTGGAACCGTGCTGGAGCCCGGGTGGAGCGGAGGAACTGCTGCCTGAGCTCCCTCCCGCTGCCTTCTCCCAATTCCCGGGCCCTCCCTGGGGTGTGTGTGTCTTCATTTAGCTCTAGGAGATTTGCAGCATTTCCCAGTCTGAGGGAGACAAAGTCAGAGCCTTCCTCTGCAGACAAAAGTACCTGCTTTTTGTACAGAGACCTACTCCAGGATTTTTTATTTCAAGTTCTGGGCAGGAGAAAGGGCCCCTAATCTTGTGAGGATCTGGAGATGCTTCCGTAATAAAATTATAACACCTTTGATAAAACACCGAGGGTTTACAAGTGTGATACATTGCATTTTTCATGCATTTTCACTGTGCCACCGTCCCTGTGCCAGGGAATCCATCCCCAGTTTCTGCACTGTCCTTCCCCTGTGCTTTGTGCACATGCATTTCAGGCACAAGTAAGCTGGCACATGTAGTGCATAAATATTTAACCACCTTGCCTGAAAGTTTTCTTTTAGAAGCTTACATGCTTTTAAGCCTACATATTTCTGCCTGAGGGATTAATGGTGTGAAAAGAAATCAGCGTAAAACTGAAAACAGCTCTAGGAAATTTGTTCTGAACTTCTCATGTTGAGCTTCAGGACCTATTTCCTCTAAAAACGCTGGGATGCAACAGGTTTTGAAGTTTTGTCTCTGAAGGTAAATTTCAGAATATCAATGGCAGTGAGCATGCCTGGGTATGGAAGAGCCGGAGGAGAACCTAGAGCTTGCCTTATAGGAATATCTCCAGGTGGGTTTCCATCTCAGTGGAAATATCAGCTCATCATTTCAGGAGCTGATTATAGTGAGACCCTGAAAAATGCTGTAGTTGGTGCCTTTCTTTCAGCAGGGAAACATTTCTGTTCAGCCACAGGAGAGCCTTGACAGGGGCAGTTCATCCTTAGCACCACCAGCAGGGGCAGACCACACAGAATTCCAGACTCCCGGGATGGCTGGGGTTGGAAGGCACAGAGTTTTGGGTGAATGATGTATTTACCAACACCTCCAACCCCTCAGGATGCTGTGGCTCTGGTTTTGGGTGAATTATGTATTTACCAACCCCTCCAATCCCTTGGGACGCTGTGGTTGTGGTTTTGGGTAAATTCTGTATTTCCCTACCCCTCCAACCCCTCGGGATGCTGTGGTTTTGGGTAAATTCTGTATTTCCCTACCCCTCCAATCCCTCAGGATGCTGCTCTCCGCCTCCCGGGGCTGCCGTACCTTGAAGAAGGTCATGGTGGATCCGTCTCTGACAGCCCCGTACTCGATCTTGGTTTGCTTTGCCAGGTCATCCGCCGAGTCGATGGGGGATTCCATCCTCTCCACGGTCAGGAAGGCAGCCAGGTTGGCAGTATAGGATGAGATTATGATTAAGGTGAAAAACCACCATATTCCTCCCACTATTCTGGTGGAAAGAGCTTTGGGCATCAGCTCTGATCCTGTTACAACACCATCAAAACAATCATATTACAACGAGGCTGAAGGATGCCTTTCCTGATACCACAGACTGGTTTTAGGCACACAATGCTTTTATGAGCTGCAGCATGATAAAATGATTTCTACAATAATCTCACAGATGCACAGCTGACATTTATAATGGTAACACACCGGGAAGGGGATGCGTGCCATGATACATGACAAATGGAATTATCCTCGAGCCCCCTCACCTCCCTGAGCTAACCATCCTTGTGATATCAACCTTGTACCTCCCCAGCAAGCTACTCTGGTGTTTTTGTCTGCTTCTGGAGTCCCTTTGTGCCCGCACGCTGCAATTGATTTTGTAAGCAGAGCTCTTTAGCACACCCTATTCTGCTCACAGCTAGCTGACAGAAATACCTCACAGGAGGAGCCTGCCCCGTGCCTCCTATCGACACATCCCAGCACCAGCAGGGAGATCCGTGCAGCTCCAGTGACCGCCGGTGGACCTCAGCTCAGCCCCCACGCTTCTGTCAATGTGTGCTGCTGCACATTTGAGAATCAGAGGGTCGATGGACACATCCCTCGGATCCTCAGGGCGATGCAAAGTTTGGACAGTGTATTTAACACTCATTATTGCTGAACAGGCTTCAGCAGGTCCCTGCCATTGCCATTGATCCCCACAGAGCAACACGTGTTACCTGCACTGAAATGGTTTCAGAAAAGCTCTGTTTCAGCCACAGAGATAGCAGTGTTTCCAAGCATTCTGAGACACATTTTCTGCTCTTTTTTGGGGGGCCCATCCCCACCGAATTCTGCCCATAATGTGGGATTCAAGGATCTGGTTCAGCAAAGCTCTTAGGCTGCCACCTGAGGACTTTTTACTTCAAAGTTAAGCTTTTGCATAATTATTTTGCTGATGAGGGATGGACTTAAGAAAATACTAAAGTGCCTGAGAACAGAGTGCTCAGGGCTATAGCTTTTGATGTCACAAACGTATTTTTATTACTGGGAAAACACATTGGCATATTATGTCTCCCCAGCCGTTCAATGAGTTCTGCAAGAAATTTCAACATGTTACAGAGAAGGTTTTCAGACTTTGCAAAAACTCTGAATGTGACTTCTGGGGCAGAGACCGAAAGGGTAAAACCTTCCCCACCAACCAGCAAACAGATTGGAGCTGGCTTTGTAAACACAGAGCTGTGTCTCTTAAAGGTCAGAGCTAAGCTTAGCCCAAGGGTTGGAGTGTGTTGACAGAACTGCCAAACAGCGAGAGCACTCTGAAGGCAAAAACTTTCACTTGAAATTTTCCAGTCCAAAAGGAGTTGTTTCCAGAAATGTAGCTCTGTCTGGGTTTGTGTTTGGGGTTCTGCTGTACTTCCTTGCTTTTCAGATCAGATTTTTTTTTTTAATACAATGGAATATTTCCTTGTTGCTCTCTATTTCTAAGCTGGGGTTGAACTGCAAAAGCTGAGCTGATTCAGTTCACCCTGAAGGAATTCTTGCTTTTAAGTTTGGGCAGCCATACCAATGGAATTCCTACACTTGGCCCTGATGCTGTGGCACACACATGGAACGTGCCAGCGCTGCTCAGGAGTGGATGGAAAACCCTTTGTGCTGCGTTTGTGGGGGGAGATGCCAAACCTCCTGTGATTCCCTGCAGCAAAGGATGTTTGTGGGAAAGAACACGCTCAGTTCACCGGGCTCTGAGCACCACAGCCTGGGGATTCTGCACTGAGGGACTGCTCTGGGGAGGTGAGAGCAAACCCTGCTCCTGGCTGAGCCGAGTGGGGCAGCATCTCGTTTTTCCCATGGTTATTCCAGTGTCACCTTTCCGAGTGCCTCGGGGCAGCAAAAAGTTTATCAGAGAATAATAGAGTGGTCTGGGCTGGAAGGGACCTTAAAGATCCTCCAGTGCCACCCCTGCCATGGCAGGGACACCTCCCACTGTCCCAGGCTGCTCCAAGCCCCAATGTCCAGCCTGGCCTTGGGCACTGCCAGGGATCCAGGGGCAGCCACAGCTTCTCTGGGCACCCTGTGCCAGGGCCTGCCCACCCTCACAAGGAACAATTCCTTCCCAATATCAAATCTCAAGCTACTCTGTCAGTCTGAGTCCATTCCCTGTGTCCTGTCCCTCCATCCCTTGTCCCCAGTCCCTCTCCAGCTCTCCTGGAGCCCCTTCAGGCCCTGGAAGGGGCTCTGAGCTCTCCCTGGAGCCTTCTCCTCTCCAGGTGAGCACCCCCAGCTCTCCCAGCCTGGCTCCAGAGCAGAGGGGCTCCAGCCCTGGAGCAGCTCCGGGGCCTCCTCTGGGCTCTCTCCAGCAGCTCCCGGTCCTTGTGCTGTCGGCCCCAGGGCTGGGGCAGCTCTGCAGGTGGGGTCTGACCGGAGCACAGGGGCTCAGAATCCCCCCTGTCCTGCTGCCCGCGCTGGAGCTCAGCCCGGGATCTGCTCCATCCCCCCGCTCCACCCTGGCGCTCTCTGCCCCGGCTGCTCCCGCCTGCCCCATCCTGGCTGAGCTGGGCTCCGAGGGACAGCTCTCCTTCCTGACAGTGACAGCTTCCCTGGATGGATTGGATGAAATGTGCCCTGTTTGGATGCTTTCAGAGGATGCAAACACATCTGAGACTTCCAAGGGAAAAACAGGGGAAGCAGCATCTAAGTCAAAATGTTGCCAGCAAGACTCGGGGGCAGAGCCAATACTTGCTGAAGTCTCTCTAGTGCCTTTTTATGGCAGACATGACAGCCAATCCTGATCCAGACTTTGCTCACGCTCTGTAGAAAAGAGAAAGTCTGATCATCACATTTTAAAATTTAATCACAAGTGGCTTCCAGTCAAGCATAACGAGCAGCTGCTGCCAAGGAGGAGGAGCGCAACGCTAGACCCAGACTTCCACCACCACTCACATCATGTCCAAACTCTTCACGTGACCATGATGCACAGACAATCACACCACAAGTTTGCACATGGAAACATTTGTGTTGCCTTACAAATGTTTGGTTTTTTCCTTTCTTTCTTTGGTTTCTTTCTTTCTTTTTCTCTCTTTCTTTGGTTTTGTTTTGAATCTCCTTAAAAGACAAGCAGAGTCTGGTTGGGGCTGACTGTCATGTACCCAAGGTAGTGGTAACGAGCAGACACTGCATCCCACAGTTTGCTGTGGATGATGGTAAACTCCAAAAAAGGCAGGACAGGAAACACAGAATCCTGGGGCACTTTCACACACAGGGCAACCACAGTTAGATACACACACCTGCCTGATACTGTAAAACCTCAGCCTGTGTTTTACTGACAGATTGGAAGGAAAACAAAACCAAAAAGCTCCAAAACAAAGCAGAAGTGCTCTTCTTTCATCCAACCTCCTTCAAAGCAATTTCTGTGGGGAAGCTCTATATTCTCTCAATACAATAATGCACCACTAAAAGCAGGTGCATCTTAGGTACAATACAAACTTTATTCTCTACCATATCTGGGGAAAAATCCTCTTTATTTTTATTTTTCTTTTACTGCTACTCATGTCTGGTAAAGAGGAAAGAATAAACTGTACCTGTGTGAATGCAGAGATGGTTTTACATTCCTTACTTATATGTTTAAGAATTTAATACCAAAGTACTGCCAGACTTTGCCTTTTTGGTTGTCGTGGAGTGGGGTCTTTTTTGTTCAGCTTTGATTCAACTTGAAATGCTTGTCAGAAAACATTTTCTCTCTTTTCAGTGGACCCTGGTTTTGGTGAAAAGTGGTTTAATTGGCAACCTTAGAACATAAATGCCATAAACAAATGTGTTTAGTACACAGGTCTGTTTGGGTTCCCACATGGAGTAAGCTTCACTGCCCCTCCTTGGCATCTGAGTAAAATGTCAGCTGTTTCCAAAACCATCAGCAACGGGGGCTTGTGATTGGGTTAAGTTAAGGCTTCTGGGGTTGGATGCATTTACAGAGGGATGGGACTCATACCTGCAGAAAAGCCATAGAAAACAAGGGTTTGGGATTGGTTTTAAACAACGTGTTTGACAAGTGCCTACAAACTCAACAACCCTTCTGGAGAAAGAGCATCTTTCCTTGTTTGGCAGCTGGAACAGTTCTTCTAGGGCAGCCAAGGCCATTTGTGTTGGGATGGAGCCCAACATTTTCCTGTTGCCAAACCTCTTATACCAATAAACTCAACTTCAGCATGAAGCACTTCATATGCCTCTTGGACTTAATTCACATTTCAGCTGCACAACTCCCATGTGGCCCTGTCTGCTGCCCTTTCTCTCAGATGCTTGCCCTCCTTCCTCCTGGTGGGGCTTGCACAGGTTCCCCTGTGGCAGTGGCACATGGCTTTGTTCCCCTTGGCTACTCTGGGTGTGTGAGATCAGGTTTTACAGTACATGCTGCATTTACAGAGGGTGGAGTTTACCAGCACAGAAGCCCTTGAGCAGACTGTGGGACGTGTGCGAGACCGAAGTGTAACCGGTGTACCTTGCTGCATGAGAGCTCCAACTCCAAACCAGAAACTATTTAGTAAAGTAAAATTGTTTTCCACCACATCTGAGTCTGGGTTGCACGGGTGGGGGTTATACCACTCGTATGGTGTAAACCTGTGGCAGTCAACAGAAACAGTCCGTAAACATCGAGCAGAGGACACACGGCAAACCTGCTGAGCAGCGCGCCCCGGCACGGCACCGCGGGGCACGGGCAAGGGGCAGCCCGGGCTGGAGGGCTGCCCGTGCCAGGGAGAGCCGGGGCTGGAGGGCTGGCCCCATGCCAGGGAGAGCCGGGGCTGGAGGGCTGGCCCCTGCCAGGGAGAGCCGAGGCTGGAGGGCTGGCCCCTGCCAGGGAGAGCCCGGGCTGGAGGGCTGGCCCCTGCCAGGGAGAGCCCGGGCTGGAGGGCTGGCCCCATGCCAGGGAGAGCCGGGGCTGGAGGGCGGCCCGTGCCAGGGAGAGCCCGGGCTGGAGGGCTGGCCCCATGCCAGGGAGAGCCCGGGCTGGAGGGCTGGCCCCATGCCAGGGAGAGCCTGGGCTGGAGGGCTGCCCGTGCCAGGGAGAGCCGGGGCTGGAGGGCTGGCCCCTGCCAGGGAGAGCCCGGGCTGGAGGGCTGGCCCCTGCCAGGGAGAGCCGGGGCTGGAGGGCTGCCTGTGCCAGGGAGAGCCTGGCATGAGGGGCTATCCTCGGGACATCTGGCAAAGGACAGCCTGGGATGAGGGGTTGTCCCCGGGACATCCAGCACAGCAGAGCCTGGGGTGAAGGGTGTCCCCGGGACATTGTCACTACCCCGTGCCAGCTGTGGAGCAGCTGTGCAGTGATGGATGGCACACGGCTGGCCTGGCACGGGGCTGCTGCTCCTCTCCTCCCTGCCACAGCCCCACGGCTCCCTGCCCTGCTCATGGGCTGCTCCTGGGAAGCGTTTTGGGGATCAGGAAGGAGCAGCAGCCCTCTCAGGGCAGCAGCGCTCGCTGTCTGTGGGTGCTGGACGTGCTGTCCCTGCAGCAGCAGCTGCCCATCATTCCCAGAATCACTGGGTACTGTGAGCTGGCAGGGCACCACCAGGACATGGAGTCCCACTCTGAAGGACAGGGCCCATAGAGGGGCAGCCCCACAGCCTGGGCGTTGGGAGCACCCAACCATTTAATTTACTGGTGCAGTGCTGAGAAGTGGATGGTTTCTGGGGTTATTAAACTCTCCCAGCTTTGGGGGGCTTTGGGAGCAGTGGCAGCTCCCCAGCCACAGGGACACGGGCAGGGTGCTTTGGGCAGGGAGCTGCAGATTGATTCCCTGGGAAAGCCCTGGTATGAGCACACACCCAGCAGGAGCACCCCAAGGACTGCTCCCCCTCAGGGTGCCCGCTCTGGCTCCCCAGGGCGGCGTGGCTTCCTCATGGAGCGTGAGAATGCAGCTCTAATTGACAATCTCACCCAACATTCTAATTACCGTTGCAACAATATAATTAAGCATTGAATTTATGCAGGGTTGCGAGCGGAGTGCCTTGCTTAGCTGGAGTAATGAAGCCTGGTAATAATGAACCTGTTAATTGGGAGACGATGTAGCTTAGGATGCCATCAGCTGCACAATACCCAGAACGAGAGTAGCAAAAATCGTGACAAAAGACAAAGTTTTCAGGTTCAAGTTACAACAGTTCTGCATGCACCCATCAAAAGAAAAGCAATTCCCAAGTTATGTTTCAGATTTGTGCTGGAATAATGGAAGCAGATGTTGTGGAGTGACCAGACTGTTCCCAACTCACTCCATGCACACAGAGGGAAACACATCCTTAGCAAGAGACACCCAGTTAGGACCAGCAGGTTGCCAACAGCCCTAGGAGTGACAGGTTCCCCCACAGTGTTCACACAGGGCAGGAAGAAGAATAAATCCCTCTGCCTGACCTGCCTGGGAAGCCTGAGGCTGGGATTTTGCAGGGTTTCAGAAAACCACCACATTCAGTGAGTTGGACACAAATGTCTCCATCACGGAAAGAGCAAGAAAGCCACTGCTAGAAAGTGGCCATGAAATTCTGGCAGCAAAGCTCTGTCTTCCAGACTGGGAAGGTTTTTCTAGCCCTGGGTATATGTTTCAATGTGTTAGCAGGGTGTGTGTCTCTTTTTCACCTTGAAACAAAAACTGGTTTTGTTCTTGTGTTCCTATTGCTGTGCTGAGCTCTGGTTTACAGTTCAGCAGGATTCACTGCTCAGACCTTCTGTTTTCCTGGCCTTTTTTCCCATGGTTTTCTCCCTCTTCAGCAGCAGCTGTGCCGAGGTTTCTGATAAAGGTGAGATGCTCAAGGTCACCCAAGCACCCTTTTCCACAGGCTCTGTGTGACATTATTGACTCAGCTACTTGGCTCTACCTTCACTGACGTAACAGCTCAGCTGACATGGCATTACCAGAAATTTTGGCAGAAAACACCTCGTTCACCCACTGGCAGTGTACTTAGAACAGAGCTTTGCCAGTCTGCAACCCTTCACAGTGATAAAAGTTCAGTGTTTGAGTTTAAAAATTAATCTAACCATGGCAGGGCTACGTAAGGCTCAGAGACAAATGAGAAATTATTCAGCTGCTGAAAAGTTGAAAGAAATGACAGGAGGATTGTACCAGTCTGTGCAAATTATTCCCAAGTATTTGTTTTCCAGGAACTGATGTCAAAATGTGGGTACCCATTTAATTAACTGTTGCAGTGCTGAGAAGTGGATGGTTTCTGGGGTTATTAAAACCAACTAATATTTGCTGGAACACTTTGCAAATCTTACAGCAATCTTGATGTATTTGGAGACATGGACAGGTCTAGATGTGGGTTGCAAGAACAGCTTAGCTTAAAACGTATAAATCCAAATTAACATGAACACAATTTCACTTCTTCAGCCCATGCAGCTGAATGTAACCAGGCACTGCTTTCCAGCATCAGCTCAAGGGAAGCATTTGTGTTCCCTTCCACTGTTCCGAGGTGGAGGGGGCTGGGGGATGTTTTCAGTCTTGGCACACAACTGCAGAAAAGCCAGTCTGTCAGAGTGGAGCAGATTCCAGATTAGTCATGACTGAGATCATGGGCTGTGTACAGTAGAGTTATTATTTATGGTACAGTGAGGCACTGCAGGAGCCTGGGGAAGTCATGAGTAATTGCACACAGCCCCAGAGCTGCCAGGGAGGGATAAACTCCTCTTTCACCTCAGGCCACTCCGGGAAGTTAACCCCTGACCTCTCCTCCTGTAATTCACAGAACAATTTCAGTGGGAAAAGACCTTTAAGGTGGGACCTGCAGCAAAACTAGGTTCACCTTTTGGGATTTTTACCTTTGAGCTTAGTGCACCGGGAGTGGAAAAGGGAAATGCCTACATGCAAGTAACAAACTGTTTTTCAGCACGTATCTGCTGGGGTGGTGCCTCCTGATGCATCCCATTGGATATTTCTCTTGGCACAGCCCTTAGGGAAAGCAAAACCTCAGTGCAATACACAAAAGTGACAGCAGTGTTGATGAGAAAATACCAAGCCTTTGCAGAAAGGCTTTAGGACTGGATAACCCCCTCAGGATGGTTTGATACCCCTGTGCTCCAGAGCCCATCCAACACCTGCGAGGGGAGAGGCTGTGGGGGCATCTGGAACTCTGTCCTGGCCTTACCTGGCGATGACAAAGAGGACACAGCTGACTCCAAGGCAGGCCAGGAGCACGTACATCCAAATATCCGGGGAGAGAGGGTTTAAAAAGGAGAACACCCCAGGGTTGGTCCCATTGGGCTTCCGGTACAAGATGCTGATTCCCAGAGTCATGAAGGGCTTGGAGAAGTCAATCACTTTCTCTCTGACATAGGTAATGGTGAGAGGAGCAACAGCCAGGTCAGCTTTCTGGGAACACAGAAGGGAAAACACTCATCTCCTTCATGTTCAGCAAACCCACCGAATTTCCTACCAAATGGAGGGAAATTCCCTCCATTTCTTCACCAAGAATTAAAAACTAAACCAACTTCGGCTCAAATGCAACAAAATTTAACATTTCCAGGATATTTTGGGGGTGTGACACTCCATTTCCTCTTTTTAAAGGGCGGGGGGACATCTGGGACACGGCCACAGATGGAGGTTTTCCCCAACACTTGCAAACTGTTCATTCAGACGTTCCTGCTCTGATGGGTGGCAAAACAGACACAGCAGTGGCTCTAAAAGGTGAAAACCACAGCAAAGATTTCATTATAAAACACCCCAGGTGAAAGGAGGATAGAGAAGGGTTCAGTCTTACATGGTCTATGAGCTCCTTGACCATCCCATTCCACTCTCCCTTGTCATTCTGGGCTCCGTATTTGCCGTCAGAAACGAGCTTGACCTCATAGATGAAGCCTAAAATATTTGACAGCTCCTTTAGCAAGTCCAGGCAGTACCCCTCGAATCTGTCATTGCCATACAAGGGCTTGTCAGACTTCTTGTACATCACGTAGGGATCTTCCTGCAGGAAAAGACAGCAGGCAGGCAGCAAGAGACGTGAGGCTTGCTTTGGATTGGATCCGTTTCTCTACACGATGCTGATGTTTTCCAAAGGGATTGCAAGTACATGAAAACCAGCAATTTGCCCTGTGCATTAAAAGCTGTTCTAGGTGTGTTAACAAACTCACTGCATGAATTAGTAATGAGAATAAGGGCCCAAATTTTCAGGGGAATGGGCCATTTGTGGCTCCCAGGACTTTTAATTCCAGTTGTGCCCAGCAGCTCCAAACTCAGACCAAAGGTCTGGACCCTACATTGTCTCACTCCAAGGGACAGGCAGGGATACTGACAGAGACAGGATCCTGAATAGCAGAGAAAAACCATAAGGGGAACCTAACATTTGATATTCTGTGAAAAATAAATCCTTAATGAGAAAAGTCTTCAAATGGATCAAAGAGGGAATGGAGAACAGCACAGACAGACTGCAAAGTACACTGCTCTTTTTCTTTTTACAGGATTTTGGACAGAAGAAGATCTGGGTAAGCAGTTTAATGTGGCAAAACACCTCTGGCAATAGACAAGTAGTGTAGAAGGGAGCCTTTGAGCTCTTTCCCTCCTCCTGAGGAGCAATTGAAATAAAAAGTGCCATTACTGGGCAGGCAGAAAGCACGAGGCAGAGCAGCTCCCGGGTACCCAGTTACACCTTTTCCATTCCTCACAGTAAGAACAATGACTCAATCTGTCTGTCTGCTGTTTGCTGCTTCCTTTCAGCCCTCTTTGTCTCATTTTCAGTAACTCAGGGGATGTACAAGCGCTGACTGCAAAGCTGAGTGTTTGTGTGTGTTCGTTCTCCTGGGAGGAAATGTGTGCAGGGTTCGTCTGAACAGCTGGAGAAAGTGAAACCCTTTTGGAGGCAGAGGTTCCTGGGAGTCTTCCACTGGCAGTGGGGTGTTTTTGAGTCAATCTCACGGATGTGTGTGTGGATCCTGAGCCTAAATCCAAGGGTCTGGGGAGCCTTACCAGAATGGTGGTGACGATGAGCGTGCGGTTGGCCAAGGAGTCCGTGATGTTGGTGGACCGGTCCTTGTTGCTGTCTGTCATGTTAAGGCCACTGTAGGAGTTCCAGACCCCAATCTGCACAGAGGAGAGCGGGTGAGAGGCTGCCCTGATCCCCATAACCCCTAAAGCACCAGCCTCAGGGCTCTGGTCACCTCAGGAAGGGACCGAGTGCTGCAGGAGGGCAGGAGCTCGGAGAAAGGCAGCAACACCAAAGGGCTGGTTCAGAAACCCCAGGGAACGACTGCAAAATGCAGAAATGCAAACCCAGGAGCAGGGAGAGTACGAGGCTTGGCAGTGCAGTGCTGGGGTGGCCAACTGGCTGCTAAAGTGGAACATGTTGGCTTTGTTCCCTGTGAAAAAAAAAGTCAAATGTCTATTTTTATGATTTCTTTTTAGATGTTTTCAATGGTGGAGCTGAGACATGTGGCAAGATCTCTCTCTTCTGATAGAACAGGTTAAAAGCCTGAATAACTATATTGGAGCAGACTGATGGATGCACTGGCCTTTTGCTTGCCCTGTGCCTTCAGCAGGTTTAGCAAAGATTATTCTGTCATTCCTGGACTCCTGCACATGCCAGAGCTGTCAAGGTGATACCATTTCACACCCTGAGCAGTATTTGTTCAGCAAACATCAGTGGCCAAAGGCAAATTCCTTTCTAGCCCCAGAGACAGTGAAAACTTCCAATATTTATTGCCCAATCCAAAGCCTCTGGGGAAGATCTGTGTGATTTCAGTGGATTTGGATCTATGCCTTGTGGGGGCAGAAATTATAACTGTGCTATGTATTCAATTCAATATTTACCCAACTTCAATGCAGTCTGGAAGCATCCCCAGTGTTTTTGCCCTTGGATTTTCGTGCCCAGCCTGGCTGAGGGCTGATGTGAGGAGCTCCAGGTGAGGAGCTGGCTCAGGCAGTTTGGTTTGTGCTGGGCATTATGGAGAGCATGACCATTTCAAACAGACTCGGGGTTTGTGTCCCCAGGTGCCACTGCTTTTGCCTTTCACAAACTTTTTTTTTTCCAAATTCTTAATGGGGACAGCCACGCCATTAAAAAAAAAAAAAAGTAGTTTATGCCAAGCATTTGTCAGTCATTCCCTTTGTTTCCAAAACTAGATCAGGCTGGGAAGCTGATCTGGAAAGTACACAAACTTACAAAGGAGATAAAAGGGTTGGCTGTTATGACAGCCTGTGCCAGGAATACAGCAAATATCCAGTGCCCTTGGATTTGCACCGGGGTGGACGAGCCCTTCTGCTCTCTGATGCTGACTGGGAACGTGTTTGCTGGCTGGCAGCAGGGAAGGAGGGGAACAGCCGTGAGAACAGGGAGCAGCAGAGCCACGGAGCACACGAACACACAGGAGAGAACTGCACGTCTGGGCCAAGGGACAGCCCCTTTGGGCTGGAGGGGCGGCGGGCAGAGCGAGTGGGAAGGGGGAGGCCGAGGTAGGACAGCACTGTGGGGAGCCCAGGGGATGTTCTGCAGTTTAGTGACAAGTTTGAGAGGTGTCCTGGGCCCTCCCCAGCCAGCCCGGGCTCTGAATCAGCTGTAATTTGCTTTAAATCAGCTCAGCAGAACAGGAGATGCCTGCAGCCAAAAGGGAGATTGCTTCTGCATGTCAGGGGACGATCCCTCCCCAGGAATGAGGGGAGAGGGCCTTTGTGCCTCCGCCTGATCCACTGGAGGTTAAACTGGGCTATTAAGTGTGAATGTGCTTCATGAGAGCACAGAAAGGGTTCTAGAGGGTGTTTTACACTGGTCTACTCTCACAAAAACAACACAAACCCAAACCTTTCTAAACTGCGTATGAGGGTGGGGTGTGGAATAATGAGATCTGTGTGAACCATGGACAAAATACAATTCTAAGCACTATAATACATTTCTGTCTCATGACTGCAGAGCACTTTAAACTTGGTGGGTGCAGTTTTTATTTTCTCCTCATAGAACAGCAGCCAGGGGTTGTAAGTCCTGTGGGGAGCCGTGCATGTGTGGAGCTGGTCTCCAAATCCCACTTTTGTGTTTTAAGCACCTTATGTTCAAAGAGGGATGAGACTCCTGGGGTAATTTACATCTTTTATAAACAAGCTTAGTCCCAATTTCCATATGCTAGTGAATGACAGCACTCACTTAATCATCTCTATTATTTTCTGTAAAGAGCTAATAACACACTCATCCAAATTTTGAGGCAATAATGCTTGAATGCTGCCAGCACTGAGGGGTTTGTGTGGGGAAAAACACCCCCAACCCTGCACATGAAACCAGACTTTGCAGCTGGTGCCAATACACACCCAAAATAGATAAAAAATAAATTTTACCCCTCATGGTAAATTTTAGGTGAATCAGGAAGGATGGCACCTGAGAAAAGGACTGGTTTTGCTGCAGCCAGGGGCCTGTACTCAAAGGAGGGAAAAGCACAACTCCCAAGAAGTAAAATAATAATTAAATCCCCCTGATTTTGGTGAAGAAGCTGAATCCTGCCAAGATCTTTTTAGTTCTTTGGAATTACAGTGTCTCAAGTGGAGATAAACTTATCCTGCCAGGAAAATTCCTGCTTTCAGAGAGACTGTTGTCTCTAAACTGCAATAGGAGAGTCACCATCAAAACCCAAGGGCTGAGTGTGAAGACCCAGCCCAAAGGGTTTTGGCATCACCTGTCTGTGTACAAACCTTCTTCCACACTTTATATAAATGATTAGAACCCTCGCCAGCAGCCTTGGTACAGGGAAAAATAAACAGAGCGCTTCATTAAAAATGAAAAGAGAAGCCGTCTGGAGAGCTGTGTGGGAGCAATTACAGTTAAAGTCTCAATTAACCCATCAGCAATTACCACCCAGAGCTGAGCCAGCACACAGAGCAAGGGCCAGCAGCCCGGGGAGCTGCTGTCCCCTGTGCTGGGGTTTGGGACACCCACAGCAGCCACCCCCAGGGCAGCCCATATTGATGGCTGAGGGCTGAGGAAAGGCAAAAAGAACCAACCCAGTCTTAAAAACCTGGAGAAATCTCAACATCTCCACTTAGCCGAGGTTATTACTCAAGCACCTCCTTTCCTCTCTCCCTCATGTGACATTTATCTGTGCATTTCTGTATAAATTTATCTATCTCTATGTATGAATTTACCATCCACAGCTGCAGTGGCACGAATTGAAAAGGTGCACTTCAAGTGATTCTTTCCATTAGGCAAGTGTTGCCTGCCCCAGATTCGTCTCCCATACCTTGAAATGCTCAGTACACATTGTAAAATAAAAAACCAATCCCAGCAGCCCTGCCTTAACTTCGACTCAAACCACTTGAGAATAGTGGGGATTTTTACCCCAATCACAGGAGATTCAAGCTGAGGAGCCATGCCCTTGTCAAATTAGCTTTTTGCCGTGTTTTTTTCCTTTTCCAAAAGCCCTGCTTACCTTCTCCGTGCCTTCCTCCCTGAGGCTGATGATGTCCAGGTCGAAGTCCTTCCTGAGCCCGTCGGTCTTGTTGAAGGCGATGCGCCCGGTCAGGCCCTCCCAGCGCGCCTGGGGACACAAACCCGCCCTGAGGAAAGTGGCACCCAGCCGGAGCCGCCCTGCACCGCAGCACCTGCTGCCACTTGAACGCACCACACCATGGAAGCACCTCCACACTGAGGGTTTTTCAAGCATTTGCTGCTTTGACAAAACCCCCTTTTTTTGCTGCTTAGCTTCTCTCCGATATGTTTTGCATTTTGCAAGCAGGCACAAGTCTGTGACGGTTTACATAGATTGATTTACATATGTCTGGGACTGATAAAAAAACACAGACTGACTAAAGAGAAATTAGATTAATTAAATTAGATGAAATTGGTCAAAGCTACAAGGAGAGCTGCTGACAAATGATGGCTCCTTCATGTGTGGCAGCCATATAATTTTAAATTACAAGCTTTTCCACCACACATCATTCCTTGCCTCATTTAATTTATTGGAGATGGAGGACAGAAGGAAAGCTGCATTAAAAATCACCACACTTGCAGACTGGTGTCTCCCTGTTTAATCTGAATTCCAGCCCTGAATCTACAGGATTTAATCTCAGATGCTGGGGAGTTCTCACCACGTGTCTCAGGCAAATCTGGTGCATTTGGAATTTGTGGAAACAGCAGGACTTTGAAACATGCTCAAGCAACAGAAGAATGGAAAAGCAGAAATTCAACAAACTTGCTGTGAGATTTTCCATCTTAATGACTTGGGAATATACAAAAGTCTCTGCTGTAAACAGCGAAACACTTGCAGGGTTATTTATTATTTGCTTATTCATTATGCTGATAAAATCAAGATAGCGGGGGGGACACATACGAATGAATTTCAATCTCTAATATCTCTTTTTCCAGCCTGTCTTTTTATTCCCCCGACGTGCCCACATCTCTTATTCATAAAGATGGAACATTTTATAAAGTCTGCTCTTTAGAGATCAGTTTCTCCTGGGAGGGTGATTTGCTCCTGTGAAATGCTCCTGCTCATTGATCATTGATCACATATCCTGTGCTCGGCTTCCCTGCTAACAGGGGGTTGTTCTGGATGAACACCCAGCGTGTCGTGTTGGGACCTGGCAGCAGGAGCCTCCACCTCCACTCCTGTGGCAAAGAGATTTCGATGGTGAAATGCATCTCACTCTTCCAAACAGGCTTTGGTGCTTCTCCCTCTGCACTAAAGGAAGGAAAAGGTGCTACAAGCTGCTTAAATTTTGAGCTACAGAGAAGTGCACAGGGCCTTTGCCCAACCTCAGTCCCACTCAGACCACCAAATAATGACCCAAATGTGACTTCAGTATATAAACAGTATATAAACTATAAACAGGAGCCAGGGAGTGTTTCTCAGAAGGGTTAAATGTTGATGAGATTTTTAAACCCTAATGGTGAGGAACACGCTTCAAATACCATCTGAATTCTAAATTTAATTTCTGGTTTTTATTTTATTTCTTCTAAACAGAAACAGAGAAAGCAGCGGTTGCAGAGTTCTTGTTAATTAACAAACTGAAATGAAGCAGAACTTCCTGAAGAGCCAGGAGCTGCTTGAGTGTGTATCACAGAGATGGGATTTCATGCTTTCACACACAGGATTTATAGCAATTTTCATGTTTCTGGTGACACATTGAGTGCTACAGGACATAATAAGAGCTGAACTGGAACCTGATCAGGTAATTCATCAAAGGGCACCACTGTGAGCAGCTGCTCAGACCCTTTCTTCCTGAGCCTCGAGGAGGGAGTGGACAGAACAGGTTTCAGACACAACTTCTGCCACCTTCGGAGGCTGCCAGGGACCTGCCACGGCCAAAATACTCAAAGCAACCTAATGAGAAAACTGTGAAACTGTTTTTACTGTGAAACTCCCTGCTTTTGCTGCCTGAAAAGATGGGGGTTGTGGGTGAAGTACAAGCTGAACTCGGGTTAAACATTCCAGTTACAATCCCTACCAATAGGCTGATGGGAAATTACAACAACAGGAGAACGGAGCTGACTCAGCTTCCAAGGTCAAACACCCCAGAGGAGTTTTATCAATTCCCACCCATCAAATGCTCTTTGTATCAATTTCCACTTCACCATCTCCGATCAATCCCTGCAGCAGCCTCCGTTTCAGCCAGAGCCAACCACCAGTTCAATCCCAGAATCAATCAATTCAGCTGCTTCCAGACTTTCCACAGAACCACCAGTTCAATCCCAGAATCAATCAATTCAGCTGCTTCCAGACTTTCCACAGAACCACCAGTTCAATCCCAGAATCAATCAATTCAGCTGCTTCCAGACTTTCCACAGAACCACAGAATATCCTGAGCGGGAAGAGACCCCCAAGGATGGCCCAGCCCAGCCCTGGCCCTGCACAGACACCAAACAATCCCAGCCTCTGTATCACTGGGATCCAAACTGACCTCAGAAATTCCCCAAACAGACCAGATTTAGTTATTTGTTTTCTAGAACCTGTATTTTTTATTCTCTCTCTCTTTTTTCCTTCTCTTGCTGTCCATGTGTAACTTGAAAATTTGGAAACTTTTTCCCAAAGGCAAACAATCAGCTGGGTTTTTCTCTGCTTTAATGGGAATTTGGTCAGAAATCAGTCATCTGGATTGTGGGAGGAGTACACTCAGAAGCTGGAGTGAAGTCTAATTAGAGATAAGAATATTTTCCCACCTACTCTATTTTGTCCTGGGAGTATCTTGACCCATAGTAAATATAGTTAATTCTCGGGGTTATAATCTGTTCTATTTATTATCAGAAGTTCCTAGACAAAATGAACATCAGTTAATGATTTAATGTACACTCCTAATTAACCACAGGGGTGAAGGAACTGATATTCCCAAATTTCTGATGAGGGCTGTGATGGCATCTGACACTTGAATGAAAAATTAAAAACCTAAGAATACCTACACCTACAATGCTCAGAACACTTCAGGTCAGTTTTCTGTAACAAAATCTCCCAAGGCCATAAATAACAATACCACTATAATAATGAATAACTAATAATAATAATAATAGTAATGATAATATCCAAAATGCTACTGACCAAGAACAGTTTAATATTCCTTTGGTTTTCTTTCCTTTTGGAAGAGAAAGCCCCTGCTTTACTGGAACTGCAGAGAGAGCTGCCAGATCGAAGTGACAGTGATATTGCTTCTCCTTGAAGAGCAAATCATCGTGCGTGGTGAACCACACAGCAACTTGTCAGCTCTTACAATTAATCCTCTTATTAACAGAGATCCCCCAGGATTAGGGAATACACTGAGTTAGGGTATGACTTTGCCATTATCCTGCTCCAAATCTGGCATAACTGATGGAATAAAGAGAATTTCAGCACTCGCCAGCACAGGGCTTTATCTGCTGAGATAAACTGAGAATTATGATGCTCCACAGCCTCTTTCCTTGGAAGAGGTCCAGGAAAAGTCCTGGGATTTCACAGAGCAGCACTGGAATGGAAATGTGGTGAGAAGCAGAAAGGTGCATTTTCCATGGCTAGAGGGGTGGGATTACTCGGACTGTGAATGTGGAAAATATAACCTGTGCAATGAGTGTGAGTAAGCCTGGACATATAAAATATGTCCTGAAAAAATGTTTTGTGTAGTAAATGTCAAAACATCCCCCATATAGTCAGATAAACTCACTTTATAATAGTTCTTGCTTGTTTTTTATAAACAAATCTACTGCCCGGGTAACATTTAATGAACTAAAAGCAGAATGGAAGAAAATATATGTAATGTTTGTGTCAAGCAGCTTGTTTTGATTTCAGATATCACAGTGTCAGTACCTTACAGATAGTTTTCTAGCAATTTTCATCAATTCCGTATGTGTTTATCCTCAGCATGCAATCCTGCAATTCCTTTGCAATCTGGGCATAGATCATTCCACAAATAAGTGTTTTTCCACTTGAAATTGATTTTGGAATAAGGATCCCTATTGACATTACCCTCAGCCATACACTGTCTTCTTGGGAAGCCGAGCTTTATCTCCTAATAAAGCACCATGGGATGCAGGTCAGGCAGTTGTTTTGTTTGCTCTCCTAATTAAGAGTTTTCAGGTCAAAGTAACAGCCAGTAATAGGCTCATAGCAGAAATGCAATTCATGGACAAGAAGTAAGTTTTGAAAAGTAAAACAAAGAAAAAATAGTGTTTCAGTGAGTGTGGATCCAGTGTTAATATTAAATTATCTGCTGAGAGAAGCCCTACCAAAGTCAACAACTGCTTTAATTTGAAGTAACTGAATACTGCTGCACCAGAGCCCAGAGAATAAATCCAGCCAGTACCCACAGACCCTGTCACTGGCTCTGTGCTAAAATATAATGAAAAAGATGCAGCAGAAGAGATTTTATTTCATGTGTTGGAGCAAAATGTTGTCATCTTTTCCCAGTCATTGCACAGAGATTTCAGTGCTGCCACAGAGGCCCCCTCTCAGAGAGCAGGGGAGGTGGGGAGCTCCTGGCTCTTCAGACCTTGTACTGCTCTCTCCTTTTTTTGTTCCACTCTGCTGGGTTGGAGTCCCATGAAATCACTCTTATATGCTGCTTCTGGAAGCAATCAAAGACCTTTAAATGACAGAAATGTTCTGTTCTCTTACAAGATCTTTTGTGCTCCCATGTTTGGAGATGCTGCCAGTCAGAAACAAAATTGATGGATACCTCTGCAGATGGATGGCTCTCACTCCTGGTCTCAGTGCTTGGCATGGATCTCATCAGAAACACAACAGGAACTGAAATCTCTTCATATCTCTTTCAATCTCTGAGATTTTTCTCTGTGATTCTGCTCAAGGGCATTTAACAGTCACTCAAAGTCAAATCTGCATCTCTCTCCTTCTCTCTGCAGTTGTTTTTTAATTGTGGCTGGATTTGAACGAGGGGAGCTCACACTGCTTTCGATGACAATTGAAAAACAATCATAATCTGGGGCCTTATCTTATGCTTTAGAGGGGACATGACCAGAACTTGATCATTCAATTATAAACATATTTCATGTTTGCATCCATTTTTCCTTCAGGAAAGGTGGGATCATCCTTTCTGTCCCTGCTGCCCCTCTGCAGACAGACAACAACCTCCTTTTCCTGCTGGGCAGGGCTAAGGGGCACTCCCTGCAAATGCCTCCAGAAGGGCTCAGAGATCAGAGCATCCCTCACTCGTGAATGGCACGGGGTCACTGAGAGACACAGCTTCAGACAAGGATTTACTTTTCATTAAAAACTCCTTAATGGGCTCTTGCAGAGCCTCGATCACAGATGTTTCATAGCCCTGGCCCACACAGCAAATGAGGTGACCTCAGTTCTCATCACCACCAAAATAAAAAGCAAAAACTCACCAAGGAGCTGCTGAAGCACTTGTTAACTCCAGCACCTGCAGGAATCACTGCAGGCAAATTCCTTGTCTGAAACTGGTTTATTTAGACTGGAGTACTGAATACTTGTCTTTAGTCCAGTCTGTAAGACGCCTTCACAGAATGCCAGTACCACATCACAACACAGGAAAATTTAAATGCTATTTATGTGGGCCCAAGCTATCACTCTTGCCTCCTTATTTCCTCCATATCTATTCACTGATCCCTAATTTATAAAGCTCCTCTCTCCCTGTTGAACAAACCATATCCTAACATGATACATAATACATCCAAATGTATTTGCTATTTGTTTCCAGCTCCTGTTTTCAGCTTTACAGGAAATGCAATGCTGTCTTATTAAACCTGATCCTCTGCCTTTAACAACCACCTTTTTGTGGCTATGACAGACACAGGAAGATAAGGCTCTCAGAGTATTTAAATCAGTGTTTTACTGACCATGAGAGACTATCTGCAAGGCCATCAGTAATTAGCTCCCATATCTCACTCCATGCAAGATAAGCTGCTTGTCCATGATAGATGAGAGCTCTGTCACTGTTCAGCTTTGAATTGATCTGCTGGGGTACATCTGCTACTCCTGGGCAAAGCATCCTGCTTTAGGCTTCAGGAACCCTTAGTTTTATACTCAGCATCCCCCAAAATAAGTAGGGCATCGCTGCAGGTTTATTTACTGATATGAAGTCTTCTGTTAACTTTCAATTTCATTATAATTATTCTTCAAATGCAGGGACTGGGGTGGGGGAAAGGTAAAACATATGTGGGACACTCCACATAATTTCCAAATTTCATTTCCACACTTCCCTAAATTTGAAACTCAAAATAAAACCGGTACTTTTGAAAGAGTGAAGGCATTTCAACTAAAATGCGTATTTTTTGGACATCTCTGGATCAAGCTCAGTCATGAATTCTTGTAAGACAGAAAGAAGTTTCCTTCCTTAGAAATACTGGCTGCAATGTTTTCTGGATATTGATCACTGATCAAACAGTCTGCAAAACAGTTGGAATTACACAGTGAAGCAAGGACAGAGCTACAGACTCGCTTTTCTTTCAGCTTCCGGAACAACTGTTGTAGTCACCTCACATTTTTAGAAATTATCAAACAACCATAACAAACGTTACCCGAGTAAAAACCTGGGAGGTGCTAGAGTGTTTTAGTCTGAGACTTTGCCACAGCCAGGGTTTAGCAGCTTTTTCTTTTTTGAAAGACCAGGATGGAAGCCAGAGCCTTGTGCCTGTAAACCAGATTTTTTCATGGAGGTATGGGACACTTTACCACGCGAGCGGCAGAAACAGGAGCACAGCAAGGACCAGGGCAGGGAGCAGCAACCACGAGGGAAGGGAGGAGCACCGGGAGCACGAGCAGAGGTTGAGCACTTGCCTCCTTGATGAGGTTCATGAAGCGGGGCCCGAAGCGCCAGGGCTTGTGGCGGTGGCACTGCAGGGAGCTGACGGTGAGCTGGGCCGCGCGCTGCGAGGCCGCTGCCACCACGAACACGGCGTCGTACATCAGCGCGGCCTCCGTCTGCAGAGACAGGGGGTCCTCAGAGCCTGCCAGCCCGCTGCTGCTGCTGCTGCTGCCCTGCCCGCGGGGACAGGCCACAGCTGGGCTCGCCACGGAGCAGCAGAAGGCGTTCTTCATCCTTACTGCAGAGCCTTTGCGGCACTGGGAGGGAAACCGCACCGGCTGGCTACAGGGAGAGGGGGTCAGGGGTCCCAGGCACGATGGAGGAGGGTTTTAAGAAGTCCCAGGTGTATGAGCCACTCTTCTCATGGCCCTTGAGGGATTGCTTCCTTCCCAACAGGTCAGGCTGGCCCTGCTTTCCAGGGAAACCAATCCCACTGGTCACCTGGAAGACATCCCACTGCCCAGGTATCTGCTGCCCCCAAGTGCCTGCTGCCCTCGAGGGTCTCAGCTGTTGGCTCAAATGTGTGCAATGGTGTCCTAGAGGGAGGGGAATTGTCCTCTGTGTGGTTTTGGGTCATTAACTTGGACTCACACATCTAACTTCTCCCTACAGCCCTTAGATCCTTGAATATTACCCCACAGATTTAGATACCGAAATTGCTGTGTGCTCTTTGTGCATCTGTGTTTCTCCAGAGAGTGGGTTTGTGGGCTTAAAGGCACGGCCTCAAACTGACATCACACACTCTGTCCCACTTTGTCCCTTCAGAAAAGTCTCACCTTCACCTGCACTGGGCTTCAGTGATCTCACAGTGAGGTGGGAATGGCTCTGTCTCCCTTAATGATGCTGCACAATTTACCTTCTAGGTAAACCTAATGAATAATTAAGCAGCGGCCTGAAGAAAAAAGACACTAATTCTGCAGAGGAGAAACTAGACTCCTTTATAGGAACCACAGAGCTGATCTATTTTCTATTTCTTTTCCATGCAATTCCTCTGGGAAATTAATACATTTGATTCTTTGTCTGTGCCATGAGTAAATTACAACAGCATCAGTCTTACCAGTATTGGAGGGCTTTGCTCAAATGTGTCTGAATTTAAGGACTAATCTTAAGATAGTGCAGAAGAGGAGCTGGTCTGGACGTGGTTGCCAGGATCTGCCCAAAATAATGCTCCACAATGGGAGCACGTTGTGAGATCAGGAAACATTGTGAGTGATGAGCCAAGCAGGAGGAGACAATACCAGCTGCTCTCACTGGGAAGTGGCTCACAACAGACAGTTGTTCCAGCCACACTCAGGGAAGCAAGGGCTGACCCCAAACCCCTCAAAATCAATGGAAATATTCCCACCAATGTCAGCAGACCTCGGTTTTTGCACTGGACTGGGCCCTGGGGGTTGGATTTTACTGGCTCTGCCTGTGTGCCAGGCCCAGAGACCTGGGAGGAGAGGCTTGGGGAGAAAGCTCCTCTGTCCTCCCTCTGTTCTGTCCAGGAGCGCTGGTGCTTTCCCCTGATGCCCGGTGCATCCCCAGGGTCTGCAGCACTGCCAGCCCTGGCTGCTCAGTCCTGTCCCCCTGCCACCTGTCACTCGTCCCTCCTTCGTGCAGCAGTGGGGAGCTTGGGCCACCTCCCCGGCTTTTCACTCCTCCCCTCACTGGGGCTCTGTTTAGGGTTGCAGGGTGCAACAGGTCACCTCATCTTCCAAAGTCAACCACCTCACCCTGATGTCTGGGCTTTTATGTCAAGAGAAAGAGACTCAGAGTCAGGCCTGGATCTGGTTTTTCTGATTTTTGTGTGCTGCTTAAACCACGCAAAGAAAGGCAGAGATGTCATTAGAACAGCTCTGCCTCTGGGTGCAGTTTGGGCACCAAGCAGGACGTGAACTCAGAACTGTCCCGCTCATGCCCTGCTGGCTTCCCACCGGCTGCTTTCAGGGCAAACAGCAGAGCACGAAGCAGAAGGGATAAATCCCGAGTTAATAACAGCATGTACAGTCCTGATCTGCGTGCACTGTGCAGCCTGTCACAGCCTCATTGCCAGTGAAATGCAGCAGAGGGGCAGCTCTCCACCAAACCGGGTAAGCACGGGACCTGCCGGGAATATGGAAGTGTCACGGCGAGGAGGGAGGGGCTGCCCTCGGGCTGTGCCAGAGCAGCAAGGCACTGATACTATGGAGATGCAGAGGAGAGGCAGGAGTCAGGGACACCAAGGAGAGCAGAAGAGTGGTGAGAACTTTGCTTTTCCCAGTGTTGTATTTGGGGGATTTTTCTGTGAATTCCCATCAGGAATTCCCAGGGACAACTTTCTCCCTGCTTTGGGTACGAGTGAGCACAGTGACACTGCCCAAAGCAGCACCAGTGTGTGAAATGCCAGGGACAACACACTTAATGCATTTCTCCTCAGGATGTTAAGACATTTCTGAATTTTCCCTGCAATCATCTGCAATAAAGTCTATTTCTTATTGCTTCGAGCTGCACTCAGTCCATGAGATACATTATCTCATACTGCAAAGAGATGGCAACCCTTCACCCTGCCAAACTGAATGGAGTCATGTTGTCCATGTAATTGCTCCTATTCTTTCCTTTCCTTCTTGGGGGAGTGCTAGGGAGGAATCCTAATTCCCTGGCTTGATGATACCTTTCATCTATCTTTAAATCACATCTCAAAAGCCAGAATTTCTGTAGAGAGGGAAATGATGAAGAAAGGGCACTTTACCCATTTAAAAATGCTACTCCCTTTCCAAACATGTGATATCTGCCCCTGCAGGTTATAAATCCTGTACCTGCTCGGGAAGTTTGATTTTCTGTTGTGTTTCCCACTGCACAGTGCAGAAGGCGGTTGGACAAGCGAGGCAGCAGTTGAATTTTTGACAGCAATGAGACGAATGGCAGCACCGTGACGGGGACTCGTCCCTGTGCCACCCCCTCCCAGCGTGGCCCTGTGCCCTGGCTGTGCACTCACTGTCATCATGCCATCGAGGAGCCCTGTCTCGGGCTTGGGGGGCGCCTGCAGCCGCTCCATCGACCACTTCTCCACCACGGACGACACGTGCGGGTTGTCGATGTTGAGCAGCCGAAAGCCCGTCATGTTCACCCCGCTGTACCTGTAGGGCTCCAGGTCCAGTGCAAACAGGTCCTACAGCAACAGCAACAACACAAAATGGAGCATTTTCAAAGGCAAATGTGGGGTTTTTCCCCTGTGCCCACCCTGGCTGCCCTCAAAGGCTGCTCCCGTTTGAAACCCGACTGAGCCGAAGCTGTGTGAGACGGGTGACAAGGCACACACCCGCTTTTTGGAACAAAAACACCGGTTCCCCGGTGCAGAACTGCTTTGCAAGCAGCCTGCACGTTCTCAGTGATCGCAGTGCTGCAGCTCTGACAGGCCGACAGGAGGAATTGGCTGGCCAGTGCCAAGCTCCTTTCCCAGCTTGGGGAAGGAAAATTCCGAGCGACGTGGGAGCGCTGTGCTTTGCCTGCTCGTGAATCCCATTTTCCCTGCCGTGCCTCCCCAGGGCCTCTGCCAGGCTGTGGCGCAGATATGTCAGTGCACGCTGGCTCCATGTGCTCCAGAGCCTGGCGTTTTCAGGGCAGGAAAAGAGTGGGCATTTGGGGTGACTGAACCGTGTGGGACCCTCCCAAGCTGTGCTGGTTGGGCAGTGCCGATGGGAGAACTGCTCCTCAAAGCCTGAAGCTGCTTTTCCACTTTCCCACTTTTCCACTTCTTTTCCTGATCCCAGCAGGGCAGGAAAACCACAATGTGTTGGTCATGGTTTGCTGCCACAAACCAAAACATTCCCAACACCACAACCCCACAGCTCAGTGGTTGCTCTGAAATACTCTGTGCCATCTCCCACACACTGCTGCTGCTGGAGACCATTTCCTGGTAGATTCTTGTTTGTTTACTGTATAAATTTGCAAATTCCACAGCAAATCCTTAAGTTTCACATTTTCCTTGATGTTAAAATGGCCTCCAGGAGAGCTGTTTCAAGCTCTGTCTTCAAGTTCCAAAGAGCAGGAGCATCTCTTCTAATGAATTGGCTATTGGATTCAAAACGATTTGTCACTTCCACATAAAATTTGATTTGGGACGGAAATAAAGAATAAGCTGATGCACATGATGTAGTCCAGCCCTCTAGGACTGCTCCAGCAATAACAGACTTTTGCTGCCTTTCTAGTCTACAATGCAAATGAACCTTAAGCACAAATTGAGTTATGTTTATATATCTCACATAAGGTAAAAAATAGGAAAAACATGCTGAAATAAGTATAGATTTCAACCATCAAAGAAAACTTAGGGGGTTGCTTTTATTATAAAATTTCCTGAGTGATTTTTTATCCATTTGTGATTTTGTGTTTTTATAAGTAAATGAAAACATTCCAGTGATGAACCAGCAGGGCCCACAGTGAAAAGCCATTCGTTCTTTATTTTGTGTCACACTGGTCCATCTGTACTGATGGTTTCTCCTTAATCACCACACTGCAATTAATTTTCACTGCTTTAAAGGGTTAGCAAACACTAACAGTGTTAGTGGCCAAGCAGCTTCTTTACAAAATTGGGGGTCCTGGTATTCCTAAGGAGTGTTAGGACCCATTCTCCAGGGCTTTCCTTGACTAACGACAACAAAGATCTCCCAGAAAAAGGGGATATTTTTAGCTATCTTTTCTGAAACAGAGGAAATTCCCCCCTAGAACTTTACAGTATTCCTTACCAGCGTTGTGAAAAAGTAGTGGTAGTATTCTGTCATCATTCCCATGGAGAGAATCTGTGAAAGAGATGGGAAGGTGAGGGTACTTTACTCTGAAAGCTACCAGCGTGCTGCAGTGCCTTTGAAAAGCAAGGGTTAAACACATCACAGGTCATGAGAGCTTGATTGCAATAAACTCTCCCTTTTTCTTCAGGAGCCAAAAATATCCTGTTGTATTTAAATGGTGGTTTTATCACCTCTGCTCAGGAAAGAGATTAAAGACTGCAAAACTTCCAGGACAAGAAAAATTACTAGAGATAACGAGATGCTGATTTCTACAATGCTTTAGTCTGCAGTCTGGAAGCGTTAAAAAGAAATTTACTAGCAGACAACACCCAGGGAGAAGGGCTCAGGGGCAGGTTTTGGTGTTCTGCTGCTGGGTGACAACAGACCACTGGTGATGGCTCAGGAGTGAAGGAGGAAAACAGAAAGAAGGAAATTTCTCTAAGTGCCTTTTGTTCCACCTGGGAATGTAGCTCAGCAGGAGGGTGCCAAAACAACTGGAATGGAAGCAGCTTTGGGGTGGATTGACCTCCTGGAAGTCTAAATGGACATTGACGGCCACCTGGGGCAGAGGAGGATGAGGTTTTCCTTCCCAGCCCTTCTGCTGCAGGACACTTCCAAAAGGATGTGCTTGGTGCCCTCAGCCCTCCCCAAAGTCAGTGGGAATGCTTCCAAAATCAGTGGGAATGCTTTCACAGCCCCCGAGGGTGTGTGGGTAACTGGCTGCTCCACAGCCTCCCCCCAGCCCTCCTCCACTTGTCCCCACATCCCCACATGGTCTCGCCAGGATGGGAGAATTCTGCCCTCTCTGCGAGCTTGTGAGGAGGAGGAGGAGGAATTATAAACTGGGAAACTGCTGAGGATTCATTGCCACGACAGCAACACAGACCAAGGTTACCTCCTGTTCAGTCCTGATCACAGCAATGTAAGGATGTGCTATTCATACCCTTTTAGGACAGTTTTGGGAGTGCCTGAATAGTGTTTGAAAGGCAGGGGGAAATAGTGGGATTTGGCTGGCCAAAATTCCCTTTCCTGGCAGAAGCCTCTGAACATCAGTTGAGTGATTGTGTATGGCAATTTCTCATATAAAAAAAAAAGGAAAGAAAAAGAAAGGAAGAAAGCAAACCCTGAACTTTCTGAGCTGCAGCATATCATAAAACCAGCTCAGCGTTAATCACAAACAACTGATCCGTTTCCAGCCACTAAAAGTCAAGCCAGAAGGCAACTATTTTATTGAAATGCTCCACTGGATTTACACATCAAAATTGCCTTTTTTATTTCTGATTTTATTAATCCTCTTCTATTCTGTTTCTTGGAGCTGTTTTATTACCTGTAGAATAAGCTGGAGGCTGCTGTTCCTTCCCTGTTTATGCACAGATAACAATACAGGGCTGCATCCAGGGGAGCTTTTGTGTGCTGTGCTTCCCAGCTGACCTGGCTGGACTCAGTCCCCCTCCCCAGAGCCACTGGATTTCTGTGGCTTTGGGAAGGAGGTGCCAATTTTATGGGATTTTCACGACGCAGATCTCCTTTGGGCTGAAACTGCACTGAAATAGCCCAACTGTGACCCTGTGGGGCTCAGAGCAGCTGCCAGGTTAAACAAATAGGTCTGAGCCCTGGAGATGCCCACATTTCTTTGGTCCTTTGCAGGATGTTTGCAGTCAGCCCACGGTGGTGCTTTAGGGTGAAAGCAAGTTCCTATCAGCTTACACGGGGGGATCCAAATGCCCAGACTGAAATTACTGATTCCTTCCAGCTTGGATTGCAGCCTGAGACAGGAGAGCTGAGAGAGCACGGCACTTCTGGTAGCAGAGAACACAATACCCTGAAATACAGATTCCCATGAGGCAGCCAGACACATTTACTCCAGAGTATAAAGGGTAGCCCGGGCCTTTGGGAAGCACTTCCCTGCCTGTGCTGCTGCTGCTGCACTGCTGAAGGTACCAGCTAGCTGAGGCAGGGCAGCTCTCCTGTCACATCCAGCTGAGAGCAGTGTTTGCCTCTGAGCACACTCTGGGTGAAAGCTTTGAGGAGAATACTGATCGCCAGGCAATGCCCTGTGAACAGAGCTGGCAGGGGACACACAGAGCTGTGAATGATCACGATTGCAAAAGTCAAGCTACAGGTTTCTTCACTAGAGCAAAACAACCCAGAAAGAGGCCACAAAAACTGCCCAAATAAACAAGCAAAACCTCCCAACCCCACACCGAACAGAAACAAAGCCCCTGAGAACAGCCTCGATGGGTTGTCCTCCCCTCTCTCAGTCATTAAGGATTATAATTAGCTGACAGCTGTTGAGCACTTAGACATGCCTGTGACATGTGCACTAAACAGGGGCTTTTTATTGGTGGACCAAACAGACTTTGCAATAATAATTTATTTATGTTTAAGGGTAATATGGCTACTAAGTGAAATTCCCACTGAAGGATGATTTAATGCTCCAATGCAGGAAAACAAGAGATGGACTTAAGTCAAAGCAAAAGCAAGAGGAATGCTGAGAATCATGCTGGGCATCCCAAAGCATCAATGACTCCCGAGCCTGAATTCTCTGGATGCAGGGGTCAGTGTAAAAAGGAGTTTCCAAGGCTCTTCTGCTGAGTGTCTGCAGCACAGCAGGCACGGGAAAGCAGCTCCCAGGAGGAGACAATAAGAGCCTGCTTGGACCAAAGATGGATGTCAGGCTGGGACACCCCTGGAGCACCTGGCAAAGCTTCCCATAGAGCAGGGGACCTGAAAGAGGAGAAGCCCAGCAAAGAGAGGGGAAGGGAACATCTCTGTCTGTGTGCCTGCCCACAGGAAACTGGGATGAGGTTTCATTGCACGTTGCTATTTAAACAACTTTGCATGTAATTATGTAAATAATTACGCACCTGATACAAATGTCCTATTTAAATAATAATAGCTTTTACTTACAGTGGAGCTCAGAGGAATGTAAACTAGGGAAATCAGCCTCAAATATTCTCCTTGTGCATCTCCTGCCCAGCCTTCCCTGTATAACGTTTGTTCTTCAGCCAATCTCAGATACGGTTGGACAATGGGAGATAAAGACACTTCCATCTCCAATTGTCCATTCCGAATCAGGATCTTTGGCCTTGTGCTTTGCAGCTGTGCACTTTCAGCTGTGGGTCGTGAACCACAATGTGAATCCAAGAAAGTATCAGCGGTCAAATTAGATATGACAAGCTGACAGAGACTGGGTAAAAATACTCTCCCTTATGTCTGAAAATCTCTTTTGGGTGCCCTGTTCCTGGCTTGAATCACATCCCAGCTCTAACTTGCATTTGTTCAACTTGTAAAAAACTCCCTGCCTCATTTAGATCCATTGTCAGTCTCCCTTCGAGGCGGGCTGGGACTGGAATGATGGGCAGGTGCATTAGCAGGAACTGCTCCAAATCCTGTGCTTGCTTTCACTCTGCATTTCCCTCACTCGAGCTGTTATTTAATTTCATGACCATTAAATGCATTTCATTTTCCAATTAATTATCCCTGCTGTTTTCTGAGATCCTCGAGGTGCAGCACAGTGAACAGAAGCCCCTCTGCCTGCTCGGCCCTCGAGTGTCAGAGGTACATACTGAGCACACAGTGCTCCCCTGGATCCATGCAGACAGCTTTACCTGGATTTTCCTGCATTCCCTGGAAGTCTACATCCCTCTGGGCACAGCAGCCGTGCAGCTGGAGCAGCTCTCCCCCACAGACACAAGCCAGGCCAAGGGACGAGACAGCTCTGGAAGCACCGTGTGCTGCTGGAGCCCAGCTGAGCAGGGACCACGGCACTGGGGCAGGACAAATGCCCCAGGCAGCTGGGGGTGCCTCCTGCTGCTTCCTGAGGAGATCCCAGGGCTCTGGAGCAGCCCCACCACCCTTCAGACCCCAACATCCCACAGAGCCCAGGCTGATTTGCCTCTGCAGAGACCTGCCTTTCCATTTGGGAACAGGGCTCACTGCCGGATTTGGGGGTGGACTACCCCTGTCACACCCCTCCTGTGCCCATGGGCTTTGCTGCTGTCCCAGCAGGAACCAGGGGGCCAAAGAAGGGTGTCTCCCACCAAAAAACCCTTCATAAAATGAGGAAGGCGAGGAGAACCAGCCAGGCCAGCACATCTCTGCTTCTCACCCAAAGTGGGGCACCTGGGGGATCTGCCACTGTTATTTCTCCCGTGGAAGTGGGAACAGAGCTAATCCTGCCTTTTCTTAGCAGGGAGTGGGCTCCAGCCTGCCTGCCAGGTTCCTGGAAGGAGCCAGCTCAGGAGCTATTCTATTCTCACGTCTATTACTGTACCAGGAGTGTGCTCCATGGTGACACCCGGGTTTCAGCCCTCTGTAGGAATGGAATTAATGATTCCTTTCGTTGTCTGTCACATCGTCTTTACAGGAGGCTCTGTGAGAGCCTTAAACCTGATTAAATATACAGTACACTCCCTCAAATGTGTTTTGGAGGTGTGAAGAAAGGAGTAGGTAATTTAAGGTTAGCAGGGACGTACTTGCTGAGAGGTGAGTTTGCCTAGCAGTAAAATCTGTGTCAGCTCCTGGTGTGGTGGAACAAACTGCAGGTTAACCACAACAACTCCACCTCTTCAGCCAAATTCCTCTTACAAAAGGCAGTATCAGGCTAAATAACGTGCAGGATAAATCGCAGGATTTGTGCACAAAACAGATGGCAATTTGCAAGAGCCAGATCTAATTCGCTTGGGATGTCTAATGCAGACAGAGCACCAACCTCCATCCACCAAATATTCCAGGTAAATGCCATAACCAGCCAAGGGGGGCCAGGCCTCGTGGGGCTGGTCAGGGACTGAGGAAATCCAGGCTCTCTGAGCATGTCAGAAAAGGGGAAATGTGGGGGTTCAGGGAATATCCTGTTCAGCTGTGTGCAGGCTCTGTATTTTGGTTAAATGAGGTTATTGATTCGCCTGTTCTTGTTGTGCACACAAGGAAGCGTGGCTTGATGGGGTTTTAGTGGAAGCCATAAATAAGCAGAAATTAGAGAAGCAATCTGTCTTTTGTGGTGTTTTGTAAAGCAAAGGCTGGAGGAGGCGAGTGAAGAGGTCCCTGGTGCACACACTCCCAGCACAGCTCCAGCAGAGTTCTGTGCCAATCCTTCAGCTCCCAGAGGAACGTCTGGGCACCTCTGTCCCTGGGAAACAAGCAGGGCCACCGCTGGTGCCCCCTCCCTGCTCCACGGGCTACTAAACACCTACTACATTACCTACATACAGTGAACAGACAAGGAAGAGCTGCTTTGGGACAGCTTTAGGCAACCCTGAGTCCTGCTCCTATTAGAAACCTTATATAATTTAACAACAACACATATTTTTCCCCGGACATCTACTGGATTGTTTGCAAAGTCAAAAATACTCTCTACTGATATCACAGTCTCCTTGAAATGATTTCTCCAGTATTTGATATCTTGGTTCCATCCAGGTAAAATGCCACAGGCGTGTGTGAGTGCAGGGATGGGGAGGTGAACAGGGCTCTCCCAGAGAGAGTCCCACAGGAATTCAGAGCCGTCCACACCTGCACATTTCCTAGCTTTCTCTGGCAGGGAGGAACCCAACCCCTGAGTTATTGCTGCCAGCATCTCCATTCAGCCACAGAATCAGCTCACAGAAAAGCCATTTTCCCTTTCTTTCTAGCCTATATTTGTGTTGTTTCCTCTCCCACTGTGCTGACCCACAGGTGTACCCCTCTCAATTTTCCTGTTTTCTCCCACACTGCCATTCCCCCTCCTTCTCCCAGTTCTGCAGGCACTGGAGAGCACTATCTGTATCTGCAGCCTGTCACTTGTCTGGCTGATCCATATCCCACACAAACTCTTCTGCTGCTTTGCCCTGCTTTAGCACATCTTTCAGCACTCCCTCCTCTTCCTTTGACACCCAGGTTTTGTTTTTTGGGGTTTTTTCCATACTCAGCCTGGCATATTGGAGGCTTTGTGCCTCCTGCAGTGTGCCAGACATCTGCACCTTCCTCTTGAAGGTCCTTCAGAATCTGTGTTGCCAACTCCTCCCCCACAAATCTCCTTTTAGAGCAGCCAAAAGTGGGGATGCTTTTGGGCAGGCCTGCAGGGAGCAGAGTGGGGGCACAGCCCACTCCCCCTGCCCAAACAGTGCTGCTGCAGTGTCCTCCCCACCCCTCTACCTTAAATCACTCGCACTGAGAAAATCCTAACACTTGGTGCAGGCCAGCATTCCTGAGAGCAGGAAATCTCACCCTACAAGCTCACAGGAATCGTGTGCTGCAGCTGATGGAGGATGCTGCAAGTCCCTGTCCCCAGCACCAAGTTTCTCCAGCCTGGAGAGAAAGGTTCCAGGCTCCACAGACGAATGCAGTAACTTGCCTTACCAACTCTGACACAAAAAACTACTCTGCAGAACTTAAATATTTCAGTAAAACATTCTGGGATGGGGGCAGAAAGGCACATTTATGGGCATTTAGTCAGGGGAACGTCTCTGGTGCTCTTCTGGGATCAGGGTATCCCATCAGATCGACTGGCAGGACAAATAACAATTCCTCCCTCATCCCTACAGGTGCAGCAAGAAGGGAACTGCCCTCACAATGCACGGCTTGCCTGGAATTATTTCCTGCAGGTCAATGAACTGCAGGAGCCAGTGCTTTAGAGTTTGATTGTCGAGGAATGTACAGCAAGTGACACCAGTAAATTCTGATTCCCACCGCTCCTGGTGTGCCCCTGGGAACGTCCCAGCCCATTAATGTCAGGCTCTCTTTGTCCTTGCCCGCTGTGGCTGCCCAAATCTCACACTCAGGCTGGGCCAGCCCTCACAAAACAACCTCTCATTGTTTTAAAGGATAGCTTTTTCTTCTGATTCTGCTCCTTTTTTTTTTTTTTTAAATGGGAAAGAAATAAAACCCCTATTGATTAAACCAGGAGAAGCTGGAGCAGGTGAAGTGATGTCCCCAGTCAGACAGAACACGGAGTGTTAGCAGCCTCTTTGCCCCTGTGGGACACCCGTGGGGCTCTCTGCGGATGGCAGTGGCTCTGTGCAGCCCTGGCACTGCTGCACCTTGTGTTGGGACTGCTGCCCCTGCACTCACAAGCCCGGAGTGCTGCTGGTTTTAGAGCTGCCAGCAGGTGCAAAGCAGAGAGGCTGGCCGAGTCCAGGGGACAGGGCTCCTGCCGAGCTCTCCCTGCCCATCCCCGGTACCTGCTTGAGGATCTCTGCCGCCGTCTCGTGCGAGCAGTCGAATATCACATAGAACTCCTTGCCCTTCTTCATCTCCTTCAGCAGAGGCCTGGCATCCTTGTTCCCTGAGGGCAGCTGGCGGATTTTGATTTTAATGTTGTACCTGGAAGGGGCTTTGATGAGCTCCTGCAGGCGAATGAGACCTGAAAAATGACAGGCAATGATACAATCAGCATCCTGTGCCACGAGGATCTACTGTCAGTTAAACAGGGTCTCTCACACTCCACACTCCCTAAGGATAATTGCTAGTTCCATATTTGCCAGCCTCCTAGCTAATATTATTAAAGCTTTTCATTCCCGTGTTTATACTTGGCTTCCACATCTAAATATTTTGAAAGGTGTTTTTAACTGGTTGACTACAGGATATGTTTGCACTGATGAAATACTATATAAACATACTGTAGTATGTTCAAATTGAGACACAAAAAGCACATGAGGCTTCTTCCTTGGCAGCTCATTATTATTCCAATACCAAACAGCAAGAAGATAAAATTGAGGAGACCTCCTCCTAACTTTCCTGCCTGATGTCGCTCAGCAGCTGTGAGATCTTATAGAATGTTTCGAAATCCAGCTCTACGTCTTCAAACACAGAAGGTGATTTCTCAGACTCTGTGTTCAGCTGGCACAGCTTTACATGCCTTAGCTGAAGTCAGTGGAGCTCAGCCAGAGCCTTGTCCAAGTGTTTAAACACAGTGCAGTTCCACGGGCTAATTCAGCACTCCTGTGTAATTTGCACTGCCTCCAGAACCTAGGCAAGATAGTTAAGAGCTCTTTGAGGTGTGTGATTACAGCCTCTCATTATCCACAAATACAATTCCCCCACAAAAAAATTCCCGATCTCCTGCTGAGGGAAAGTAAAAGGCTGCCTTGAAAATACGCATACAGAGAGAGAGAACGCAGGCGAGGAGCACTTCATGAACAAAAATCAAACAAACTATTAAAATGAAGGAACTCCTGCCTCTCCTGCTGGGAGTGGGGATAATATTTGTGTGGGGTGTTCAACCCCTGGTTGAATAGCATATTTAAGGCAAGACAAAGCTCCCTCTTCTCTCTGAGGCTCATGAGCCTTGCTGAGTCCAGGGCTGTTGGCTTGCACTCAACTACTGCCAGTGTGGTTGGGGAAAAAAAGCTGCTCTCCCCCCTCCTGCAGGGCCGGGGCTGTTCCTCGCAGGTTTTCAAGTATCAACAGTCAACAGAGAATAACCAACATCATGAGCATTCAGTTGGAAATGTGCCGGGAGCTGCGCCTGGCCGGGAGCCAGCTGGGGAACAGGAAACCACTGGAGCTGAATGTGATGGGAATGGGCTCCCTGCACTCACTGACAAGGGCTTGGTGTCACCTGGCTGGGAAAGTGCAGCCTGGCTGTGCCAAGTGTTCACTTCTGGCTGCAGTGCCCAGGGACGGCAGCTCCAAGAGGGAAATCTGAGATTTGGGAGCAGAAGTCTGGCATTGAGGGAAGCCTTCATCTCATCCACACCTTGCACTAAGAACTGGTGTTTCTCTTCCCAGCAACAGAAAGTCCTTCAGTGCAAGTGTGGTGAAAAGCAAAAAAATTAAAGGATTTGCCCACCCATCTCCCTCTTCTTTTAGGGGGGAGAAATTACTGTATGCCTTAAAATATCTCCTTTGGTCACATCAGACTGGGACCTTGCAATTCCCAACACTTCCTGCTGCCACACAAAGTGGAGATGGAGCCCAGGTGTGGTGTTCTGGAGAAACCAGAGCAGCAGTGGAAAGAACTGCAGCTTTTTCTGGAGGATATGGCAAAAGCCAGACCCCCTGAGCCCATTCAGTGCCACCCCCTGCTGTGGGCAGGGACACCTCCCATGAGACCAGGGAGCTCTGAGCCCCATCCAACCTGGTCAAGGTGTTTTGATTTCTTGTGGTGTAACAATGTCAAACATGAGAGAGGAGAAATAAAAAGAGCTTGAGTTAACTGGCATCACTCTAACCCCAAATCCAAGGACTATTTATACTGATCTAAGCTGACATGTTTACTTTCCTGACTCCGAGTTAATAAGATGATTGATGATTAATTTACTTTGTAAACACCTCTGCAAATGCAATCTCTTTAACATCAGGCATTTTTGTAACTGAGCAGGTACACAGCGCTTGATGTTTCGGAATGCCAATTTGGTCATGGGGTGGGCTGGAAAAGACCTCTCCTTGTTTCTATTCTGTCTAGAAGATTTATCCAGGAGCTACTGGACAATGTCGGGGGTGGCCACAAAAATGATGAGAGGTCTGGAGCATCTCCCTTATGAGGAGGGGCTGTGGGAGCTGGGCCTGGTCAGTGTGGGGAAGGGAAGGATGAGAGGGGATCCCATCGATCCACACAAATGTCCCTTCAATGTACACAAATATCCCATCAATGCACACAAATGTCCCCAAGGGCTGTCAGAGGATGGTGCCAGACTCTGCTCAGTGGTGCCAGTGACAGGATGAGGAGCAATGGCCATGAATTCAAACACAGCAAGTTCCCGCTCAACCTGAGGAAGGATTTCTGTCCATGGAGGGGCAGAGGCCTGGAACAGCTGCCCAGGGAGGGCCTGGAGTCTCCATCTCTGGAGACATCCCAAAAACCAATCTAGAGAGTTCTGTCTGTCCATGGCAGGGGGGTTGGACTGGGTGATCTCCAGATTCTGGGATTTGGGGATTCTGTGATCAGTTTGAAGCTGTGTTATGGGTTCCAGAAAGAGGCAGCAAAATGGGATTGAATATTCAAACCCCAGGGGCTCCTTCCCAAGGCCTGGCGAAGCGAGCAGCTTTCCAAAAGCCACGGCAGCAGCAGGACAGGGGTTTTTCTCCTGTGACCCGAGGAAACTGCTGAGGGCACGGCAGGGGGAGCTCCCCCGGGATGTCCTGCCCGTGCCCCGACAGGAGCGCAGGCCCTGCGGCCCGGCCCCACTCACCCGTGCTGTCCTCGTACACCACGGTGACGATCTTCCAGTTGTAGTAGAGCACGAGGTCCAGCACGGCCCTGCTGATGGCGGTGTAGTCGGGGTACAGGTTGATGTAGAAGGCGTCCCTGTTGTCGGCGGTGGGGTGCTTCCAGCGGGTCTGGACGTGCGGCACCTCCAGGGCGTTGCAGATGGACTGCACGGCGCTGAGCGAGGAGCCGTGCGCAGGCCCGAAGAGCGCGGCCACGCCCAGCGCCAGCTGGTCACAGGCTGCGGGGACAGGAGCGCTCAGCCGGCAGCCGCGAGGGGCCGCGGGTGCTCGCCGAGAGCCTGCCCGCCATCCGCCCCCGCGTGTCAAAGCGAGAACCGGGCACTGCGCTGCCTCACAGCCACTGAGATGTGCCAGTGGCTCCCGAGGCCTTTAGAGGGGATTTGGAGGGTAAAGAGAGCGGCTGAGGGAGCTGGAAAGGGGCTCAGCCTGGAGAAAAGGAGGCTCAGGGGGGCCCTTGTGGCTCTGCACAACTCCCTGACAGGAGGGGGCAGCCGGGGGGGTCGGGCTCTGCTCCCAGGGAACAGGGACAGGAGCAGAGGGAACGGCCTCGGGCTGGGCCAGGGGAGGTTTGGATTGCACGTCACAACAATTTCCCTATAGAAAAGGTTGCTAAGCATTGGCAGGGGCTGCCCAGGGAGGTTTGGAGCCCCCATCCCTGCAGGTGTCCAAGGAAGGCCTGGACGTGTCACTCAGTGCAAGGTGGGATTGGGCACAGATTGGACTCGATGGGCTCAAACATCTTCTCCAACATCAATGATTCTGGTTTGACTGAGGTTCTGCAAATGGTTCAGCGTTATATCCTAGACCCTGCTTGCTACAAATAAAACCTTCTCTGCTCCTTACCTTGCAGACCACGTGGATTCCTGAACTGCCTTTCTCAGAACAGCTTTATCCTGGAGGAACCAGGAGCTCTGTGGCTGCCAAAGGAACGTCACAGGAATGAAGTTCCATGGCAGAGTGGCATGGAAATACATCCCTGGGCCCCCCGGGACTGGCACCTTGCTACCTGTGTGAGCTGCTCTAATTTCAGGCTGCTGCAGGAACACAAGCAGCAAAGGGCACCACGACTCACTGCTCTCCATAATCCGTGTTTACAAAGCAGGCAGTAAAGCCTAAAGCCCTCAGTAACAGCACAGGGAAATAAAGAACCCACACACACTGACATTTTTATACCCCTCCAAATCGGCCAAATACATCAGCAAAGGTCTCCTTCTCCTTGTGCCCGTATCTCAGCCTGAAGAACCCTGCCTGGAGCTGTCTTTGCATTTTTCTTTCTCCCCCGTGTCTTTGCAGGCTGACAGACAGGAGAGGAAATAATATCAGTTATTTCTGTCCATTGGTAAAATTTACTGCTGATGTTTTTAACAAGGCTCCCGACAGGGACAAAGCCCTGCACTGAGCTGCAGTGCTGCTCTCCTTGTGAGGCTGGGAAGTTCAGAAATTACTCTGATTGAATGAAATATTAAACACACCAACTTCCACAATCAGCTGAGATTCTTTAAATGCGCATTTAGGTCTCTGACTGTAATAGAATATGACAGAAAATCAATTATTTTCTGTTTCCATTCCACAAATGAGTGTTTTAGAGACAGCATAAAGTGCACAGGCTTTCCAGGTTTAATTCACAAGCCTTTCTAAAGGATCACAGGTTTTAATGTGCAAATTGCACAAATAACTTCAATAATTTATGATGAGAAGAAATTACTGCTGTCTGTGTGTTTCTTGCTTGTAGATTGACAACTTCCCACACATTAAATGGAGAAGGCATTTTTACAACAGTCACAGAAGAGATTCTCACTCTACAGGGACTCTAAAATACTGTATCAGCCTGGATTATACAGGTTATAAATCCACCACACTTGAGATTTGATAGCACACAGCTCCAGCATATATCTGATAACTGAAAAAAAAATGCAATTAATGCAATTTAAAGCTCTTTTTGACGTTCTTTGAAAGCATTCTCCTTTTCTCCACTCTTACTAAGAAGCTGAAGTACCACGAGGAAAATTTGGTAGTGTAGATGTTTCAAAGGCGACAGCTCACCACCTTGGTTTCTAAAGTGAGGCGTTTGTATTTTCCAGCCTTTTGGCAAATCCAGTTCCAGGAACTGGGCTGCTCTTTGTAACATTTTATCAAACTTCAAGCTTGCCTCCCAGAGGCCAAGGAACACATGGAGATTAACGAAAGTTGTGACTTTTTACCCCTCTCAGTTTTGGCCTGCACGTCAATTAGAAGAGAGTAAATTGGGCCATAATTTTCCTTCTCCAGAAAAAACAAGAAGAGGCAAAAAGATTCCAAATTTGACCACTGCAATTCTTACAGTTGTTTTTAACAGAGAAACTTATTTCTGTCTCTAGGCCACTGAGCATGAACATTTCAGGGCAGGGAGGCTACTGGCCACTGGTCTTTAAAGTGCAGTGGAAATAATTTACCAATAATGAGTATCTGTGCTAATTATGGGTTGTGACATCCCACTGTGCTTCCTGTGAGTCTGTGATCATTTTTCTGCAGAATTCCAGGTGGCAAATCTATGTTTTGGGAAGAAAAATGGCTTGGACTTGCCACCTGCCATCTGTGGCTCTTAGCATGCAGACAGGACGTAGGGGTTATTCAGAAAGCACACGACAGGTCCAAGCCCAGCTTGATTCTTAGTTCAAACACCTTGGAAAGATTAATTTTATGTTCCTGTTGGTGCACATGATACCAGCAGAGCAGAAAAGGAGATCAGGCTGGGGAAAGGTATAGAGTACAAACCATGTATGTAACGGACGCAGTAATTGAGATAATTACCTCTTCTCGAGGCTTCAAAACTATCAAAAAGGTTAATTCTCTGGATGTCGTAGGTTAATGTGGTATTAGGCATCAGTGTTCTGTTTCTATTAATGTTGGTGACAGCAAACTTGAAAGCCAATTCTTCCATATTAACAGGTTCATTTTCCACAGTTTCGAATATCCCTCCTGTTGGAACAGAGAGAAATGAGGAGGATTATTCACCTCTTAATCGCAGCCCAGAAAGAGAGAAAAATAAATTATGAGCAATAATTTCTGAACCTTCATCAAGGCAAACCTGACAGCTGTTCAAAGCACTTCAGCAAGAGCACAGTGGATCATTAGCTTTTATCTGCAGTGGCACTGGGGTTAACTCAATATTGTGAGTGAGACATTGTGAGTGTTTATTGTCCAGCCTTTTCAGAGGAACACTTTCAATGCTTGTGAAAGCTTCTGTCCAGCTGCTTTCTAACGAAAGGAGGGATGCACATGGGTCTTGTTCCCCCTGCTCCAGTCTAATCTACATTCGGAGATGAAACTCGGACGTGTGGATGCCTCCTGAGGTGTTTCTGCACCTCCTGGCAGAACAAGATCTGGGGAGTTTGAGAGCAAACGGACTGGGAGAGACCTTATTACACCAACAGCACATTCCCACTGTCCAGGGGTGCTGGGATTTGAGGAATGCACTGCAAACACAGCTAATTAAAAAAAAATTAGCTCCTCTAAACAGCAATCTCCAGCTTCAGTGCTTGATTTTGCAAGTATAATTTACTCATTTAGTGCAAGTCACCAGAGAATACTTTGGATTTCTCACTTACATATCTCCCCATTTCCCCAAGTGAAATTTGAGGCCCCTCTCTTTATCATTTCTGGGCATCTAAATGCATTCAGCTCATGAGCTGCAATTGCTGCAGTTTTGATGTCACCCATGTAGGAATAGTGCAGTCATTAGCTGACCATCAGAAATGGGAACACACTGGAATCAAAACCTGGTTTGAATCTTAATCCACCAATTAAAACCCTGCGGGCTCCCAACCCCAGTCTGGTAATGTTGTCCCTGGTTGCTCTGGAATAAACAGCATTATTTTGTGTCCTGAACCCACACAGAGCAATGCCTTGACATGGCTTAAGCAATCTGCCAACTCCAGCCCTTTTCTTGTTCTCTCCATGGATTTCTCATGTACAATGTGCAGGTATCAGAACCTTAGAGACTTCTTCCCTCTTCCTCAGAAAACATCCAAGTGATTATAAAAGAGTGTGATACACAAAAACAGTGCAAAAAAGGCCTAAGTGCAGGATTTGGAACCAAAACATCAAGTGGAGTGCTAAAAGCCAGCAGGATTTTCCAGAGCTGCAGACTCCAAATCACCTGAAGGGAAAAAAAAATCTGAAGCCTGTCCTTTCAGATCCAATCCAGTAATTCCTCATCCCAGTGATTATCCCAGCAAGTTTAGTGGTTAAATTCAATTCTCTTTCCCTCATTTCACCCAAGGAAGACAATTATTTTCAGTCAGCTGCAATCCCAGCCTGGGCTTGGGCCAGAAAGTCCCACTGCTGAGTTTTCCTTGAATCCCTGCTGGAAGCAGCAGAGCATTGCTCCATCAGGGAAGGGGGATGTTATTTCAGGGGTAGCCTGAGATAACCTGGAAATCAGGGTGTCCACAATCCCTTCCCACTCCCAATAGGATGAGTATTTTGCCATTTGATCTTGGCAAATAAACCCCTCCACCTCAGAAATTATTACTGTGCATTCCATCACTTTCTGCTTTTTTTTTTTATTAATTAAATCTACTTCATCCATCCACCCTTGAGGCAACCTTCATACCTGGATGTACACAAGCGCTTCCTCATTCTAGGGCCAGAACTATTTCCAGCCCTCTAATCAGCTGCCTATTAAATGAAGATTAATTTTAATTGCTGTATAACCAGGAACTATTTATACTTCATTAGCAGAATTTCCGCAGGATTTTTCCTGTTGGAAAAGAGTAAAAGCTCACTGGGCAGCAGGAAGGCAGGGAGGGAAAGGAGGAGTGGTGGAAAGAGGGGAAGTTTTGTGTGGATGCATTTTCTGAGCAAACTTATCAAAACTCTGCCCTATCAACAGGCTTCCAGGTTCCTTTTGCACACATTAACGGAGCAGGGAACCACTCACAGGAACTCTGACTGCAGGCTTGATTTGCTGGTGAGATACCCTGGATAAAACATGGAATCATGGAATGGTTTGGGTTGGAAGGGGAGTTTACCTGCCTGCACCCCCTGCCATGGACAAAGCCCATGAGGGAGTTTATGGAGGCAATAATTCCTTACAGTGCCTGAGCTGGGGGATATTGCATTAAAAAGGCTGGCACTGCACCTATTGGAGCTTGATTCTTCTGTTCAGGCCTATTTGTGTGAAAAGGAGTTGAATTACCCTGTAAATCTGCATCACAAACAAGCTGTGCTGTAGCATTTTCATCCATACATCCCTAATGAAATCCAGCAATTCCAGAAATAGTCTCTTCTCCTTCTTCTGCTGGTGACTGACAGCCAAGCTCAGAATTTATTGTAAGGTCCAGGTTAAAAGAAAAATAGCAGAGTAAGTGACAAGTTTGATAAAGACCCAGTTTGTCAGATGATTCATTTCAATAAAGTAATTACTGTACAACATTTTAAAAACAAATTAACCACAGCATTATGCAAGGGAAGGAAGGAAGGAAGGAAGAAGAAATCGATGTTAACTCAAAATATAAATGATGTTTCAGGAATGAAGTTGTTACTGCTGAGCATGAAAACAAGCACTGGCTGTCATGTTGGGCTGCTGGTAGCACTTAGGCAGGAAAAAATTGTCAATTTTGGAGTCCTCCCTTTCAGTTCCCTCCTCCCTCAGTCAGAGAGTGAATCCTCCACAGCAAACCAAAGGCTGCTGAGCCCTGGTAAGTGGCAGAGCTGACCTTTCACTTACACTTATTTTGTAAAGTGATTTCTTCAAGGATGAAGGAAAAAACCCAATATCTGCCCCTCCTTGGAATTCAGCAGTGGAAGGTAAGAGGGAATGACAGCTTGGGTACAGCTGCTCTGCCGAAAGGGGCTGAGCCACGAGAGTGAGTCAAAGGGACAGACAGGGCAAAGCAGCAGCTCCGTTCACTCTCTGAGCACAAGAACACCCCACAGCAAGGAAAATGTCACCACTACAGAGCACACTGCAGCAGGCACACCTGGAAAAGCTCCTCCAGCCCTCCCAGGCAAGCAGATATTTCCATTTCAAGGGGTCAGCAGGGACTGAGGGAGTTTCAGTAAAGGTCAGGGCTGAATCCATTCCCAAAGGGGGATTTTACGGTTTATGACTCTTTCTAGTTGAGGATAAACCCCTGTTTGTACATGGCTGATGCCCAGATTTCCTGTCCTGGCTCAAAGAAGGAATTTTCCCAGGCTGAGTGTCAGCTGTGATTTCTGCCTCCCTCACCCCATTTCTGCAGCTATCCCCGGGCTATCCCCGTCTCTGTGGATTGCAAGCTTCTCCAGACTGTAAGAAATTTGCGGCCAAACAGAATAATTTTTTTAATGTAATAAATGCAGGGCTGGCTCTGGTGTGATGGTTTAATTCTCACTCACCCCTGACTCAGGGTTGATGGTTTAATTCTCCTTTCTGTGGCTGTGGGGAGCTGAAACCTGGGACAGGCTCAGGACCCGAGCCCTGACCGAGGGAGAGGATGAGCCGCAAGTGTCAAACTCACCAAACGGGATTTTTTTAAAGAAGACACGGCTTGCTTATCGCAAGGTGACTGCCTATTTGACAAGCTGGGTATCTCCTCTGTTCCAAACTGCGTACCCAACATCCAGCTCTGTGTTCCAGACGTGCTCTTATTCCAGCTGCTTTTGGGAAGGTTTTGCTCCCGGCTGTAACAAGGCTGCTCAGAATTTGCTCGATTTTTTGCTGAACTCTCTGGGGGACTCAGCCTTTCTGCCCTTTTCATGCAGCATGGCTGGTGCTGAATGACCTGTGATGAAACTGCTACAAATCCCATTTTGGCCTCAGACACGTGCGGGGTCTGTGGCTGCCCGAGCGCTGCAGCCCCTCCCGAGGGGTCTGAACCCATCACCCAGCACAGAGGACAGAAAAAAAGGGCTACATAAAAATGGTACAGCATTTCTCCACCCAAAACATCCCCTGTGAGAGCCAGGGCAGGTTTTTATAATTATCAGCACTCCAGAAAGGTGCATTCAGCCCTGACTTGATCCTTTGGAAAGCAGAGGGGTAAAAATACATGTATGTATGTATAGATAGAAGAAGTTGAGCTTATTAAGATACAAGGATCTGCCTTTTCCAATGGGAATGATTTCACTTCAGCTTGCGAGTGGAGATATTTCCCAAAGGCACAATTGGCATGATTCACGTTACAGAATTTCTAACTAATGAACTTTTTCTTTTTTATTAACAGGGAAAAAAATCTGGTTGACCTGATTTAGGTATCTCTTGCAACACCAGGCAGGAACTACAGCATCGTTTTCGAGGTGCAAGCTCTCGATTTGAGAAAAGTTTTAAAACTGTGTCCTTGCTCCTTTACTTTTTATATTTCCCTCTGCTTGCATTATGTCACGGCATGTGGGCTGTTCCAAACGTTTCTCCCAATTCCAGCAGGGTTTGATCAGATCCCCTCACGGCTGAGCATTCCTCCCACCATGCTGTAACAACTTAAATAGTCCCACTGGAAAAGAAACTTACTTTCTGCTGTCTTTTTAAATCTTTCAGAGCCCTGCTTCACAGCTCTGCTTTTCCTCGGTGTCTGAGTCAGAGGGTTTCCCTCTGAGACACCCAGACATCCTGACATATTCATTGCTGATCATGGGCAGGACTACTACTGCTGCTGGAAGTGGAGAGGAAACAGGAAAGCAGAGAGGAAGGAACTATCACAGGAAAAAAAAAATCAATGTTTATATTAAGGAGTAAAGAAAGGGGAAAAGAATTTGACAGAAATAAAAAGCAGAGGAGGAGAGTGGACAGCAAGCTGGTAGGATGGAGACTGAAAGACTGATGGCACTGAGCTGCAAGCATTGCTGGAATCTTTATTTACTACTTTTATCTCAGTCCACTTAGCAAATGTATTCAATTGCTTACAAATATAGTGAGAATTTTTGGCAGATACAAAGCAATTGGACCTTATGCTCGAGGAAAGCTCAAACTGAACCAAGCCACAGAGCCCCCACCTAAAACAACAGCGAGGAAAATTGAATTCAGAGGGGTTTTGCCACCTGATTTTACACAGGCACCTGGTTTAACCAGGAGGATATCTGTGCAAAAGGTGCTTTACACTGTCCTTTGCTGCAAGAGGTGACACTCACAGAAAGCAGCAATAAATACTGGGTTTTCTGCACTCTGACAGCAGATGACCCTTGGAAACAGAAACATTCACTCCACTGAGCCCTGGAAAGTTACTGCAGAGAGGAGCCCTGAGGGGAGAGAAGATGGCCCCAGAGCAGTTGTGAGTTTGCATTTGCAATGGAACTGCTTCGGGATGAGCCATTTTTCTCCAGCTGTTAGCCAGGAATAGAAAGACATTTCAAAATCCAAGACAATGCTTTGAAATGAGCACGATTTAGCAAACAGCGTTTTCGTGCATAAATGTTAGGGTTATATCTTGAAAAATGACACAGTCTGTCTTTTCCTGAGTGCCCATTAAGCACTATTATCTCTAAGATGCTTAGCAACATAAGGTCTTTATTAAAGCTGAAGAAATCCCAGTTTATCCTGAAAAAGCATGGATAAAATCAGATCATACTGTCCCAAAGTACATCCCTTCCAGAGAGGAGGTGCTGGAGGGAGGTTTAAGTTGGCAGGGGGGACATTTTAAGCTCTAACTTCAGTCTTTGGCTGTTCTCTTTCAGAATTCCAGCTGCTCCAGTTGCCCTGAAGGCAGAGCTGCCTGTCCAGCCAGGAATGATGGACATGGGTATGCCTGGAAGCCCCAAGCTGCAGCAGATCCCACATTTGGAAACTGCTGTGCACACTTTGCACTTTGAGCCGTGCAAAAAATCATGTCCTGATCAAGAGTTCAGACACTGAGGATCCCAAATGACAGCAGCTCCTGCTGCCCCACCCTCTGCACGAGGCCGTGGGGAGTTTTGGCTTTGCCTTCCATCCCAAATACAACAATTGCTGATGGCAGATTTCTCCGAGGCTGGAGTTGCTCCTCTCATGCTGGAGAAAAGGCTTAAAATCATTCAGCTAAACTGGAGAGGACATTGTCTGTGATTGTCCCCATCCTTCCTTCCCAGATCATGCAGGCCTGGCATTAAGGAAGGATAAGCCTGAAGTTTAAAAATAAAAACTGCAAAGAGACATAAGTGATTTGATCGATTTTCATTATAAGAAATAAATCCCTGCCTTTAGCTTCTCTTGGCACAGAGGAAGGATATAAACCCAAATGTTAGCAGGCTTCCCACTGGATGCATGGTTTTGATTCTCCTGAAGCTCCAGACACGCATTTGGGGTGGGAGGCTTCACTGCTTGAGGGACATGAGGAAATTTGCAGGTTTTGCTCAGGATTTCCTTACAGCAGCATATTTTCCCCATGCTGCTGCGTTATTCTGCCTCCCTTTAACTGGCGTTAATGCAGTTTCATCCCTAAATCCTCAGGTATCAGGAAGGAACATGGAGAAAATGAGCTGCCATTTTCCTAAGCAGGGCATTATTTATCTTGCAGCCTCAGCAGCAGCTGTTTTTAAGAAACCCAAGGAACATTTTCAGTCCCGGGAAGTGTAATGTCTGAGGAGCTCATCTGAGATGATGCTCTTAAGGGTGGGGGGGTGCAGATTTTGCCACAGATCCACTCTTAGGAGTAATGTTTAATCAGCACCTGTGCTTTGAGCTGCCACACTTCCTCATAATAATGATCTTGAAAAGACACTTACTGGAGGTGCCTGCAGTTTAAAGCTTTCTTGGCAATTATCAATCTGGAACATTTCTATTCCTCAATCTACTGAGGGCCATTTGAGTCTGAAAAATGTCTTATTCAACATCTACATTTGCAAATATTAAAGCACCAAGTGTAAACAAAACACTGCTGCACCTGATGACAACTTTACATCAAGTGCTAAATTATACAGCTCCAAGAGAAATATGGAATGGGAACCCAAACAACTCTAGGAACAGCTCCTTCTTGTAGTGCTTCCCTCAAAAGAGAACTTAGAATCAGAGAATCCCAGACTGGTTTGGGATGGAAGGCACCTTAAAGACCATCCAGTGCCACCCCTGCCATGGCAGGGACACCTTCCACTGTCCCAGGCTGCTCCCAGCCCTGTCCAACCTGGACTTGGGCACTGCCAGGGATCCAGGGGCAGCCACAGCTGCTCTGAGCACCCTGTGCCAGGGCCTGCCCACCCTCCCAGGGAGGAATTCCTTCCCAATATCCCATCTAGCCCTTCTCTCTGTCAGTTTGAATCCATTCCCCCTTGTCCTGCCACTACATGCTCTTGTAAAATTACATATATTACATATATTCTTTAAAGACACCATTTCCTAGGAAGACTGATCTGAAAATCCTTGCACAGAGGAAGCCAAGGCCTCCCAGCAGTGTTAAACCTCACACGTGCTGCTGAAATTCCCGTGCATAGCAGAGCCTGCATTAACTGCAGGAATCCTGGCTTTGGGGGAACTTCCCAGGCTGCAGCATCGCTTTTCTTACTGCTGAACATCCCTGGAGCTCCCTTGGAGCCCAATTTTCATTTTCATGTCAATCTGGGGACGTGAGAGGCTCCTGCTCAAATCACCCAGGAGAACTGTAAAAAGGGGGATCTTTCAGCTGAGACACTTTCATGCTGTGCAGGCAAATTTGGGGATGCCTGAGGCAGCAATGTTATATCCAGACAAATCCCAGCCATGAAATGTTCAACATTTGCACCTTTCCATTGTGTGTACATGGAAATGTCCTTCACCAGTAATCACACTCAGACTGAGACATTCCACTGCAGCAGCTTCACTGGGAACAGCTTCATCAGGAATTATTAACGCTAATTAGAGATGGTAGTTAGAGTCATTACATTTATTATGTTAAATGTATTCTTAGTTGTAATTGTTACACTTATTGATAGGGAAGTTAGATATGTACTTTGGAAAAAAATGGCAGGAAAATTTGATCTTGGATAATTTTACCCAGGGGTTAAAGCTGCGTTAAAAAAATTAATTAAAAAATTAAAGAAGGAGAAAGACAATTATCTAAAAAAACTGGATACAACATCACCAGGCTCCACAAGGTGAATATCTGAGTTACTAAATTGTTACTCATATTTTTAAAATATGAAAGCTGATGCTACTAAGCACTGCTATTATGGGGGATTTTTTTTGCCTCATAGCTTCATTTTAAGAAAGAAATTTCCATCAAAAGTCCATAAAATAACCTTGCCATGAAGAGGAAACTGTAATTAGTACAGTGTGTAAAGATGGTTTCAATTCAATTAAATATATCCATAATTGATGAAAGAAATGATGGCTGTAATGGCCAATGTGTTACCACCAATCTCCTGCCTGAACAACTTAAATTTCAAAATAAAATTAAAAATTCAGCTGAAGGAGACACTTGATATTTTTCCCTTGCTCAGTGGCTCCATTTTCTTCTCTGTGTGTGTCAGATTTCCCACTTGGGGTATTCCATGATCCTGGGATTCCATCTTTGAGCAGGTTTACATTTTTTGGGGAACTGTGTTTTAAGTCTGTTCAAAGTGGCACCGAGGCCAATCTTCCTCTGAAAATCAACCCCACATGCACATTTTTAGCATTATGATATCCAGGAAATCCAGAGCTAAGCGGGAAGCACAGAGAACATGGAGTTGTCTCTGATGGTTTTCCCTAACCATCATGTAAAAAGTGTTTATTTGTTTTTAAAAAAGCAGGCCCAGTTTTAAACCCCAAAGGCAGCAGTGCGGCTCCTCCCCAGGCTGCCAGCAACTCAAATCCACCCTGGAAGCTGGGCTGCACTCAGGCAGAACTGGCTGGGCTCGCTTTTGGGGTAAGGGCATGGAATTCAGCTTCTTGTTCATGCTCAGAGATCACTGGAGATCCTCTGACTCTCCTGCCTGCCCCAAAACCTTCCGAGATCCTAGAGCTGCAATAAATCCTGGCCAGGGAGCTCAGACTGGAGGGGGATGCTCCTGTGGGGCAGGGAAGCTCTCTGCACAGACAGAATCCTGTGCTCTCAGTGACAACACCAGCCCTGCTCTCACTCTGTGTTTTCTGAGACACAGAACCCTGAAAAATGGTCAAATTACCCACAGCAATACATGCCCTATGGAAATGAAATGCTGTGTACACGACTCGCCGGGTGATTATGGCTCACTACGTGACATATGTCTAATGATTTAGATTGGCTGCTGTTGAGAGGGATTTAATTTAAGGCACTTATGGCATTGGGCTCAAATTATTTGCAAGAGTTGATTGAAGCTTATGTTTTACCCTGCAGCTTGTGCTCAGCTGAGGATCATCCGCTGCCTACATTCCGTTTATCTCCTGCAGGATCTCAGCTGTGGGCTCCTGCCACACTTTTGTGTCTCCATACAATTGTTCAACCACTTCCCACAGCAGTCAGAACCTGCTGTAAAATCAGATGCCAGAACAAAATCGCCCTGTCCTGGTATTTGATTTTTTTTATTTATTTAATCATAACGTCCTCAATTTTTAAAGCCACCTTGGCAACAGGGTTTGGACATCTGGTTCCCATGAGAATTAGGAAGAACTGGCCATCCAACCTCTTAAAAAGCTTTTCAACTATCCATTTCTCTGTCTCTCAGTGTTCATCAATGAGCTGCTGATTGAAGGCACCTTTGGATTCAGAAGTGTCACCAGCAAATTTGGTGGCAGCCTCAGCTTGGTGTGAGGCTGCAGCTGCCAGGGCCCTTCCCTGGGCTGTCACATTCCGTGACAAACTCCACCCCAGTGTCCAGCAGCCATAAAAGCCCCGCAGACCCCAGGCCCCCACCCCTGGCTGGAATGCCGTGGGGGGGGAGTGCACAGCTCTCCCCAGAGCTGTCTGGGGGTGCAGGTGGGATTGGATCTGATAAATAAACATATTCCATGAACTCCCCAGGCCTTTGGACTGGCCCCAGCACTCCCTGCTCTGGCCCTCGTTAACAGCAGTGCAGGGAAATCCAGGGGGACGATGGGGGACAGGGGAGGGTCAGTAACAGAGGGAATGTGTAATTTCCCACAGCACGGTTCCAGCTGGCTCAGAAAAGGCTGAGGGCCGCTGAAGCAGTGCTAATTTCATTTTCAGAGAATCCCAGGAACATTGAGGCTGGAAAAGCCTTCCAGGATCACCGAGTCCCAGCTGTGCCCGATGCCCACCTTGTCCCCAGCCCAGAGCACTGAGTGCCACATCCAGTCCTTCCTTGGACACCTCCGGGGATGGGCACTCCAACACCTCCCAAGAACCCTCTTCCTTACAAACCCAGCCCCTACAGAGGAGATTTGCACTCCTTCCTAGCCCAGGAACGTTCTGGAAACAGATTTTCCTGAGGGGAAGAGAGCCAGCTTGAGCTCTGTGCAGCATCAAAAACCTCTTGCAGTGAAACCTGTGCAGAAAAGCACCTGGGATTTAAGGGAGCATTAAATAGAAATCAGCTAAATGGGTTTGAGAGGAGAACAAACACTGAGCTTCTTTAAATAAAAGAGTCAGAACATGGAAGTGTGAAATTTCACACTTTGCTGCAAGTGGGTATCTTGTAAAACTTCATTCTGATTCTTCTCTACTCCCTAATGATTATTACATCTCCCTTGCACAAAATGTGGAGTATTTCCTGAGACAAACCTTTGCCTTCATAGCCACTGTAGCAAATGCAATCTTTGAAATACTAAATTGTTTCAGAGCAGGGAAATGAGGGCACCCTTTAATTCACAGATGACACCAGTTGGGTGGGAGTGTTGATCTGCTGGAGGGCAGGAAGGCTCTGCAGAGGGATGGGTTGGATATCAGGGGAAATTCCTTCCCCCAAAGGGCTGTCCAGCTCTGGCACAGCTGCCCAGGGCAGGGCTGAGTCCCCATCCCTGGAGAGATTTAAAGCTGTGTGGATGTGGCACTTGGGGACAGGGGTCAGTGGTGGCCTTGGCAGTGCTGGGGAATGGTTGGATTGATGATCCTGGAGATCCTTTCCAACATTAAAGATTCCATGAAATTTGTCCTTTGTGAACTCTGACCAATGGTTTTTCTCAGTTATGGCTGTATATTTGTCATATGTTTTATTTTGTGAGCAGAGGTAGGCTGAAGGTTTGAATTCTAGACAAGTGAAAATACATTATTAGGTATTTAGAGCTCTTTTTTGTTCAATAAAGCTGCAGCAGGGAGCCGAGTTAGCTTATTAATATAGGAAATTGCTGCTGGTCCTTAACACATTTTCATCAATGTGTGAGAACTGGCAAGAAATGAAGAGCAGGACAAAATTAAAAAGATCATCAAAAAGTTTCTGACTGGCAAACTCCTATTGCCTCCATCAGCTGTTTATTTGTGCAGGAGTTTTCTGGCGAGCTCCTGGAGCATGACTGGGACCTTTTCAAAGGGGTGCAGATCTCTACAATCTCCTTGTGTGGCAACGAGGCCCCTTTTAAACAGCAAAGGAGCTCAGACGGCAGGGATTGGACACGTCTGGGGGGAAAAACCAGCAGAAAAGCAAAGCAGCTGAGCTGCTAAAAGAATCTGCAGCTTCTCGTTAGTGCAGCAATTGGCACAGGACTCAGAGGCAGCAAACACTGCTGGACAAGCTCTTGGGAAAAGATGCCCAGGAATGCTGTTGGAAATTCCCAGCTCCCTGGAAGACCAGCAGAAAGGATAAATCACAGGATGGTATTTGTAAAATGGCCAGTGAAAATGACCTGATGGACAGCTTCCTGGTTCAAGGATTTTTTTTTTCCCTTAAATCTAAATAAATTAAAAAATAAATAAAAGAAATTGATCTCCTTCTCTGAAAGCCCTGTGTAATGTTCACAACTTATTTTAGTGTGGAGGTTGTGCAGCTTTTACACCGAGATGTAAAAATGAATTTTGTGCTGTTCCTGCCCTGGAAGGAATGTTGCCACATTCCCCACCTAAATCCAAACGAACTTGGGAAATTATGACATGAACTTTACCCAACCTTCCCCATGATATTCATCCAATTAAACATTAAAAATCAGGAGGGTTGTACAACAGCAATGCAAACATAAATTAATTCATTTTCTCCTTCTTTTTTTTCCCCACCGAAAATGGAGAGATGTGAGAACCATCTGAAAACCAGTGGAATTTGCAAAAAAAAGAAAAAAAAAATTGTTTTCCACATTTCAAGCCTCTGGAATATTGCTGATGTAGCCTTCCAGCAAGGAGGAAAAGCACACGGGGAAAGCAATGGTTTGTCCTTTTATTTAAAACACAGCATGGCCTGGGCTTGCTTTGATGTTCTAACAGTGAGACTGTTTTTTCCTTAGCACGTGAAATTATATCGTGGCACAAGGATGAAAAACAGCACAGCTCAGCTAGAGGCTGTGTGGCTCCATCCAGACTGCCAAACACATTTCTGGTGTTTCCTTTTTTGCTTTCAGGGAGCATTTTCTGCTGGTTTTCTTAACAACTCTTAGACATCCCCAGTTTAATAAAATCATCCGGTGTTCTGAAACATTTGGATAATGAATTGAGTGATGGAGCTGTCAGCTCTCTGCTGCTCAGTTGACCAGCTGTCACACCAAGGACTCTTTGGCAATGGGAAGATGTTGGGTTTGATGTTTAATTCCCTTATTTCATCAAAAGATTTTATTTGAAGAGAGTATTTGAATCATGCATGTGCTGGAGATGTTCCTTGTATCTAAATCATCTGCAAGCAGCAATAGGATTTTAAAGATTAAATCGCTGAAAGATTTTTTCTTTTTTAAAGAAATAAAGTTTTCTTCATGTGGGGACTTCTGTTCTGGAAGTGCTTCCTTTGCATTATTCGGGCTCGGAGGTGATCAATCAGAGATTTCCTCAGCCAGCAGAGTGCTCCTTGTGCAGAATGTGCCTCGTGCTGCAGAGGCTGGGGCACAGCCCAGCACCCGTGGGCCCCCTGCCCTGCACAGCCTTGGGTGCTCTCTTTTCTGTTGAGTTGGAAGCATTAAAAGTCACTGTGGAGCTCCAGGAGGTGGGAGGACAGGCAGAGGGACGAGCTCTGCTCCACGGGGAGGTGTTTGTAGTCCCCAATAGAAGAGTTCCATGAAAATAGAACCGTTTTGGTGAAAACCTGAACCTGAGGATCATACTGAAGCTCCAATCTGCTGCCAAGGGAAATTCAGAATTCTCCTGAGCTCCTGAGTCTCCTCCAGCCTCAGCGAGCCTTTGAACAGCTGGGGAGCTTTTCTGGGACAGAGCCCCACGGTTTGGGAAAGGGGGTTCTGGCTGAAATAATGCACATTCCATGGAATCATGGAATGGTCTGGGTGGGAAGGACCTTAAAGCTCATCCACTCCCCTACCACGGGCAGGGACACTTTATCTTTCTCTTTTCTCCTTTTTTCCCCTTTTCCTTTTCATTTTCTGATTCGTAGACTCCCAGAACGGTTAGGGTTGGAAGGGAATTCCAGGTTCCCAGAGAATCCCTAGGAAAACACCTCCAGGAGCGTGGGGTGCAGCCTGTGAGAGCATGCCCTGCCCTGGGGGTGGGCAGTGCCCCTTTCAGCCCTGCCAGCAGTGCTGGGGAAGCTCCGTGTGCTCTCCAGGGAACGTTCAGACTCCAGCAGTGTTTGCTGGTGTCCCCACGCTGCCAAGGGAAGTGCTGTGGGTATCCAGGGCCTGACACAAACAGCAAAAGCCCTTTTTCCTCTTTACTACTAAAATCGCTTTTATACCTCAAGCTGGCCCATACTGACCACTGTCCACATGGATATAGGAAATGCCTTGGATTTTAGGATGCTTTACAATTTGCAAACCATCCCATTTGCAATAAATTATTCAAACAATTTTTATTCAATAAATTATTATGCATTAAGGCCGCAGTTTTCAGGATCAGCCTCTGTGCCTGCAAATAATTACAGGTACAATTTACAGCAAACAGGGGCAAGGGCAGATTTTGGTGAGTAGATCTCTGCCTACCTGATTATCCCACAAAAAGATGGTTCTGTGCTATAAAATGTTCCCAGAATAATTTGTCTCTGGCAAATTGCTCCCATAAAATCAGAGCCTGAGTTGAAGACCTCTGGAAAAAACTCCACCTAAAACCCAAAATAAAACAGTAATTATACAATTACTCTGTATCTTTTTCGCAACACAGCTTTGAAAATCTTAACAATCTTTCTTTAAATATGTGCTTTATTGTTATCATAATTTCCCCGGGGTCTGCTGCTCTGGCAAACTTATGGTGCATCACCTAAAAACGTCACTGTGGTGCCTTTGGTACACATAAAAAAGACAGATCTTCCTTAATGTTGTTCTAAAAACTATTTTCATGTTCCAGCATTTGAATTTATGAAGCATGGGCTATTTGTATTATATAACTTTATTTTAAAGTAGTAGACTTAAAAAAAGTAAATGGGGCCTCCATTAAGTAAAAAATAAAAGAAGCACAACAACAAAAATAAAAGGTATTATGTTAAAGGAGGCAAAGCATCAGGGGTTTTATAAAGCTTCGTTTCCACTCTTCTCCACAGCCTTGGGAGTGCTTACATCTAAATATTGTGAGTTATTCAGATTCACACCCCAGTCTGCCAGAGGCTTTAATGCACCTCCTCGCCAGCAATGCTGTTTAATTTGCAGAGGAGGCAGGAAACGCTGAGCTGGGCTTTTCCCCGTGCTAGGAAGCCACGGTGCAGCTGGAAAGTCTTGTCAGGGCTGTTAACTCTCCTGGAGAAAAATAAAAGGGGGTTTTGCAAATGTAAATGACGCCATCCTTACCCACTCAGGTGAGTAAATCTGCAGCCGTGAGACACTGAGGCAGCAAGAGGAGCTGAGACATTCCCTGCACTGAGTGCTGCAGCTCTCACCCAGGGGTAGAAAAGGTTCTCTGGGCAAAATCACTCTGTATTTCCTGACAGATCCCCTTTTCTGACCCACTCACAGCGTCCAGGGCCCAGCTTCCTGGACTAATCCACTCAGGAAAACAAGATTTTTCTATTCTGCTGAGCTTCCATTCTGAAACTTGTCCCTGTCTTTTTTCAGTTGGGTGACCTTTTATTTTCCCAGAGATGGTGGTAGCTACAGTGAAATTTAATGCAAACACAACAGAACTGGTGAAGATGCTGCAATACATGTATCCACAAACTTGCAAAATGGCACGTAACATAAATATACTGTGGATTTCCAGGAAAAGCTGTCACAGGGCAAGATTTAGTGGATGCATTCAAACTGGGATCTCCACTGAAACATTTGGAGTGGGACTCTGTTAACATTTTTCACCAGATCCTCCGTTTGGTACTACTGGAGAATGCCAGACATGAGAAACTTCAATCAATAAAAAATGTTTTAAAAAGGTAGAAATTCCATCCAAAAAGGAGAGGGAAGGAATGTTTTATTCGAAGCATATCTATACATAAAAGAATCATTCAAAAGCACAGGCTAAAGGTTAAGAAAACATCTATTAAACAGGTTATTTTTGCAAATATCCCAAAGCTGTCACATAACCCTTGCCTGATCCTCACTCCCTGATCCAGACACGGGGGAAGTGCAGCAAGAAAACTGGGGAATATTAAATAGAAACATTTTCCTCACAGAAATGGAAGGGTTTTTAGAATTTATTTCAGTCCTAGCCGTAGTGCAGATATTGTTATAGAATGACAGTGAATTGGGGTAAGAGTGTTTTACCTCGATGTCCAAGTGCACAACTAAACTGGAAGATGCTGGGCAGGGGCAGGGTCAGGGTTGGGCAGCCAAGTGCTTGCAGGAATCTGGAGCTGCCACAGGCCCCTCTGCCCTGAACACCCCCAGGACTGGTGAAGCTGAACTCAGGGTCCTCTCACACCTCTCCTCTGGGCTTCCTTCCCCCACCCCTTCTTTTTCAGTCTCTAACAAAATAAGAACTAAATCTGCAGCTTTGTTTCCTTTCCCTTGGTGCCCTCATTCCTTTCTGCCGTGGCCCCTGTTCCCAAAAAAGCCATTCGGTTTCCTTCTGTGCACCAGTTTGCTTCTCATCCCCACTTTTATTTACTCCTCACTTCTGTTCTTTTACCCTGAGCCAATATTTGCTTTCCTTGCCAGTATTTTCCTTCCTAAATCACTTCATTCCCTTTCCAACCCATCCCAACCAATATTACTTTGAGTCTTACATTTCATTCTTTATTCTTGCATAAAATTGAGACTCCTGTTGTGTTCCTCGCCCTGGTTTTTAGCCATCCTTCTGTTACCACCCCTTCCCTCTCCCTTTTCATTTCACTCTCACCTCCTCCCCTCCACTTTCTCCCTTAAGTTTGCATTACTGAGCCACACGACCATTCCTGTATTTCCCAGCTCCATCCCTGCTGCAGCCCCACCTCTCTCCCCCTCCTTTTCCATGAGAATCCAATGGCTTGTTCCTTTTCCTGGCACGGGTTTTCCATGGACAGAGAGATCCCCATCCCTGCATCCCAAAGCAGTGCATGCCTGAGGCTGGGTAATGGAACAGAGATAAGAGCCCTAATTTGCTATTATTCTCAAAATCAACGGCAGACACAGATTCCAGCCCAAAACGAGATTATAACTTTTAAGGCCAGTAAAGGCAGTCTATGACCATCAAGTCTGCAACCGTGAATTAAATGAACTGTCAGGTTCCAGGCTCGCCAGCTTCTAATTTAGCCATAACTTGGTCAATATCAGACATAATTCCCCTGCTTGAAAAGTTATTAAAATTTTAATAAAACCAAGGAGATGCTAGTACAAAAGCATATTAAGATGGCATAAAGGTTGTGCCTACATGTCATTAATTTAAAGGCAGATTAGCTGTTAACTAGAACGACTTAATTGAATATTTCCAAATATGAGCATTTTTAGATTCCCCTGGAATGCATTTTCAGTTCTGGATAGAGCAGGTTTCAGATGCTTGGTGTCAGTGGGGTCTGAGCCCCTCTCCAGCCCCTCCCCCTGGCTGGGATCTGGCTTTTGGATCCTGTTCTCCAGGCTGCTCCATCTGGGGAGCTCCAGCCCAAGAAATGCTCAGTTGAGCCCGATCTCAGTGTGGCAAATGCAGAATACAACAGCAGCAACAAACACTTAAACTCCCACTCTTATAGCTATTATATACCCCTACGTATGTAAAAAGTATGTGTTTGGGGTTTCTGGGACCTATTTTCCTTCAGCGAAGACTCTGGCAGCCATCAGAATTAGAAGGAACATTCTCAGTAAATTGCTTCTGTAGTTATCAAATGTCTCTGGGTTCATTTCAGCATTTAATCACCCTCAGAGGCTGGGTTTACCTCATATGTTTGGGCATCCTTTAATCACAGAGGAATCGACTGCCAAATCCTATTAGGGTTTTTTTGTTTGGTTGGTTTAAGGGGGTTTTTAAAGTATAATTATTTCATGTACCAAAATGAGGAATGAAAGAGGTTTGGTTTTTTTCTTTTTTTAATGAAGCTGCCCGTAACTCTTCATCCTAACCAAAAGTGAATTCTCATTTGGACTGGAGAAAGATTTTTGCCCTCGTCCCCTCACCCCCCACGTCTCCTGCCTTTCTGCATTCCGTGCCTGTTCTCTAGAACTGCCCCTAAAGGAAATTTCTGCCTCCTTCCACCCCTCCATAGGCCCTCCCTAAAGAACTGAGGGTTCTGCTGTGGCAGGGGAGACCCAGGCACTGCCAGGGAAACGTGCAGGGTTCTAGGGACAGCCTGGCAGTGCTTCCCTCCGAACTGATCCCGGTCTCTGGATTACCAGATACGGCACCTGGAACCGCAGCCGTTTGCTCAGGCTCAGCTCTACATGGAAATCACTTCCCGGTAATCTCAGTCACCATCTGGCCAGGATCCTGTGAGGAGCCAGTGCTGGGAGCAGGGGAAGTTCCCTCTTCCCCCGGGTGTTGCTAAGCAGCTCCAGGAGTAACAACCACAGCATTTATTCCCTTTCCAGAGAGACCCCCTGTTGGGGTTTTTAAAAAGGGGTTCTCCGTTATTTTTCCTTTTTTCTCTTAAAGAATTTTTCCCCATACATGTTGCTAGGAAACAAATTGCTGAGTACCTAACAGAGACAAAAGACCTGGCCAGAGGGACAGGTCCGTGTGGTTGGTCTCTTTTACCTGGGATGTTACCGTGGAAAGCAAGAGACCACGAGAATTGAACTGAATAAAACAAGGGAGATAGGTGCCCTCGGGCTCTTGCTTCTTTCCGGCATTGGAGCGGAGAGTGGCTGCATTCGTGGTGCAGAGAATCCATCGCTTTGTGCTCTTGCTGTCAGAGAAGCCCGGGACTCCAAGCCCGCCTTTCCCTGCCCCGGTGGGAGCCGGGTGGCCCCTCCGCTGTGCTCTGTCGCTNGAACCATCGCACCCGCCCTGCTCCCCGGAGCCACCAGCGCCCCTGCCGGCCGTGAGCGGAACTGCACCCAAGGGAAAGCGCCTGACAGGCGGCACCGGGTTCTGGTTCTGTCTGGGGTTATTGCCAGAGTTACTGTTGGGTGTTTGCCTTGTTTTATATATATATATTAGTAAAGAGCTGTTATTCCTATTCCTCATATCGTTGCCTGAAAGCCCTTAATTTCGAAATTATAATGATTCGGAGGGAAGGGGGTTGCATTCTCCATTCCAGAGGAGGCTCTTGCCTTCCTTAGCAGACACCTGTCTCCTCAAACCAAGACACCCCCCAGCCCTGCTGGGTGAGGATGTGCAACTCAGCCACCAGAATGGTTATCCCCCTCCAATTGCCAGCCTGACTTCCCCCCACAGCAATTATCATGTTCCTGGGCCCAGATATCCCGAAAGGGACCCTGTGCCTTCCTAAAGGCTGCTCCCACCCAGCCTCACCCAAACTCTGAGCTGCAAGAGTTCAGAGTGTCCCAGACCTGCTGACCTCCAGTGCCTGCTGCACAAACCATCGTGAGCAAGGGCAGGCAAAACTCGGGGCTGGAAAATTCCCCCCTCCCTCTCTTCTGGGGGACAGAAGAAATCCTCTTGAAGAGCATCCTTTAAAATGCACCCACAGCAGACCCAGGAAAATGAGCCTTATTTAAATTTAGCCCTAACTCAGCCCAGGCTCCTTGCAAGTGTTGTCCCCAAAATGTCCCCTGCAGGCCTCTGAGGAGGTCACTCCCAGCCATCTGCAGGACAGGGATGCTCCAGGGCAGGGAAGCATTCCCAGGAACACATGTAGGCAGCGTCCTACTTCCGTTAATTCTGCTGAGAGTTTGCTCATTAATCTCTGGGATGCTGCAGGTGCATTTATTAACGGCAGAGCCCCTGCTCAAATGTTGGGATCCTCTCTGACACATTAAGCCATTTTTAATTTGCTCCCATCCTCCCCAGCCTCTCCCGCAGACATGAGATAACTCTGGGGTCCTAAATAAGCCACAGTGACTTAGGGAGACAGCGAGTGAGTTATTAATCTTATGCAAATGCCTGTTTAATTTTCAGGATCTTGGCACCACTGTGAGTGCTGAAAGTCATGGACTATAAAGGAAAAAGGTAATTTCCTGTTTGTTTAATTGATCTTCTGTAGCTTCTCTCCTGGCTGGTAAAGCCAGGTAATGGAATTTGCAATGTTAAGTCATTATTAGAAGTGCCAGTATGACATTTGATTAAACCAGGCTATTTAGGCATAATAATACACACTTGACTTATGTCCTGGGAGCAAAATTGCCTGCTACTTCCCCTCCTGTTTTTTAAACATATTTATAAATATCCTTAGCATGGTGATACATGAGCCCATTTCTTCAGGCATCGTTATAAAGAAGTGATAATTCCCCCAAGTGTGCTCCATCAGCAATAGGGTGTTTGCTCTCTCATTTGCACCCACGGGCAACTTTCGGTCCAGAAGTTCCTTTAGGGGACCAGTGCCTTCCTCATGCCCTACAGGTCAGCTCTGGCCCCTCCTGAGTGGCAGATTCCCAGGGAACAGCAGGCAGGAGCTGGTGATGCCTCAGGAGCTGACACTGCTCTTCCTCAGCACTGACTCAGTTTTCTGACGTGCCAGGGCTCGGGTCCAGCAGGAAGGAACAGCACTTGTGAGTGTCAGGGAAAAGAGGGGCCATTTGTCACCTCCCTTCCCTGGAGTGTCACAGCCACGGCCAGCTCCAGGTCAGGGAGAGGTTTTGTCTTCACCCACACCCATGAGCCATTTCCATCACCTGCAGCACCTTTTATCTATCCCTGGCCCACTGCGAAAAATCCCTGTACGTTATTCCTGGCATTGCTTTAACTCAGCAGTGGAACAAGACATTTTTTCTTACAAAGTGCTTTGGAGGGAAAACAACATTTTTCAAGTAAGGTGCAAGCACTGCAAGAGATGCATAGGGCCTGTGGAAGATCCGGGTTACTTGATGGAAGTATTTTTTGCAATTATGCTACAGGAATTTTTCTGTTTTAGGTTTAATTTCATTTCACAATAATTGCTCTAACTTCTATTTCCATCCCAGTAAATTTATTGCAATCATATCCATTTAATTTGATCATTTATGTTCCACTGCCATGGCCAAAACAGACAGTGCAGTGCTTCATGTTACCATTGGTTACACCTCACTAAACCAAATAAAAACAATTGTTGCAAACACCCCTGAATTGGTGCACATTGCACTGCAAAGTGTACGGAAAATGCTTTTAAATTGTATTCTTTTCAGGGAAAAAAAATCCCTCTGTTTTCTTTGTATTTGCTCTGTGCTTCATAGCCCGGCTTTGGTCTGTTGAGTCAGAATTGAAAGGGATAAGGAATATCAGTAAGCCTTAAAAAAAACATTAAGTGTGATTCCATACCAGGCTTCAAAAGCAGATTATTTCTATGGGTTGTATTTAAATGCCTCTGAGTGTATCTCCTCCTGAAGGGAGCCCACAAGAGAGCTGGGGAGGGACTGGGGACAAGGGATGGAGGACAGGACATAGGGAATGGCTTCCCACTGCCAGAGAGCAGGGCGGGATGGGATATTGGGAAGGAATTGTTCCCTGGGAGGGTGGGCAGGCCCTGGCACAGGGTGCCCAGAGCAGCTGTGGCTGCCCCTGGATCCCTGGCAGTGCCCAAGGCCAGGCTGGACACTGGGACTTGGAGCAGCCTGGGACAGTGGGAGGTGTCCCTGCCCATGGCAGGGGTGGCACTGGAGGGGCTTTAAGGTGCCTTCCAGCCCAAACCACTCCAAGACTTTTTCATGGCTAGGACTGCCTGCAGAGAACACCCAAACAAAACAAACACTGGCAGAGCAGATGTGGAAACACCTTTTAAACAAACAAACAAAAACTGGCCCAGAGCATTTTCAAGCACTTTTTGCACAAAGTCAGGGTTGCTGGAAACCCTGGATCTGACTGAGAGGCCAGAGGTGGGTGTGTGGCTTTTACCAGGAGTGCACAAGAACCAAGTGCAGCTGTCAGGGATGCTGTGGGCTGGGATAGGGGTACCAACACCACTGGCTTTCCCAAATCTCCTTTCTCCATGAATCTGTGTCATCCTCCCCTTGTCCCTCCTGGCAAGCCTGGCTTTGGTCTGTACCTCGCACAGAATGAGCCCCAGTTCTGCTCTGTGCAGGCAGAGCCAGATGGGGACTGGGCATGGAGGGGCTTTAAGTATCTAGGCTGCTAGATAAATCTAGCACTGGCACTGAGCTTCCACAGCTGCTCCGGAAAGGGAATGTTCCTTTGGAACGAAGTGCAGCCTCTAAATAAAGTGGCAAAGTTGCAGCAGACTGGTGTTTGGGTGGAAATTTATTTTCTTATTGGACTGGGCCCCCATGAGCGAGGAAAATGAAATCTTTGGTTGCTCCATCCCCTAGGAAGTGTAACCTCCTGGTGAGAGCTCCCCAGGAGCACAGCACACAGTCCCCATCACCAGCACATCCCAGAAAGGTGTGCAGAGACGGCTGCCAAGGTGCCCAGGAGGAGGCAAAATCCATCTTCCGAGCAGGGAACGGATGAGAAAGGCTGGATCAGAGAGCACAACAAAGGCTGCAAGAGCACAAGGATTCTCCTCCTAATCCCAGTTCTGGTGGTGAGGAGGGGTGTGATACAAAGGGAGGGAGAGGCTTAAGGACACAACCAGCACAGGAGATGTGGCTGTGAATGAATAAACCAGAGGTGGTTCTGGAGCAGCCTCCCATCCCAGCAGGCTCACAGATTAAAAACTGAGTTCTCAGAGGGCAGTGGGGAAAAACCTCCTCTCTTCCACTCCCCTCTCCTCCCCTCCCTAAGAAAACCCATGTTCAGGTGGGGTGAGGGAGCAGGAGCAGGGGGTGCTCAGGGTTCCTGGGCACTGCTGGGGAAGGGGGCTGTGCTCCCGTGGGCTCATCACTCAGCGGGAAGGACAGGCCATCATTTCCAGCCGCTTGCCTCCCCTTCGGTGGCTGTTTAAAACTGCCTGTGCTGCTCTGAGTGTATTTTATTATCCAGGGAATAGGTATATTTGACAAGCCCTAAATATGAGTTGCTGCATGAAATATCTGCTGGCAGGCCCCTCTGGAGGCAGGCCCTGCTCGATGCCTCTGCTCATCTCCGTGCAGAAGTTTTCTGCTTTCTTCTTTGTTCATCATTATTATCTCCTGTCCTGTCTGATGCATTCCCTGGCCTGCAAATGCAACTTTCATTCTGCACTTAACGGCACCGAGGAGTTCAATCAATTGCCTTCCAGTCATGCTGCATTTTCTCCCTGCAGTCCCTCCTATTTGCACACAGAAATAGTTATTATTCATTCTGGCTGGCACTGAAAACCCACAGAAGGTGAACCTCCACCTGCCTCAGCCCTGCCTCACGTTGTGAGCTGCAAACAGAGCAGAATAAAGCAATTTCCTCCTTCTACACCCTAAATTCTGCATTACGAAGTATTGTGCTTACAACATTCTATTAAATTCATTTACCAGCTTAAAAGTGCTTGTTAGGTAAATGCTGTGCTCAATCTTTGGTTCCCTAAAATGGCTCTTGGTTTTCCTGTGCCTCACTGCTCCAATGGAAATTGGGATGCTTGACCTTTTAAAGATTTTTCTTGGGAACTGAGGTATTTAATCTTATCCTAATAAAGTAAATATTGGTTAATCGAAGCTTAAGCTAGCAAAAAGATTAGAGACATTTAATTAGTCAAAATTATAGCTCGTACTGTAATATAGTAAATTAGATTAGACAGGCTTTACACTTCAAAATTACATTAATGACTGCATGCATTTTCCTAATATTATAATCTTTAATCTTAGATCCCTGAAGATACTAATAATTCTCTAACCCATCGCTGACTTTAACATCATTATTTAAAATCAGTTTTAAGTTACAGGAAGTAATTATGCACCAGAAAGAGAGAAGATTGTTCAGAATGTGAGTCAGGGATCTTCACCCTCCTGGCTGGAATTTAGGGGGAGAAGTCCCTGTTCCCACTGTCCTCATCTCCTTCCTTGCACAGGGACACCCCCACCTTTGAGGAACAAGAGTCTGCTGGAAGGAGATCTTCTTTTCAGAGTTCCGCAGAATTATCCAGCCTGGAAAAGCCCTCCAAGGTCACCGAGTCCAAGCTGTGCCTGATCCCCACCTTGTCCCAGCCCAGAGCACTGAGTGCCACCTCCAGGCCTTCCTGGGACACCTCCAGGGATGGGCACTCCAAACCTCCCTGGGCAGCCCCTGCCAATCCCTGACCACCCTTTCCACGGAGAAATTCCTGCTGATGTCCACCCTGAGCCTCTCCTGGCCCAGCTGGAGGCTGTGTCCTTGTCCTGTCATTGTTTCATCCCAGATCTCCCGGGATGTCCCCAGAGGGGCACTGCAGTGACAGGATCAGTGGCTTGTCCTGGCTCCCAGGAGCCCATGGGCACAGATTTCTGCTACATTTTCTGTATTTAATAGATGAATACACCTATGGTATCCAGCACATGTGCAGGTCTCCAGCCGGCAGAGGAGCAGAAACCCCGGGATGTTTGACTGGGATCAGGAGCCTCTGGTTCAAGCCCAGCCCATGCTGAGTGAACTGAAAAGCCTGCAGTGAACAGCAAAACCTGCCCCAATGTCTGATGTCACTTTAGAGGTGCAATTTGTAAGGGTTTTTTCCCTCCTGGTTTCCCAAAGGGCATTGCCTCACCTTTCACCTGAATCCATTTTGTGCAGTTCCGATGTCCCTGTCACTGCCCACCCTGCCCAGTCGGGGACTGGAGGGGAGGGTGTGGCACTGGCAGAACTCAGCAGGGCCGGGGTACACTCTGTGTTCCAGGAATGGGGGAAAGAAGAGGGAAAATCTCTTTCTCTAAAAGCAAAACGAAAGCGTGAGAGGATTGGAAAGTGAAGAGCAAAACGAAGACGTTCGTGTTTCAGCCCTGCTGATTTGGACACTTCCAACCCTCACGTAAATCAGAATTCCTTCTGTTGATGGAAGTCACAAGGGACAGGCAGTAAGTACTGGGAGCTGACAATGTTCGTACTTAGAAAGTTTTTCCTCTTTCAGGGACATTTTCTTAATTATACTAATTTGTCAAATGTATCTTGAGTTTTACAAGAAGTTTCCTTCTCATGCATTTGTTAAAAGAAAGATAATTGCATCTGGGAAGCAGCAAAATGAAAAGAACTTTAATTATGCATTATAATAACAAATGTGTTCTAGTTCAGGTGAGCCAGACCAATTATATGTGATTAGTGAATGGAAACAATTGATGTTTTTGCATTTTCATTTGGGTCTACTGACCTTTCCTGGTGAATGAGCTACAATCTGTCTTCCCTCACTGCTCAACACAGAGCAAATATTTTAATTTATAGAGCCATTTGGAGAAATTATTGCAGTCTGATCAGAGACAAGTTTTACTGAACTTGATCTACACTCCAGTCTCACAGAGGAGAAAAATTATTCTTTGCAGCTCTTTTTTTGAAAAGGACACACAAGGAGACGAGGCTTTGGATTTCCTCTGGTAATATTGACATAATGTAAGAAAAAGTAATTAAAACTCTTATTAAAAATTAAGCTGGCTTTAATACATCCTTCATTTTCCTCTGTGACGTGTGATTTCTGGTGTTTACTTTTGCTTAGCACTTCTGAGTCTCTCTTAATCAGGTGCCTGAACCATTTGGGACACTTCAAAATGCATTCTTTAGTAGAAACATAGAAAAAATGCCCCATGCAAATGTGAATCACCAGCAGCTCCAGCAACTCCTTATTTTACCAAACCTCAGCTTAGTGGGAGTGCTGCTGAGAAAATCAGTTTCAAATGGGCTGTAAAAACAGATCAAAGCCTTGCAACTACTGCGTCCCACTTACTTCAGCTGTTATTTTCCTTCTGAGTGTTTTGTCCCCCCTCAGAAGTTCAGCCACCACAGCTGGCTCCTGCCCAGCAGCAGCAGCAGGAAGCTATTCTGCAGTTAGTGCAATATTCCACGAGTCCAGCCTTTGGAGAAACCTGTGCCAAACCCCTCGGTTCCAGTCAGCTGGTACATCCCAGGCTGCACCTGGGAGGCTGCACAGAGGGGCCTGAGGGCACAATTTGGCTGCTTATAACGATGATGGGTGACAGGAGAGAAACCCCCTCGAGCCTCAGAATCTGCAGAGAGCTTGGGACAGGAAAAGGCCGCTTTATTCCGGGTAAATCTGATACACAGCTGGGGGGGCACAGTGAGTGTGGATGCCTGCCATGACTTCATCACACCTTCATGGTGAATCTGGTTACATCATCACAGAGTTAGTGACACTTTCATTCTTAGCGGAATTAGCTGCAATAATCTTTATTGAGGAAAGAAACCCATTGGCAGGGCACTTTATGGCTCAGACTTACAGAAAGGATGTGCATGGAGGCCGAGCAGAGATGGCCACACTAAAAGATCATGTGGGAGGGATGATGCACCTAAACCTTGACCATTCTTTTCCATGAGTTTCAGGTAATCAAAGATTACCCTCCACAGGGCTCTGTGACACCAGACAAGCTGGAGAAGGAGGGGATGAATGGAAGAAAAATCCTGCAGGTTTTCCAGGCCATTTTCTCTTACAGTCCTCAAGGATGTGTGCACAGAAAAGCCCCTTTTCATTCCAGTGTTATAACACTACCTTCCCAGTTGCAACTGATAAAGTTATTTCCCCTGTAATCAGCCAGCCTGCACTTTATCCTGTGCAACTGGAGAGATAATGATTAATATTTCCGTGCTGGGAACTTTGGGATTGAACAGAGATTAGAGGGTAGCTGTCCCCATGCATGTGCTGCAATCACTGGCAGCTAGAATTAATCAAAGCTAAATTGTCTTCCCAATTCTGCAGCACAGAGTGAGGATTTCTGTTAGTTCTGCACACAGGGAAGCACAGAGGGATCCAAGGAGGATGTGGAGCATATGGCAGATGAATAGGAAGGGAAGGGAAGCAGATTTGCATAAGTTATGTTTTTGCATGTCAGGAGGAATTTCTTCATGGAAAGGGTTGCTAAACCTCACCTGGTTCCTTTTGGAAGACAGATACATTTGTCAGAAAATTAATATTTCCACCTTTACCTGGGAATTTCTTCAGCTAGCTCTTACCTATCCATACTCCTCATGTTCATGGGAATTGGACTTCAGGGTTGGAAGGCAGGTGATGCACCTGCATCACAGGGGCTGGGGTGGAGACAGACTGAAATCCTCTCCTGAAAGATTTAGGGGTATGGGGGTATCACACAAATCCCACAACAAAGAGGGTTCCTGCCCCAGAACTGGGATCCCAGGAGGAGAATTTCCCTTGGCTGCATCCACACCCATGAGAACCAGAGCAGGCCCAGTCCTGGAGCCTCTCCTGCTGTTCCACCACTCCTGCTCCTCCTTCCTGCAGCCTCAGGTGAGACAAACCTTTCCTCAGGTGGGAGGCAGACACCAGTGCACATTTCCTGCCCTGCCTTCAGCTGCCCACTGGTGTAAATCAAAACATGACAGCTACCCCAGCTCCAGCAGCGGGAGTTGTAAAGCTCCCGAGAATTACGGAGTGAGAAACACTCACTGCACGTGGCCAGCAGCAGCAGTTCAGTTCCAAATTATCCTGCCTGATACATCATACAAGAAGTTAGCTATTATCCAGCTGTGCATCAGCAGTGATTATTTGTTCGTTTGGAAATGCATCTTTTACCAGACTGAGGAGTAGTGCTTTTCTCTGAGCCTGGCCTGCACAAAACCCACAATTTATGTTTTCCAGAGAAGGCCTGTGCTGAATATCCCTTTAATCTGGTTAAGATTTATCACCTGAGAAGTGTGAGTCTTCTCTGCTTGTGAAGAGAAAACTTAAAATCAGATGAGGAATAGTGCAGCAAAAGTTTTGTGTGTGTTAGTGTTTCACTCATGAATTGAGATATTTTTCTGTTTTACTCCCTCGACTATTTCAGACTCTGCTGTGCTGCAGTCTGACATGGAGGATAATTCACCAGCCTGTATGTCTTTTATTATTATTACCGTTACAAAAAAATGTAGAGTTTAGGAGAAACAAAACAATAATTTTGCAATAATGTCACAACACGCTGGGTAAGAACATAATAAACCTTGTTATTATGATGCTGGAATAGCAAGGAATCACTGAGCACAGTACACAAGAGCATTCATCCGGAATGCTTAAAAACACCCCATAGATAAAATGAAGTTTCAAACTCAGAGAGACTCACAAAGAGCACTCAGCTGCATCTTTTGGGTCAAAACCTGGATCTGTTCCCACTGCAGCTCTGGGTCCTGACACTGTGCCACCACACAATGCCTGTGGGGGATCATGGAATCATTGAATGGTTTGGGTGGAAGGGACCTTAAAGCCCATCCAGTGCCACCCCTGCTGTGGGCAGGGACACCTTCCACTACCCCAGGCTGCTCCAAGCCCCGTCCAGCCTGGCCTTGGGCACTGCCAGGGATCCAGGGGCAGCCACAGCTTCTCTGGAAATCTGTGCCAGGGCCTGCCCACCCTCACAGCCAGGAATTCCTTACCTGCCCTCCGCCAGATTGAAGCCATTCCCTGTGTCCTGTCACTCCAGGCCCTTGTCCCAAGACTCTCTCCAGCCTTCTTGTGGATCCCTGCTGAGGTAAACAGGCAGTCCCAGGAGCTGTCAATGCAGGGGTTGATTTACCAATGCTGACAGTCTGATGGCCCTAAGTGGATATCATAAACACGCTCAGGTGACAGCACTTCAGCCCCTGAGTCTACTCTTCGCTGCAGGGCACAGCCACTGCACATCCCTGCTGTGGCACCCCTGGGATTCCAGGAGAGTGGGGAGCCAGCACTTGCAGGATTGGGCTGAAAGGGCATTTAGGAGTTTATGACAAGTTTTTGGACTTAACCTTGGGAAGCATTTTCTTACCAAGAAGGTGCTTAGACACTGGCACAGGCACTGGCACAGGTGCTCCTGGAGAGGTGGTCGATGCCCAAGCCTGGGGCTACCTGGATCTCAGCTGGACGTGGGGTTTTGAGCTAGAGCAGAAACTCTCCAGCAGAGCAGTTTTTGGGGCTCAAAGTTCCCAGAAACTGAGCCCAGAACTCCGTTGTCCTTCCTCTGCACTTCAGCAGTGTCTGTGGGTGGCACTTCCCTCCCAAATGCTGAGCCTGCCACCCAAGCAGAGCCACAAGGAACTGATGCAGACGAATTTCCCAACCACAAGGGCCTCTCCAGCACGGAGAGGAAGCTCTCCAGAGAGCTGCCAGGCTGAATTATGCTGGCACACTTCACTCCCACATCATCAGAGCTCTCACTGCTGGGACTGCACGCACAGGGTGGACTGGCTGTGCACACTGACAGTCCAGCCAGGGTGGGCTGGGCACAGGGAGGAGGCAAAACAAGTGCACATTTGGGATAACCTCATTAGTGATTGCTCTTCGAGCTTCTAATGGGGCATGAAATGCCATCAGAAAGCAGCTTTGATCAAAATATTCCCTATTTGGGCAGTAATTCAGGAGCTGGCACCGGGGCCTGATGCAAACTGTCAGCTTGCATATGGTCTGGCAGGAGTGGGAAAACATGTGGGGAATTGTGATTATACTGCCTTCCAGAGCAATGTTTTCTGAATATACTGCCTTCCAGAACAATGTTTTCCAACAGCCCTGCCACACACTCAGAACCAGCACTCTGAGGCCATTGTGCAACAGAGAAGGATCTCATCTGTGCAGGAAATTAATCAGCACAGAAATGCTGCGTGTCAGCAGTGCCATTATGTGCCTCTAACACAGAGCATTGTTCTTCAGTGGAGAACAGGCACTGGAAAAGAATCTGCCCATTTCTTTTCCCTCAGGATGCTCCACCTCCCAGCCCATCTTCACACTCCACAGAGGATCCAAAACACATATCAGACACGCTGGCACAGGCACCTGAATGAGATGTTAAGTCAGGATTAACAATCAATTTTCTTCTATCAATACACAGAAAAATGGAGCTCTCTGAAAAGCTGGATAAAGAAACACAAAGGTTTAGGTGGAACTTCCTACACCAAGGGGAAAAAAGCAGCCTCTGTATTAGGATAGCAATCCATCATTATTTAAGGATATTATTAATTAGCTCAGCCTGGACTCTGGCCTTCACCTCGTCTATTCATTCCAAGATTGTGAGGAAAAAACAACTGGTTCTGGACACAGGATTTATATGTGGTGTATATTCTGTCTGCAGGGATTTTCATGGGCACCAGGACAGGAGGCAAAGAGGGATTATTAGTTTCTATCCCTCAGAGAATCGTCTGTGGAAACCCAGTGCTGATCCCTCAGCAAGAACTTGGATCCAAACCCAAGTCCCTCTGAAGTTTGTCACCTAACTAAGTCACACTTAGCCTCAGAACAAAAAATCATACTACTTTTAAGTGTTCAGAAATGATAGTGAAGTTATGAGGCCTACAGATTTTTTGCGGCCTGTAGGCTCGGCCTGTAACTCCCAGGAAATGTTTCCTCATTTCATGGTTTGCATCTACCCAAAACTCCCCAAACATTCCCTGAGTTCTGACTTTTACATTTCAATTCCATTCAGGTTGGAAGTGGCACAGGATTAGCTCAGCTCATCAGGAACATCAGTTCAGGGTAGTTCACAAATAATTACATTTTAATGAATTCTGATCATTTGCAAACTGATTTTTATTTCATCCTTTTACTGAGTAGGATGCAAAGTCATGGATTTATTAGCACAAAGACATTCCTTATCTTTCCACAAGAGCAAATGATCCATTTTTGGGGTTAAATTTGTATTTTTTTGGGGGGTCAAAAGAATTTTTGAGTACAGACAGATCTCATACTTGTACTTTTCAACTTCCCAGTTTCACAGTAAACACAAGAGGAGAAAAAATATACCACATGGAGATGTCTGTGATAAGAACGTAAGGAAAAGATTGAGTTTGGGGCTTATTCATTTTTTCATGTTCCTCAGAAAGAGGAATAATATCAGCTCAGAAAAACACGGGAGAAATATAATCTTTGGATCACTGTTTTCATTTTCCTCTAAAGATTTAGGGAGGGGGTTCCCTGGGATTTTATATTTCTGCTGCAGACTCCACTAAGCCAGACCAGAAGGGTCAAGAGACAGCAGGATGGGGAGAGGCAGAAATAGGATCACACCAAAAGAGTGCAGAATTCACAGCCTGCAGTTTAGACATGCCATTAAGGTGTTTAAGTCCTCAGTCTGATAAAGTCAAATGGCAAACAGGGCATTGCCTCAGGGAGAAATATCTCCAGTGTCAGCGTGTCCCTTGGGTTCCTAAACTGGGCACCAAAGCTGGTGCCAGCGTGCACTCCTGGGGATATTTCAGCTCCCCAAGGCAGAAATTGAAGCAAAACACTCCAGGCAAACCTGCACCATGTAAAAGGGAGGCGGAAGAAGTCAGTGACACCTACTAAAGGATCACATTTGCAGTTCTGCCTTGCAGGTCGGGTGGGTCAGAACTGTTCCGTGGCAGATTTTTCCAGTGAGATGCAGCACTGTCCTCAAATCCCAGCTTGGCACTGGATGATCAAAAAATCACAGAATATCCTGAGCTGGAAGAGACCCACAAAGATCATTGATCCAGCCCCTGGCCCTGCACAGACACCCCAGCAATCTCACCTGTGCATGCCTGAGAGTTGTTTGCACAAATTTTCCCTGAATTAATGATGTTACATCTCTGGGAAGAAAACAAAGAGATGTTTTATGTGTCTTCAGGTGCATTAATACATTGATTTTCGTGTCTTTGCAAGCATACACAGCAGCATTGAAGAAAAGCCTGATTTCTCAGAAGGGATCTTTCTCATGTTAGATATTCATCTATACAATTATTTTCCGGATTCAGGTTTTCTTCCCAGCTTTTCACCAGCTCCAGACTGATGACTACAAAATGAAAGGCATTTTCTACTAAAAGATGTTTTCTGCTGCACGATAGAAAATCTCCCTGGAGAAATGCTTTGCTCCACCGTGAGAGGGGCATGAGCCTGGTGAGCCTTGTGTTTGTGCCCCAGCTCTGTTCCTCTCCGTGTCCCAGCTTTCTGGGGGCACTGGGACAAAGGACAATCTGCCTCTGCAGTGTGGCCATGCAGGACAGCACAGGGCAGGGCAGGAGGCCTCTCTGGCAGGGAAAGGACATTTATTACCTCAAGCACTCAGTGCAGTGCTCAGGACTTTGTTCATTGGCACTTGGGAGGCAGCAAGCTGAGCAGGGAGGGGTGGATCTGTACCAGGGATTATACAGGAGGAGGTGAAATCCATCAACACCAGGAAAACAATCCTATGGATCCAACAGCAAAGAAGAGCCAGTGTAGTGCCAGAGCCGTGATGGGCAAGGTGGGAGAAACCAATGCCAGGAAGGGGAAAGCACAGAAGTGAATTTGGGAAGAGAATATTAATTCTTGCTCTAAGCAGCACATCCCATTCTCACACAAAGGACGGTGCCACAGAGGTCAGGGAGCACTGTCTGAAAGACAGGTGGTGCAATGAAATGACACTAAAAAGCTCCTGACTATACCAAATGAAAATTAATTCCTTAAAATAGATGGCCCCTTTGGAAAGAGCTGGACACACATCACAAGATATGTCAGCAATGCCATTACCCCGTGGCTGGTTAAGAAAGCTGCCAGTTTTACGAGAATTTGTGCCTGAGGAAAAGCAAACACCAGGAAGATGTGGCCAAAGCTATTCTATGGTTTTCCAAGATAAAGTCTGAGCTGTGCCAATCCCCACCTTGTCCCCAGCCCAGAGCACTGAGTGCCACATCCAGGCCTTCCTTGGATGCCTGCAGGGATGGGGACTCCAAACCTCCTTGGGCGGCCTTTCCATGAAAAAAATCTTCCTCAAAATTATTAAAGTTGGAATTACTCCACCAGATTCGTCCATGGCTTTGCTTAGACAGCACTCCAAGGGACTCACTCTTCCCACCTCTCCAAGGAGTGGCAGAGGAACCCCAGGAGCAGCCAACATCCCTGCAGGATCCAGGACATCTGAGAGCTCACAATTCATCTCTCCCAAATGTTAACAGCTCTGCAAACCCACCATGTGACCAGACTCCGTCTCCTCTGGCATTCAGCACACCCAAAAACAGAAGCAAAAACATTCTTGTGCCAGAGGCTGACTTTTCTTCCCCTGCTGAGTCCACCCTGGGGTTTGCTTGGAGTGAAGTGCCCAATTTGCTGCGTGTCTGAAAAGAAGCTGCATCCCTTCTGAAAAAGCCACTGTGTGTATCCACAAGGCAACAAGGAAAACTAACACAGGAAAGAGCAATCAACTTAATTTTTGCTTGTCTGCTTTTGCTTTGTCTGCTTAGAGATATCTGGACCAGAATCAAAGCGTAAGATGCAATTTGACATAATTTTTCAGTCTTCAAGCTATTAAATGAAACCCATATGTACAACAAAAACCTCTTCCTTCAGAGAATTAAGTTTGATTTGCCACTTAAAGTAACTCTCAGCCTGGACAGGTGCTGGTGGCACTGTTCATATTTCTTAGGAGAGCAGCAGAAAAAATCACTGCAATTCCACATGGACAACCTGCAGTTACCAGTTTTCCAGCACAGTTGCACACCATTGATCTTGACAAATGAGTCCTGTCAAATTGGCTTCTTTTTTCCCCACAAACTTCCTTTGTGGTCAGTTTAGCTCCTGAGGCTGATCCAGCCTCTAGGGAATGCCTCACTGGATCAAAGTTATCCCCATCTGATAAAACTGCAATTTATCCTTCAATTTTCTTTGATTAAGGAATCAGAAAGTAGGTGGTGGTGGGTTAAATGGAAAACAAACCATCAAATTCATGATTTATTCATATGTGAATAAAATATAACAAACTCTGCTTTTAGCAGATGGACACCGCCACAGCAGAATATACTTATTTATAAAAAAAGAAATGTTTGAATGTGAGGACAGCAGACTTATGTTCATCTCTAAGCACACACACGAGAAGGAACAACCCAGGAGGGGGAATTGTAACCACATTTAGGCAACTGGGAGAATCCCAGCTTATTGATGGATATTGATGGAGGTCATTTTTCAGGAAAAGCACCGTGTCCCACTGTTCTCATAATCCTGGCACAAATCCATGGCTTCTGGAGGGACTTCTCAGAAATAGACAGCTGAACATGAGACACAGGCAGAGTTTGGGTTGGGGTTCCCTTCCTCCTCACTCCAGTCCCACTGGTGAGAGCACGGTCACCAAGTGACCTGCCACACTCTGCTCTGCCCCACACGCTTTTATTTTTGAAAAACTATTAAAATTTAAATTTCAAAAAGTGATATTTGAGTGCTTAAAAATATGTCAGATGGTGCTGAGCCATGCAGTGCAGGGTCTGTGACAATGGATATTCTTTAGAGGCTCACTAAGTATTTTATTTGCCTGTTTGGGTTTTTTTCAGAACAGGAAAATGGAGAGAGCTCCAGAAAGCAGAGTGTCCAATGAAAGGCAGGAGGTTGTTTTCAAGGGAAACCTTGCCTGCCAGGTGGGACAGCCCCCTTGGAGAAGAGGGAATTGCTCCAGTCCCAACAGTGAGAGCACAGTCACCAAGTGACCTGCCACACTCTGCTCTCTGCCCCACACACACATTTATTTATGAAAAATTATTAATTATTTTTTGTGTGGGAGGCAAGGCCTGGTGGTGTCCCTGATGCCCTGGTTTACATGGGGAAAACCAGCACTTCCTTTACCTTGGTGGGTGACCTCTGAATGCTGTGTCCAAAAAAATACAAAGCCAAGGAGAGATCTCACCTCAGCAGGGCACTCAGGAAAAGGGGATTTTTTGGGCTATCAGGAGATGCTGCTCCTCACAGGGCATCCTTTCCTGGCAAAGGGAAGAGACAGAGCTCAACCAAAAGCACAGATGCACACCCCAAGCTGTGAAATTCCTGCTGCTGTTGTTTAACCTTGGAATCTTCCTTCAGGACCAAAAAATTCCCATTAGGATGCCTCCAGGAGGAAAAGCAACTGCCCTCTGTTCTCTTACCTGGGTCTTTCCTTCCCTCTCAGCAGAGAAGCATCTTGTTTAACCACAACTAAAATTGGGACTGAGTTGGTGCTGAGGGGAATGGAGGCTCCCAGCCTTTGGAGATGGAGCAGCCAACAGATGGAACAGAGCAGAGCAAATGGGATGCAGATAGAGAAAATAGCAAGAGGGATACAGGCAGAAGATTATCCTCTCCAGTTGATCCTTTTCATTTGTGTGGATACAGGCAGATGCTCGGAGAAATGGGAAAGCACCGAATTTGAGAGGGATAAAAGAAAACGCAGTTTGATACAAGGGATAATTAACTCGGGGAACGTGTGGCTGCAAGGTGATCCTGGGAGCTGAGGGTTCAGCGGGATTCAGGAAAAGAGGAGTCTCGGGGAGGGTGTGAACAGCTCCGATTACATCAGATGAGATTAAATGCAGAATTCATGCTCGTTGGTAACGGGCGAAGCACCAGAGGGTGAGGAGCTGGGAATGAGCTTTCTTGAGGGATATCTTTCTGTAATACTCCATTACAGGGTTTCTAATTTCATCCTTTCAAACCTCTAACACTGAACACTGTTTGACATTGGAAACTGAAATGAAAAAGCTCCAGAGGATGCTCATATTGTAATTCCTCTGATTTATGTAACCATTTCTGGGAAGTGCCTATTCTCTGAAAACAAACTGCCTGAGCATGGAGGTAAAACTGCATTTCAGTATTTACCTGGGTAAAATGAACCTTCTGTTTCGGAGCCACTGGCGCCCCACAGTCTGATCCGTGCCCTGGGGCCCATCTGCAGCCCCTTGGCCAGGGACTGTGACCTCCCCCGAGAAGGAGCCCCTGTGAAACCCCCTGTTCATTCACCCTGACAGGCTGCAAATCACCTCTGGCTCCCAGGAAGGTGGGACACCTGTCAAGAACTGCCCAAACCACCTCTAATTTCACATCTGCGCCTGCAGTGCCATCCTGCTCTCAGGTTTGTGCTGGAGGGGCAGGAATGTCTGGCTGCACCGGGCAAGGGATGTGCCTGGCACTTCCACCATGTGCTGGATAAATATTTGTGGCTGGGCAGAAATAACCCAGCAGATTCCGGCTCGGAGGGGAAGCCCATTTGCTGTGATTTATCCACTTGCTGCAGAGGATAAACACTGATGCCATCATGATTGCCCCTTGTAAAGATGCTGTCATCTGCAGCAACCTGGCTGTGCCAACTGTTGTGGCTGCTGCGCGGCAGTGAAGCCCTGCGAGGTGACTGCGAAGTGACAGCCTGGCAGCAGCACCCGGAGCTGCCCTGCCTGGGCACTGCCACTCGCCTCACTTTTAACCCTTCCAAAGACAGGAAACTCCCTGTCCTCCTCACAGTTTGGCCATGGCTTCACCTCAGCCTGGCACAAAACACTGAATGTCTTTGGGTCTTAATTCAAAGGTATCCCTTGAAGGGAAACAGAGAAATCCTTTATTCCTTGTTAGCTGCAAATCCATTCTGGTACTGCCTTGGAGGTTTTCTGAGCACATCCCCATGATTTGCTGCATGTCTGAGTTCCCACTGCAGTGTTCTCTAAAGTTTGTGGCACAGCACAGTGTGTCAGGATAAAAGAAGAGTGTTTGAGAATTTCCTGACAGTTCTTACACTAAATCCCACACCCTGTAATCCCTTAAGCATGTTGCATGCTGGAAAGCACTGGAGTTTCACTGGAAATCGGGCATAAACACAGTCCCACATACTTAAGATTATCATCAACCTGCCAATTCCCTCTAATCTGAGATTTCTTTCATTCTATTTCCTTCCCTTTATCCGCTTTGTGTGCCAGTGCTTGAGCCCATGATGACAGGAGATAGCAAGCCTGCAGCTCAGAGCTACTGCAGGACTTCAGTCCTGAATCCCAGAAAAGCCAGCACCTCCAGGAGGGGAGAGGGGAAATTCTCTCTTTGATTTCATGCTGATCATCCCCAACACAGCAGTGCAGACTGAGCTGTGGGGAGCATGCAGATCACACCTCTGCAATAACAAGCACCAGTGCACTCTGAGCTTCCCCTACTCCTGATTGCCTGGAACAGGTTTGCCTCTAATGAAGAGGGAACTGAGCTCCTGATGGGGCTGAAGGTCCAGGGATTGCTGTCCAAGCTCTCCCCTGTGCTGTGTGCCCACACTCTGACTGCAGTGTCCCAGGCTGCAGGGAAGGAAGGGGTTGCTGGTGCATTTTTGCATGGTTTGGATGGAAGCAGCACCACACCTTAACCCACCGGGAACGAGAATCCCCCAGATCTAACCTTCAGCAAAAGGACCAACTTCATGGCAAGAGCAGTACCACTTTGGTTCTGATTACACATCTTCAGCATTTTGGCTATTCTAGGTATAAGCTAATTTGTGGGCAAGGTTAATCCAAACACTTCAAGTCCCTTTTTCAGACAGATTTTCTAGGGGAGAGTATCTGTGTGCATTTAGAGATCGATTCTGGAGGGAAATTCCTTGGGTTTTTTTGAATATTCACTAGGCATGAATACAAAGGGGATTTTCTACTTTGGAGCACAGCACTCTGGGCCTTTTTTATTATCACTTTGGCTCTCTCCAAGCAGGAATGTGCCAGCCTGCCTGCAGTTCTCCAGCTTGGGCCAGGCTTTGGGAATGGTGGGGGCTGCCCACTGCCCCCTTTTTCCCACTGCTGCTGCCCTGTGCAGGCTGATGGATTCCCCACCCCAAGGCTCCCCAGTCTGGGCTCCTCCTCTCCCACTCTCAATTGTAGGAGCAGTTGTGCCAGATGATGTTTAAATACGACCCTTTTTATCAGGTTACTCAGTGTAATACAAGCAAAATGATGATGAGATGGATGCTGTTACTGCACTCCCTATTTTTATCTCCATTGATTCTCCTGTGTCTCTCATGAATCACCCTGCTGAAGCTGTGACAGGTTTATGTCAGCCACAACAGGGCTGTAACAATATTAGCTCCAGCACGAATTCAGCATGACACCACAATTGTGTCACACTTGACCCTATTTGATAAATTCACGTACAGAATCAGCAGCTCTGTGCTGAGCTGCACAGAGCAGGGGCAGGTTCTGTTCTAATAAGACATTTTTCTATCTACAGAAAGGTTTGTGCTTTTACTGCTTGCTGCCCTGGCTCCAGCCAGGGGATTGCATGTAAATAATAATGTTATTTCCAGAGGCTGTGGCTAAAAGACACCCCAGCTCTTCAATTCCAGCCTCTTCATTCCATCCTAGCTGGAATAACTCACGCCCAAGAGCACTGATTCCTTCTGCAAACCAGGAAATTCTGGCATCCTTTCCCTGCTCTGCTGTGGTGAGAACAGGCAGGGCAGAGAAGGAAACCTTTGCTGAAGTGGGAGACCTTGGCAAAATCGGCAGCTGGAGATAAAAAAAAAAATAGGAGGAGGCCTTTCCCTGCTGATTTCCTCAAACTGAGGGAAGACAGAACCCTCATTTGCAGTTTGGATGAGCTGCAGTAAATTGCCCAACTGTTCTCTTCTGCCAGAATAATGCACTTGCCAGAACCTCATCACTATAAACTGCTGCAGCTCCACTGACTCCGGCACAGACAGAGCTAAAGGAGCCTTTGGGTCATTTGTTCTTCTTTTTTTTTTTCTGAGAAAAAGTGTTCTGCCACTTAAAACAAAGGGCAGGGAGCCAGACGAGATGATTTTGGATGCAATTCTCTCACAAATTTTCTGTAAGAACCCACAGAAGAGAGCAAGGGCTGGGATTTCAAAGAAGTTTTGCCGTTAAATTTGCTACATTTAAAGCTCCTGTCACTGAAATTTCCTGGAGAAGCGGAATGTGAATTCACTGGGCTCTACCTGAGGCCAATGAGGCTTTGTTGAGGTTTTAAAAGGGGGCTCTCAGTTTTTCCTTTTTCTCTTAAAGAATTTTTTCCCATACATGTTGCTAGGAAACAAATTGCCAAGTACTTAACAGAGACAAAAGACCTGGCCAGAGGGACAGGTCCAGGTGGCCGATCTCTTTTACCTGGGATGTTACCGTGGAAAGCAAGAGACCACGAGATTTTGAACTGCATAAAAGAAGGGAGATAGGAGCCCTCTGGCTCTTGCTTTTTTTCCGGCATTGGAGCGGAGAGTGGCTGCTGTCGTGGTGCAGAGAATCCATCGCTTTGCGCTNTCTTCCCGATCGGCAGCCCCAGGGGATTTGCGAAGTTTTTCCCTTCCCTCCCTCCCGGCCCGGCCCGGCCGCCATCGCCGCGTGAGGGCTGAGCTCGCTCCGGAGCGCCCCCTGCTGGCCGGGAGAACCATCGCACCCGCCCCGCTCCCCGGAGCCAGCAGCGCCCCTGCCGGCCGTGAGCGGAACTGCACCCAAGGGAAAGGGCCTGACAGGCGAGAGAGGCCGGCACCGGGGTCTGGTTCTGTTTGGGGTTATTGTCAGAGCTATTGTTGGGTGTTTGCCTTGTTTTATATATATATATATTAGTAAAGAGCTGTTATTCCTATTCCTCATATCGTTGCCTGAAAGCCCTTAATTTCGAAATTATAATAATTCGGAGGGAAGGGGGTTGCATTCTCCATTCCAGGGGAGGCTCTTGCCTTCTTTAACAGACACCTGTCTCCTCAAACCAAGACAGTTTTATAACAAGGTGACTCCCATGGGACAAGTACCAAGTTTTGACTCTTTGAAAGCCTGGGCCCCCTTTCTTCAGCCCTGCCAAGAGTAGAAAGTGATTTTAAATATGAGGCATGAGCTTGTCAGCACCACTTTCTCTAGCACGAATCGAGCCTCATTCTAAGAATTGCCATAAAATACACTCCTGGTGTTGCAAGCAGATGAGTGCAAACATAAAAGTCTGGAATTTTAGCATTAATTAAAGCTCCCCAGCAAAGTTTGCTCTCCAACTCCTAAATTACCCTACTTAAATCACTTAAACCCCCCAGTTCTCACTGTGCAGATGCAGCTCAGCCCCAGCTAAAAGCTTCACACTCTTCTTATTAGGAGTTGCTAAAAGTCATCAATTCCAATAAATGTGCCATGGAAATAACAGTTCTCCATTTTTCCTGATTGTGGAGGCGTGGCTCGGCCTCCCCAGTGCTCTCTCCCTCCCTCTCCTCACCAGGACTCAAGGACAAACCCTGGATGGAGAAGCTGGGTCAGGGTTAAGACAGGGAGCTGGTTCAACAGCTCCTGCCATGGGCAAAGCAGGCTCAGCTTGGGGAAGACTAATTGAGGTTTTTTCCAATGAAAATGGATTGGGACAGTGAGAAACAAAGACAAATCAAAGCACCAGCTTTGCCCAGGCTTAGCCTCACACCTCCAGTCCCACCTGCTCTGCCTGAGCAGCACAGAGGTGATGGGGAATGGGGTCGGGGTGGCTCCTCTCTGCCACCCCTTTCTCCCAGCCTTTGTCCCTGCATTGCTGCTGCTCCTCTGCTCCTGCTCCCGAGAGGAGGGAAGCACAGCGAGGAAAAGATCCCAGGGCTCCCCTGTGCAGTTTGTGTTTACATGGCTGCTGCAAGCAGTGGTTTATCCAAAATCCCCCTGTGTCCCACAGATATCGGGTACTGCAGGGGAAGGGCTGCACAAGGGAGAGGATTCATTTCCCCAGCTGCTTTTCCTTCGGGGCACTGGGGATTTCAGGATGGCAGCAGCGGGATTGCAGCTCCCCAGAACACTTGCTGTTGGGGACACAGCCCACCCTCTCTCCATCTGCAGATGCCTTCAACGTCAGGACATGGCTCAGCCACGGGCCGTGGTCCCCAGGGAACTGCCGGGGCCCTGATGGGAAAGGGAGAGGCTTGGGCAGCAGAGCGAGAGCCAGACACGCTGGGGCACGACAGGCTCTTCATTGCAGAGAGAAAAATCTCCATTCTTCAGAAAACACTGCTCAAAAATTTAATCTTCATTCAGCTCAATGGAGCAGCCTCATAATTTACAGCGGCAGATAAAGCTGGGAGATGTAATGTGAAATATCTGAAGCGGTTCTCCCCCTGATTTAAAATGCACCTTGGGCAGCAGAGCCTGAACTCCCCTCGGCGTGTGTTTCTGGCAGATAAGTAAACAAATTGGAACTTTCTGAGATAGTCACAGTCGGGGAGGCAGGAGCTCACGGTAAACTGCAGCTGCAGTGCCCCACTGATAAGGTTTTGGGGTGGTTTGGCGCAGCTGAAAGGAAGCGGCGCCGGAAGAATAAAAAGCTTTTTGTGTACAAGTTGTTGGATCAGAGATAGTAAGAAGAAAGACATCATTTTCACAGGAGAACTCTGAAAGTGGCCTCGGTGGAAGGGGCGAGCCTCAGACGCAGAGCAGGTGACAGGGCAGCTGAGCAGCCCCACGCTGGAGAGAGGGCCCAGCGGGGACACAGGGGACAGGCTGGGACCCTCAGAGCACATTTCTGGTTGTGTTTTACACAGGGACAGAGAGTTACACACAAACTTTTTAATAAACATATACGATTTAAAAGTGAAAGCCCAGAGGATGGGAAACAACCAAGGTTGACTGAGCAAGTCCAAAATCCTGCTTTTGTTACCCAGCTGCACATCAGTTCCACGAGATTTCTGCCTCCTTTCCTGCAGCCTTCTGCTGTGGTATTTTGCATTTCACATTGTGAGTACAGGCAAACGAATTGGGGAGCTAGTGTCCTATTAGGCCATTTTGCTGGGAATCACAGAACATGCTGAGCTGGAAGGGATCCGTGGGGATCATCCAGTCCAACTCCTGCCCTCGCACTGGACACCCCAGGAACCCCACCCTGTGCCTGGGTGTCCAAACACTCCTGGCACTCAGCCAGGCTCGGAGCTGTTCGGCACGAGCCCAGTTTATCACACTAAAGGCATTTAAACAATCCTGAGTGAAAACAGCCCAGCAGCGACTCCACGTCCTCCTTATGCCCTGTGTACTCATTCCCCTCCCATTCCATCAGGCTGCCAAGGATCATCTCTTTGATTTTTAAGTCATTTCCTATGCTCTTTCTGAATTCTAAGATGAGTAAAAGCAACAAAAAGCAAACTGCAACAAAAATGTTTTGGTCAGAAATTGTAGTTTTGTCTCCAAATTGCAGGGAGGAGTTCTGAGGTGGCTCGCTCATGGTTTGTTTAACAGTTCTTGGTGCTTTATTGCTCCGTGAATTTCTGTGGCCAGCTACGCTGTGATCCACGTGGGACTGCTGAAGTTATTCACGGTGCATTTCGAGTCCCAGCCTTGATGTGGCAGTGACTGACAGTCCCTGGGAAAGTGTAGGACAGCTCCAAAACCTGACCTAACTCCCGAGCAGCCTCCGGTGTGACGGTGACACGATCAAAGGGAGTTTTACATGTGTCAGCCTGTTGCTGCAGCAACCTGGCTGCTCTGCCTGCTGATAGGCACAGCTCTGCCTGATCCGGGCTCGGATGGCTCCGATTTATCCCCTGGGACTGTGCCAGGGAGATCGGAATTCATTTGCAGTTCCTCGAAAATGAAGTGACTGTTCCACGGAGTCTACTCCTGAAATTCCTCCCGTTCCCCTCCCGCATCCTTGACCTTTATGGGAATGGCTGGGCTGGCACAGGGCCCCAGGATGGTCTGGAGAAAGCTCTTTGTGCCACAGAAAGTAGTTCTAAAATGGCTTTGGCTTTTATTGTATTTTCTCCTGAGTGTGAGCACAGAAAACGTTATTTTGGGAAAGCAGGAGCTACGTTTTTGGGGGTTGTGTTCCCTGTGGGTGTTCACATGCCAGTGCATCCCATTTCCAGTTCTCCAGATCTTCACTGGGCTGGGAGGGAGGCACTGAAAGCTGAGGGCTGTGAGCCCTGGGCTGTGCCTGTCCCAGAGCCAGAGTTAACCCCAGCCAGCCTGGCCGGAGGACTGCACATGGACACATGCAGCTCTGATGGAGACTTCAGGGGCTGGAGGCACATCCCACATCCCTGCACACGACTCGGGTGCTCCAGAAGCCTCTGCTCAGACCCTGCTGGGAGCAGAGGAGGGAAACACTGTGCTGGAACACAGAGTAAGGGAACAAGTCTGGGCAGTTCTGTGTTTGCCAGTGAGCTACAGAGCAGGAAAATCCTTCATCACCTTCCCAAAGTGCATAATGCCCTTCTGGAAAGGGCTTAAAACCCAAAATGCTGCTGTATTCAAAATATGTATGACTACAGAGGGCCTGTGGGCCATAGTGGACAGGAGAGCCAAAATGGGGGAAAAAATTTGCCATGTAAGACACCAGAAGCACCAATTTCCATGGATTTGCCTCCTAATTATACCATCCAGGAGTATGAGGTATAGAAATTGTTCTTCTCAGTACTGCCTTGCAGTATCACACTAAACCTGGCTTTTCTAACCCAGATCACCCCGGCAGGACTCTGCTCCTTCCCTCGCCGCAGGGGAGGATGACAATCAACTTGTACCTTCAAACAGTTCTCCTTTTCTTACAGCTGCCCGATGTTGCCCTTCTAAAATAGATTTGTTTCCCCCAAACCCTCTGATCCCCAGCACTCAGTGATGTCTCTCCCTGCTCGTTCTGCCCCAAGCACTGGGAACTGAGCAGCCTGAGTCACTGAGAGTGTTTTGAATGGCTCTGGCTGTGTTTTCCATGTTTGCAGTGCTGCTCCTCCACCTGAGAGCCCAAGCAGAGCCCAGGGGCTCTGCCGAGGCTCCCAGCCGGTGTCACCTGGACTCAGGGGCCGTGGGACGTCTCACTGCCCCTCTCCGGGGAGTTCTGCAGTTTGCTCCCCCAGACTCTGCCTTTCTGGAGGTGCCTCTGCACTCTGACTGTCACTTCCACCCACGCAGCCTCCAGCAGGACCTCGGTGGCCCCCAGCAGGGTGGGAGGGGGCTGCTCCTGGGCCCCAGCCAGAATCAGTGTGCTGCAAACAGAATTTGCCTTGAAATAGGCCAAGTTTGGGTGTGCAGAGCCGGGGGCAGGATGTGGGAACAATCTCAGTGCTAAAAGAATTTATAACTCTCCTCTTTTAAACTTGTGCAGTCTGAAAGCTCAAAGGAAAAAAAAAGCCAAACCTCTGTAACAACAACCCAACTAGAAGGTGTGATTGCAAAAAGCCTGATGGACCCAGAAAAGAAGCTCAAACCTGAGCCTTTGACACCAGTTCTGCCTCTTCGGCCACAGAACTTGTTCACATTTCTCACTGTTTGTGCCACCCTAATTTAGTGTCTCAGTGCAAGTGAAGCTGTAAAGATAAGTTAAGGAATCTTCTGCACTGTCAGAGGAATTTGAAAAAACAAGAAAGAAAAGAAGTTACTTTAACAGCCCTGTCTGATACTCACCCCTGCAGCTGAAGTGAAAACAATGCCAATGTGGAATAATGAAACTATTTGGATTTGGAATTTTGATTTTGCCCCGAGAATGCAAATTCATTGTTTGAGAGCTCATCATTTCCTGGAAAATACCCTATAACCTTCAGCAGGGGGAGAGAGGGAAGGGTAATCACCCTCCCACTGCAAAGCTTGCCCAAGATCATAAACTCATTACTGCAAACTCCAATCTAAAGTCAACTCAAACTAGGGCAGACTGGGCTTGCTGGTCTCAGCCCCAAAGCTGTGCAGCAAAACTAATCAGTGCTGGGATGGGATTTTTTTCTTTTGCTGCAGTACAATCTATAGTTTAGTTGGTCAAATCAAGACTTTCTGAGAAAAGAAGATTAGAGGCGGTTGTTTAAAGTATTGAGGGGGGAGCAGGATTTAAGCTTTATTACTGCCCAGGATATACAAAACAGACTGTAATGAAAAACCAGTATTGGGATTGTATTTGCAGCGTGAATAGAAAATGTTGAGAGAGGACAGGGCCATATGGAGGAGCTTAGAGCTCGGGCAAGGACTGCTGCCGAGGGAAATGCCCTGTGAGTCCGGGAGATGGGTGTGGTGGGGAAGCCACGGGAGTTAAAACAACAATCACCACCCCTGAACTACCAACGCGAGACGAAACTCTGGGAAGCGGCATTTTATTCTGTTGGTCAGGAAGGTTCCTCCTGCCCAAAACACCTGATGGCAAACTCTGCTCCTCGGGCGGAATCTGGGGGATTCCACTGCTCGCAGGACTCCAGCCCGTGCTTGAGCAGCTCCCGGTGTTACATAAGGGAGGCTCGCAGGCTGTCCCATTTCCCGGCCATCTGGAGCCACCCTGGGAGACGCCTTGTGCAAGTGAGGGGGAAATAATGAATTACCCAGCACAGGCACCAGTTCCTTCCCTACAGCCCAGCGGCTTCTCACCGAGAGAGCATGGGGAACTTGCCACGGAGCCCACGGAGCTCCTGGGAATCGCAGCACTGCCACGTTTATATTTCACTTTATTGTGTGTTTGCCAGGTTTTTCTCTCCTCAGCCCTGCCTAAACCGCCCTAGCTCTGGTCCAGGCAGGACAAACCCGACCTTCCTTCCTCAGTCTGCACTTTCTGGCCTCAGGACCTTTCCTTTGCTGTTCCCCACCAGCCCTTAGGGACAGGTGCAGGACAGAATCTGCTCACACCGTTTGGTTTTGTTCACTCAGCCCTGGCTGTAAACTTTCCCTGCTGCGAACTCACCCAGCCCCTGCTCTAGGGAATATTTGAGGGCCGTCCTGCACCTTTCCAGCCCATCTGTTCCCTGCCCAAGGAGGTAATTAGGCTGTTGTGACAATGGAGGCACAAAAGCTGATTTTCTGGAGAGTGCAGCTCCCCTTGCAGTTTCCCCAAACCCCGAGCAGCCCTTTCCCCCTCCCCCGCAGCCAGGACGTCCTGGCACAGCCACTCACCCAGGCAGCAGGAGGTCCCTCGCTGGGGGGCTGCAAAGCATTTCTCACCAGCCCTTTTTAGGGATTTTAACTCAATTACCCATTTAAAGCCAGCCAAACATTGCCCTGCCTCCCACTTGTACAGTGCTCTCAAATCCAGCGGGGAGGGAGAGGCGTGAAAATCAAATTTTGGATGTTTTCGTGACAATCCTTTAGAAATATTTGCAGAAAAATAGTTTTCCCTAAGTGTAGAATAAGGAAACTTAGAATCTAAGTGTGTCTCAGTGAATTGATAAACCGCTGAGCATTCAGATTCCAGTCAACAAAATGTATTTAAAGTCTCATCATCTTATGAGAAAAATGTCCCTATAATATCATAAAATAGAACAACTTGTAGACATCTTGTAACAAATACTGCAAACCAACATTTTTCATGATGTTCAAATACAATAAAAGACTTTGCAAGAAGGGTTTTTGCCATTTCACACTGATGAAGCTCAGATGTGTGTTAGTATCATTCCCCTCAAAAAAATCTCAAAAAGACTCGGCAAAAAGTAGCAGATCTGCAGTGAAATTAATGAGGTTTCTGTCTTTATCATTCTCATGAGGGGGAAATGGTAATTTCACACAGGAAAAGAACGCACAGCTTTAGCCCTGCTTGGCGAAATCCAACAGAGATTTTGAAATCTATATTGAAAATTTCAACTTACTAGAAATTGATATTTTGTGGGTTAGGTTGACTTGCGTGTTTGCTTTAAATCTGATATTTCTCAGTTGGAGATAAATACTATGGGGCTGATCCTGCCTTGTGGAAAACACAATTCCCTAAATTTGGGGATTTTGCTTGAGTAAGGAGTAAATCAGTGCAAAGGATGAACCCTTACATAAGTATTCAATTTATACAAACATACACATTGCTGAAGATCCTTCTGGTTTCGATCTCCTCATCTGGAGCAATTCCTACAAACCCTGAAACCTGCCCATTTGTTCATTGCCAGGAGATGGTCATTTCAGAGATAATTCCAAGATTCATCCAAGCAACTTCCTTCCTCTTTTGAATAACTCCAGTGCTTTGATAGTAACTTGCTGTTGGTTATTCTAACCCAGAATGGAGCTCAGGTGACAACCATCTGTAAATTCTCCCAAAATATCACTGAATTATCCCCTCATAACCTATTCAGAACCTGTCAGGAATGTCCAGTAAGGAATGAGAGCTCTGCATCCAGAACTAACAAAGGGATGATTCTGTTGTTGCTGAGATGTCTTTGGAAGCTGTTTCTGCACCTGAGCATCTGCTCCAGTTCATTTCCATTCTTCCTTGGAGATCATTTATTTTATACAAGTGGTACAAGCAGGATAGATAAGAAGGACTTGGTGTAAAAACTGAAAATTCCTTGGAATTTAAAAAAAAAAAAATTGGGGTCATGAACTTTAAATACACCTTTATGTAATATAGACTGGTGGGTAATGTGCAGATAGAGATGGTATTTCCTTGGACAGCTCCATTAGCTCATGTGTCAAGGGAAAAGCTTTGGAACAGGAGTGGGGAAGAAATACCCAGTAAGACACCAGCATTTTATTTTAGTACTGAAACCTAAGACTCTATCTTATCTCCGAATCCATTACTTTTATCCTAATGAGTCGGTTTTACCGGTCACACTGCCATCCCTCATTTTTTTGTTTAGAGAGCTGGAAAAGTAGTCATTAGTTAGATGCTGGGGAATAACTAGAATTCATATCACTCACACATCACATCCTTTCTCAACTAATTAAACACCAGCAAGACAATCCATTTCTATTACAAGCCAGAAAAAAAAATTAAAAGAAAATAAATCTGAAAGCTCCCTGACAGTGGCAAATGCAATTAAGCTCTCAGTGTAAGAATTCGGGTGCAAACTGCTGCACCATTGTCTGGCAGTGCTTTTCTTCCCTTAATTAACTAAAACACGGGGAAGAGAATCTGAAGGCTTAATGGCATTTCCTTCGCTGTCAGAAATGCTTGGGGATGATTTTATGATGTTATCACAAAGAGATTTGGAGGAGTTACTGCCATTACTCCTCTCTGCCACCTCCAAGAGTGACAGATTCCACGGAGAAACTTTGCTGGTGTTAACGGATGTGAAGGATTAATATTTTATCACATCATTACTTTATAGGCAGCCGTAACCACAGCAATAAGAACACACTTAATATTTTATGCATTCCCAGCCCCGTAACACACCCGGAGCATCGACTCCCCTGCACATCCCTCTGCACGGGTGTGACGGAAAGCGGAGCAGTTTGTCGGGTTTATGGCTCCCTCTGTCCTGGTGGAAGTGACAGGGGGGGCTCAGCGTGAGGGTCCCATCCCTGCGAGCCCCAAGAGAGCAAATCTGACCCAGAAACTCGCCCGGCCCTGCGGCAGAGCCTGCACCCCACGGAGAGCACTTTAGGGGATGGGCGTGGGCAATGGCCCGGAGCGCGGCTGGACACAGCAGAGGCTGCACAGAACTTCTGCAGGGCACAGGCGGCAAAGGGAGGACCCCAAAGCTCTGCCCGGCTCCCTGCGAGGCTGAAGGCAGCTGGGAAGCCGAGCTTTCGTCCTGCACCCGGGCATTTAGGCTGAACTGAAGCCTTTAAACGCTGCCACGCTCCTCCTTCCTTCAGAGGTGATTCCCACTAAACCAGACCAAGTTAAGGCAGCGTTTTGTGCATTTCCACAGCATCCCGCTGGTGCCTGCGGCTCAGGGATTTGAGCACGATTTTCTTCCCCGGGTTTCACGGGCCCTGAATTCCCGCTGTGTCGGTGGGATCACCCAGCTGGGTGCGGTGCGTGCAGGGCTGCCCTGCAGGGGTGAGCAGCGAACTCACCTGAACTTCACCCGAACCCTGGCGAGCGGGGCAGCGGGGAGCGGGTGGAGACCCTCAGCCGCGGGGTGCCGAGCGCCCCCGCTTCGCTCCCCTCGGCCCGCGCTGCCTTTGCCCAGCTCTCTGCAGGGCTGCTCCCTGCCTTTGTTCAAGCCTTCCGGCCGGCGGCTCCTTCGCTCTCTGAGCACAAGGAACCTTCCCGCGCTCTTTCGGGGAGCGCTGATGAGCGGGAGCTGAGCGGGGTTAGGGCTTGCCCGGTCAAAAGGCATCGCTCTTTAGCACGGGAACGCGCCTTAGGGAATTGCGGGATGCTCTTCCCGGTGCCGTAAACAGCTTCTTTCCCTTCTTTTTTTTTTTTTTTTTTTTTTT
>VZRO01004992.1:27903-41019 GCA_013397915.1 Daphoenositta chrysoptera | reverse complement strand
GCTCCGCGCTGCCGCCGCCGCCGCGCTGCCCGCGCCCCCCGCGCCCGAGGGACGGAGGGACGGACGGAGGGAGGGAGGGACGGAGCGGGAGGATCCTCCCGCGGGGCGGCCCCGGGCGGGGCCAGGCGGCTCCGGGCTCCGCGCGCGCTCGGGGACACGTGCGCGCTCACGGGGACACGCGCGCGCACACGCGCGGAGCAGTCCGGGCGCGCTGGGACAGGGACAGGGACAGGGACAGGGACACAGCCCTGGAACAGCTGCTCAGGGAGGGCGCGGAGTGTCCCCCTCTGGGGACATCCCAAACGCACCCGGGCGCGTTCCTGTGTCACCCGCTCCAGGTGGCGGCAGGGGGTTTCGTCTGGGCGCTTCCACAGGTCCCTTCCAACCCCAGCCATCCTGGCATTCTGGGATTCCGCGATTCTGTGACAGGGACAGAGGAACACGGACAGGGACTGGGAGAGCGGCAGAGCTGTCCCTGTCCCTCCAGGCGCCCTGTGCTGTTCAGCCCCGCGGGTCTCTCCCCGCAGCCCCTCCTCGGACGGGAGAAGCTTGTCCCCCGTGCCCTCCAGCCCAGCAGCTCCCGACTTTTGACCTCCCGGCTGTGCGGGGCTTTGGAGGGATGTCCTGTACGGGGCAGCTCCGTCCTGGGCGCCTGGGGTGGGACAGGGTGAGGGTGCACGGGGTCTGCAGGCTGAGGGACACCCTGGGGACCAGGGGGAGGGAAGGCAGCACTTTCAGCGGTGTCTTTGCTGCTCAGCAAATGACACACACAGGAGATGTGTCCCCTCAGCGCCTGTCCCCAAGTGTGGCAGGAGCCTCAGCAAGGGGACAGCAGGGCTGGAGCCAGGTGTCCACAAAAATGATAAATCCTCGAGGGCAACTTTGAACTCTCCATCACAGGGATCACAACATCCCCTGTCCTTGGCTGGGCCACCAGACTGCTTTTCCCTGGTGACTTGGTGTTCTCAAATCATTTTGTCAATCTGGTTTTTGAAGGTTCGATGAAACTCAGAGTGCTTCACTATAAAGCAAACATATGGGTCCTGAGCGGCTCTGAAAAAAGAAAACACCACCAGAGGAGAATGACTCCCACCTAGCAACAGAACTAAAATTGCATAGCTGAGATCCAAAACTGAAATCATTCAGATTTGTTTACTTTGTATTCCTCTCCAGCCTGCCTAACTATTGTTGCAGAATTAAATCCTCGGAGCGGTGGCAGCACATGCTGGAGTGCAATGGAAAGAAAAGCATCCACATTATATCTCCCAGTCAGATCATCGACAGATATGGGACAGGATTTTGGTATAGAAAAAATGCTCCACTGCTTAAGAACTACTAAAAGTTTGCTCACAAGGGTGAAGGTTCCAATTTAAACATGTGCAATATATGCTTTGACAGCCCATCTCATCATTTACATAGCACCTGGCAACATTAAACCCACAGACAGCTGCAGTTTGGGGGTTTAAATCTCTGCATTCTAAGGATCATGGAAACTGTGCTTACTCTGTGAATGTTTTGTGTCTCCCTTGGCTTTTGCATGATCTGTTTGATATAGCCACACAAAATAAAATATGTGATGAAAGCAATAGATGGGATTTTGAGTGTGTGTCTAGATAAAGAGGTTTAAATTTATGTGTGTGTCAGCACATAACTGAAAGGATACTTAGAATATTTTAAGATCTGTGTATTACACACTTGCACATACATAAAATATAATCTATGTCTATATTATATATCAAGGTGTCACTTTAATCCCGTGAGCTGGATCCAAGAAGGAAAGGTGAAGGAAGAAGAGGGAAGTGGAGCTGCAGGGAGGCGAGGAGGAGTCAGGAATTCTTTGGCATGGAGAAGTTTTGGAAACATCCCATTCCTGTGGCTGCCACCCAAGGGTCAAGGAGCCCCTGGGCTGGGTGCAGAGGTTGGCACGTGGCAGGGAGGAAGGAGAAGGGTTTTATTCCTTGGAGGAAGAAGAGGAAGTTTCATTTGCAATCCCATTTGTGGTGCAGCATGAGGAGCCAGCGGGGCCTCTCCCGGGCCTCATCATCGATCACCTACCCTTGCCCAGGCCTTAGCAGGGCCACAGCTCAGCCTGGAGGTGTTTGCCCCAGCTCCAAGGGGAGCAGACAGTGTGCCAGTGACTCCTGGTCCTTCCCTGGGGCTCGGATCACAGTGGTCCTGCTGGCACTGAGATGGAACATCCCCTCCCCAGCCGTGCTCCGCTCCTTGGGGTGCCCATCCCGTTGGCTCCAGGCTTTGTGCCAAGCTCTTTAATATTCTGATGTCTGAACAGAGTTTCTCACCTCGTGCGCTCCCTGTAATTGCAAAAGGAGTTCTACATGAGCACAGTTCCAGTGTTACACGCAGTCAGGATGAGGAGAGGTCCTTTCAGAGTTAGCCAGGAGGGAGCAAACAAACGGTGTTATCCCAAAAGCTGTGTGTGACAGGATGTCCTTGCCTGGCTGCTGTAGCCCACAGCCAGCACAAGCTGCCTTTCTGTCAGCCCTGCGGGTGTTCCTGAGCTGCCTCTCCTCTGCAGAGTTCTCACTGATCTCGAGCTGCTCCGGTGCAGCTGCAAACCAACTCCTTGCACGTTTTGCCTTTTCCCCCTCACACCGCTATTGATGCTGAAGACTTTGCAATTAGCACTGTGTTGTGAAGTGAAAGGAGTCACATTCCCTCTGCCCTCCATTCCTGCCCGTTTTGGATTTGTTTTGGGCTTTTTTCTTCCTGGCTAATTCACATTCTTCCCACTCCATTGTGTTGCTGCATGAATGCTCTCTGCAGCGAGCTGATGAGAGACCATGATTTGACCCACTGGAAGCACTTTTCTGCTGGAAACAAGACAGGATAATGCATTTCAGCCAAACCCCCTCTTTTTTCCTCCTGTGCTGTGTCACGTAATTAGGGCTGGCATCATCAATTGCTGAAATGTCCCTTTGGAAAAAAGCCCTGTCATAACAAACTAAGATGCCTCTGAGCAGCTTTTCCCTCTCCAGCCTTGGCACTGATATGCTGTGACCCAAGGCAGGGGTGGGAGGAGATGATCAGCTCTGAAACCATGAAGTTGTAACAGAAAAACCCACGGCCAGCATTCCTAGATCTCCTTTTTCTCTGGTTCTTAAGTAGCTTGAAGTGCAATTGAAATATTCCAGTTGATGTAGGGCAGCTCCTGTAGCTGTGCAGTGTCTTTCAGGAATGAATGAAATGCTTGCCCAAGCTGAGAAGTTAATCAGCACAGTTATTTTTATTGCTTTGGGTTACTTAAATCTTCCTTCACAGCACTAATTCCCAATTCTCTCCTGCTCATGTAATTTATACAAATCTGATTTTCTCACCATGATAAATAAATTGTTTCTCACTTACTCCTGGTTTTACTTGTTTGACCAAGGAGGAAAGAGGAATGGAGAGCTGTTGCACAAAATATTGGAGAAAACCCCAAAGCAGCAGAGAAAGCTTCATTATTTTGTGCCTGTAAGTGGATGCGCTTGCAAGTGTCCCTGATTATCCACATTAACAGCATCAAACTGAGCACAGAACTCAGGGCAAGATAATTCAGGGCAGCTCTGTGTGCCTGCCACGGCCCTGTGCCAGCCTGTGCTGCTGAGGGCACAGCTCCTGTGCCACCCCAGCCCACGGGGAGTGTCCCTTGGGCTGTGTTGGTGACAGCAGGGGAATGTTCAATCTCCCAAACGGATGGAATTTGCCCGTTTGATGGAATATTCCAGTGCTACAAGCCAAAACAACCTGATAGCCACACATAATGATGGGAAATCAATCAGATTCTTATCCTGAGCTGCAACACACTCCAGGGACACAGAAATGCAACCTCTCTCCCTGGAGGAGTGCCACTAAAAATAAGGAGCTGCTGTTATCCCCCGTGGCAGGGAAGGGAATTCTCAGGGTCCTTGATACAACACCAGAGTTTAACTGTGGGGCAGCCAAACAACCCAAATAAATCCATCCTCACCGGCAGCAATGAGGGCTTTCCCTTTGGGGATTGGGGATTAAATTGCTGGCACTGGACTCCAAAAATCTCTTTTTTTCTTTCCCTCAGATTAGATATTGTATTGAAAGCAGGCAGAGGCCAAAATCTGGTATTTTATGCTCAGTATCCTCACCTGGTGTTCACTGCAGTGGATTTCAGCCTCAGTGGGGCTGGGTTTATTCTAAGAGTTGCTGATCAACGTGCACATTCACCATAGTGCTATTTATGGTGGCATTAGCTCCTGCACAACGATTTTTATCAGCTTTATTAATTTTATGATAACCTTGCTGGGCCATCTCTAGGTGTGAATATTTTAGGGGAGATTACTGATTAAAAATATCGACGGGAAGAAATGGAAGTGATGGCATTGTTAAGGTGCTCTGGCTAGGTCCCCTTCTGAAAATCACCTGGGATTTCTTGGAGGAGGAAGCCTGGGGAGGCCGTGCCAGGGTGCCAGGTCGTGTTCCCATGTTTGTGTTTCCATCTGGCTTGCAGAAATGGCCATGTTTAATGGTGTAATTAATTGAGGTTCCCACTAAAGTCAGGGATGTGGGTTCCACATTCACAGCCAAGCGTCCCCTCTGGATCCCGGAGTGGCTGAAGCTGGGGACATCCCTGGGAATCCTCTGGTTCCACCCAAACCAGGATGCTCAGGGTCACTCCCAGTCTGGCTTTTCCCAGGACAGGGGCAGCCTGTGCCAGCGTTTGATGACTCTGCCAGTAAAACCATCTTCTCTCATGTTCAGAGTCAAATCCAGGTGAGAAGCCATCTTAAACCAGATCTAAAATGGGACAAAGGGTTTGTGCTGCAAAATCTTCTAAATATATAAAAATTTTCCTCTGTACAACAGCAAAATGAGGTAAAAAACATTCAGTTTCTTCCTTTATTCAGCAGGAAAAGTGTGAGCTCCACAAGGGGTGACCTACATATGCACTTGCTTGTTTGTTGAGCTCAAAACCTTTGCTCACATCCCATAAATCAGAAGCATTTAGGTTTGAAAAGACTTCTGAGATCACCGAGTCCTCCACAAGTTTCTTAAATATCCACATTAACTGATATTGAATCTCATTAATCTTGAATTGACAGAGGGGAAAAAAACCCACACAAAACTGTGGAAAGCATTTCTACGAAAAGATCAAGGCTGAAATTAAGGCTCTTCCTGTCTTTTACAGAATGAGAGCCCTGTGCAAAATCTGACTTTTAGCAACCTGGTGAGTGCAGGGAAGTACCAGGAGCAGCAATTCCCTGTCCCAGAGGCATTCCAAGACAAATCCAGAGACCTGGAACGTGAACATGAGAGAGTTTGGCATCTTTTGGAGGTGGCACCAGGGAAACAGTTCTGGGAGCAGCTCCCCATCCTTGGGGATCAGATGGGGATCTGATCCGTGGGATCTGCTCGGAGCCTGGGAGCTGAGCTGGGGCAGTCGGGGTGATCTGATCCCAAGGGAAGCCCCCTCCTGTCACAGTCCGTGGGCATTTCTGTGTGTGCTACACGTCCCCAGTGCCGCCACAAACCAGGTCAAGGAGGCCTTGGAGGGTTGGGACATCTGCTAAAAAAAGCCCAGGTGTCAGGAACAGCCTTCTGCCCTGCAGGAGGGGCTGTCAGAACATCGTGCAGGGCTTTAAAACATCTCCTTAACACTGCAGTTCCAGAGAAAAACCCCAAATGCAGGGAAGCCACAGCAAATCTGCTGTGGGTTGTGGAGACAGCGATCTCAGTGGAGCAGTTCTCATGGTGGATGAGATCCTATAAACACGTAAAAAGGAAATCCAGACTGGCTGACAAGGAACTGGGTAAGAAAAGATGAGTTAACACACAAACAAAGAAATTCACCGTGTGCAATAGCATGGCATGCTCAGAATGGGGGGAAAACATTTGCATTGTTTAATATTTCCTGATTTTAATAATTATAGTTTAAAAGATTCCCAGGCAGGGTTGTGATATACAGAGCTCGTTGTAGTTTGGCGATTCTCCATCTGAAATGAAGGAAAAGAGAAAAATGATTGCTCAGATTCCTGCCTTTGCACATCCCTTTTCAAATCTATAATTTATTATTTGGTACCTGTGTATATTTTAGCCTTCATTTTTCAAAAAGATGTCCATAAATTAAACAGGAATTTGGCAATCGCTGAAGATTTATTTTGTCACTAATGATGGTCTAGCAGTGATACAGGTAAAATTCTAAATGCAATTTCTTAGGGCTTGAATAAATTTGCTTTTTAGCTTCTTCTTCCTGGAAAAGTTAACAAGAAGCAGCCTGGCAATTTCCAGGAGAAAAATGTCTGTATTTTCCCAAGGTTATAAAGCAACAAACAGATCTTACAACTATTTCTTTGAATGGTCCATTCTTGTTCCAGAGCACGAATTTTGCTGGCCTGTTTCCACCTGGCTACTCAGGGGGTGTGATTTTCCTCACGGAGAGTGCTCCTGCCTCATCTCCCTGCTCGGATTGTGCCTGTTCGGGTACCCCGGTCTCCTCCCCTGCCGAGGGGCTGGGATGGTGCTGCACTCCCAGGAGCAGGGTGTGTGCCCAGCGCTGGAGCTTTCTGCTCTCAGAGCTCGGCAGCATCGCCCACGCCACGTTCTCGTGTTTGCCCGAGGCAGAGGCTGTTTGAGACGTGGCCTTGTGAGGAGTCAAACAGCATTTGCTGCCTGACTTTGTGATGCAAGGGAGATAAACATGCCTGGAGTTGCAGCTCCGTTTGGGTCACAGCTGTCGTGGTCACACACAGCACCCGGAGGGGCTTTTGTGGCTTTTGTAGCATAAAAATCCTTTCTCCTTTGATTCATTGTAAAGCCCCTTCTTCACCCCCTTGGTCCATTTTCGTCCTGGGGAAGGTTTGGGGTGACCTCGTTGCAGCCTCGCGGCACCTGAAGCAGCTCCAGGAGAGCTGGAGAGGGACTGGGGACAAGGGATGGAGGGACAGGACACAGGGAATGGCTTCCACTGCCAGAGGGCAGGGATGGATGGGATATTGGGAAGCAATTGTTCCCTGGGAGGGTGGGGAGAGGCTGGGATGGAATTCCCAGAGCAGCTGTGGCTGCCCCTGGATCCCTGGCAGTGCCCAAGGCCAGGCTGGACAGGGCTTGGAGCAGCCTGGGACAGTGGGAGGTGTCCCTGCCATGGCAGGGGTGGGAATCCACCATCTGCCAGGTGCCCTCCAAGCCAAACCATTCCATAATCTTAGGGCAAGTTTAGTGTCTTGTCTCAGAACCCACTCCTGTCCTTTTCCAGTGCAATCACCGCAGCACTCCCGGTGTTTGTGCCTGAATAACCTGCCAGCCAGGACAAGTCAGGACTTTTGCAACCGACTCAGGCTATTTTAATCCTTACCAACGTAAGGAAGCAAAGCTTTCTGCTGACACAAAAAGGTCCCGGGTCTTGCTTGTGGCCAGACTCTGGCTCTGGATGCTGTAGCAACACAGAGCCGTGTGTTCACAGGTAGAAAAGGCACTTGTAGCCCCCCTGAACTCTGTGGGTATAGCAGCACTTTGCCCTTGTGTGAAATACCTGCAGAACAAACCCGAATGGGTCCCTTTCATGGAAAATGTCAAAAGAAATATTTGCTTGCACAGAAGCACTCTCCAGCCATGTGCCACAGAGGTGAGATTTAATTCATGCTCTGTCAGCCTGCTGAAACTCCCATTGCAGGGGACAGAGGCTCAAAATACTCCAACAGGGAACTTATTTTAGAGTGCTGGGGTGTCAGAGGCATTGCAAGACATGAAGACAATGACAAAAAACTTTGCCATTTGCCACATAACCTCAGTAAAATGTGCTCTGCTATTACCCTGCACTTGCTTAATCGGAAGGCCTTGGCTATTTTTAATGGGGTTATTTGTAGCAATGAATTGTGTTCAGAGACCTGCTAACAATGCTTCCAGAGAGGAGCTGAATCCATACCGAGGTTTAGTGAAATTAATAATAACCCTGAAAAGTACGAAATGTAGGGAGAGCACTGAACAAAGGGGTGGAGATGGCAATGTCATCCCTGCGCCACAGAGCCTGCAGCTCCCAAAATGGCCTTGCTGAAAGCCAGAAATGCACCCTGGCTTTAGGTTCTGTTCTTCCAGGAGACAGTCCCAGACAGGAGCCTGTTCTGGGAGCTTTGGGGTGCCCCTGCTTCCCTGCAGGAGGAGGCTGGGAGGTGGATCAGCAATCAGGCCCTCCAATTAACCAAGCTAATTAGCAGCCACAAGAGGTGCCCACGGCTTCAGGCTCAGCCCTTCCCTTTGCTGGAGCCCTCAGCCAGGGACAGCCAGAGGAAACCACGACTGCCCTGGCACAGCCCCGCTCCTGCTCCAGCAGACCTTGCTCAGCCTTGCGCTGGGCTGGCCAGAAAAGGGACAGATGGGCAAATCAAACTTCCCAACACACCTCCGAGGGTGTTCATCCAGAGCACCCACTGCAGGACGTTGTGCTGGCACCTCAGAGAGTGCCAGAATTCAGGGCAACTGGGCAAGTCCTCAGGTCTGGTTGACAGGAGCACCCTCTGCAGAGAGGCTTTGATAGAAAGTGCCATTTTATGATTTCTATTCTTTATTATCTCTATTTTGCCGCAGCCACACTCAGAGCCCCCTGTTTAGGCACCACACAGGGAGTGGTTTTTCCAAATCCACCATCAAATAAATGTGACAAACATTTAAAGGTTTTCAGGGATAAGGTGATGTACAGCATTCCTCTGAAAAATAAGGGTTAATTGTTAATGGCATCCCTGTTGTAACTTCAACATCTTCACTGTTACCAAGAAACCAGACCTTCTCACAATGACTGAAAGTGTTAAATGCTGTGCTGAGAATTAAAGGGGGTAAGAGAGGTAAGAAGGGTCATTTGATTTTATTATGAGGCATTGAGTGGAGTACACAAAATTCTCATTATCTTCAGTTTTCTGCTCCTGTGAACAGAGTGGTTCTCCCCGTGCAGGCAGAAAAATCAGTGAAAGATCCCATTTCTGCTGAACCATGTTATCACAATGATTTGGGGTGTTTCATTCATTGCAGTTATCTCCATTTGAAGTGCCTGAGGGAGGGAAGAGTTGCTGACAGGAGGGAAGGGTGAGAGGGAATGGTGTTACAGACGGACACCACCAGAACTCGCTTCAGTCACTGACATTCCTTGAAGCTGAACTTCCAGTAGATTTGCATTCATTAAAACGTGTTTTATCTTCATGTCATAATTACTTGTTGTCATTTCAATGATGTCTTTTTGATGTGTTAGGACGGCAGCCGGGCCCTGTGCAGTGCCGGGTTTGTGACTTTGAAATCCAAACTTGTTTTTTGGCTTTGCTGACTTCCTGTGGGTCTGGGTGTGCTGGGATCCAGTCTGGGCACCCTCTAAATGGACATTTCTGGGGTCTGCAGGTGACTTGTGCTGACTCTTTGTGATGCAGTGCCTCTCCCAAAGAAAGCAGGTACGGCCAACACACCTGGATGGGATCAATATATCAATATATAACCTTTAAATAGTTAGCTGGGAGAAATAAAAACCTTCTGCTCAAAGTCTGGGCAGAATCTCAGTTATGCAGGAGTCTGCAGCAAATGAAGTCAGCTTGGTTTAGTCGTTATGAATACTTTAGGGCAGGATCAAGGCCGGTGAATGCAGTGGCTGAGGCACATCAGAGATAGAAATCCCTTACCCACGTGTGGCTCCCGGTGCTCCAGGGGCACTGCCAGCCGGAGGTGCCTCTCCTGCCTGCCCCCCAAGCTGAGGAGAGGGGCCAGAGGCCAGGAGAACACCCTGGGAGCTGCCGTGCAGAGGGAGGGCTGACCCTGGCAGCAGCTCCCACCCGGGCTGGGGCTGGGGCTGGGGCTGGGGCTGGGGCTGTGCCTCCCACCCTCCTCCTGCAGCTCTCCTGGGGCACACCCGGCCTGGGGGGCTCGGGGACACAGATGTCCCCCCGGTTTGTGCCTGCAGCCATGGCCTGGCCATGGGGCTGGTGGCAGCAGCAGGGACGGGGCAGCCCCTGCGGCAGAGCTCTGTCCAAGCCCTTGGCCAGCGTTAATTTGTTCAGACACATTGCAGAGGGCAGCAGCATTCCCCAAGCGGGGATAACGCATCTGCTTGGACGGAGCCCTGATGGCAAATTTTGCATATCACGGTCCTCGACCTGCTCGTGTCTTCCTGCCGCTGTCCCAGCCCCGGAGCCTTCGGCAGGGCTGGGAGCCCGAGCTGGGGATCTCTGCCCCTGGCTCTGTGTGCTCAGGGACAGGGAACACTGCCTTTGCTCCAGCCAGCTCTTTTCCTCGCCTGCTGAGAGAGCATTGACAGGAGGAAGATTTAGCATGTCCTCATTAAAAAGCTTCCCAAACAGAGAGGAAGTGCCTGTTTGGGATTGTCTTCTAACAGGAAAATATACTTGTAGGAGATCTCGATTTTTATTAGCTCTCTTCAGAATTAAGCATTTCCTAGATAATTTATCTGTTTTGTAGCCTAAAGGCTGCTCTTGTAAACCACTTCAGAGCAAAGATAAAGCTTCCTTTATCCCCCTAAAAGGCTTCTCATGCTTAAGGCCCTGTATGGTTATTTCTCCTAGTTCTGTTCAGATGTCTCATTTCTGCAGCATCAGATCATCCCTTGGCCTTGTGGTGGCAAAACTTTGCCTCCTTCCATTTGGTTCTCTCAGAGGTTTTTTCCAGAGACCAGCAGGGGATGGAAAGAAAAGGAGAACGGGGTTTTTACAGAGTATGGAACTTCTTTGGGGGCACCTGATGTTCCTGTAGGGAGGGCTGTGTTCCCACAGGGAGCCCTGACTTGACAGAGGAAGGGAAGAGGGTGCTGGGGGCTTCCTGAGAGGGGAAATAAAAAGCAAAAAAGGCCTTTGTGTGTGTGTGTGTGTGTGTAATTCCTGATACATAAACAAGACCCTCTGGCCAGAATTTTGCATCAGCTGAGGCTGAGTGCATCCTTTGGAAAGGAGGAACAGGAGCTCCCTGGTCAAGGTGATGCAAGGGGAGCCCAGCATTCCTGGGAAGATGTGGCCAAGGCTGCCACCTGGAAACTCATTGCTTTTTCTGCTGGAGGAGGGCAGGAAAATGTCACGTGTGCCTGCAGAAAAATCCTGTTTGACATTTCCTTTCCATTCAGGAAAGCCATCGCTGCACAGTCCTTCCCAATGTGTCACCATGTTCTCGGTGAAGGGAACAAGATTAAAACATACTGTTGGGGGGGGAAAATGAATCATTTCCCATTTTAAAAAATGGCTTTTAAACCTTCAGCTTGCCTTCAGATGAGCTAAATACCAATAAAGGGCAAAAATCAGCTTTGTGCTGGAGGCCCTCTCCCCTTCCTCACCGGTGTGATCAGATTTCATCTCTTTTGTCTGGACTGCAGTCAGTGCAGCAGCTTGCAGAGTGTTGTTAATGCCAGGTTCTGGCCTATATTTGTTTTTTAAAGCATGACCATGATTCTGGTTTGTGCAGCCCTGTAGGTGGGCCTGGCCCTTTGTGGGTGAATAAGAAGGCCACCTCTTCTCGGCAGAGCTCAACATTTCAGCGTGCAGCTCCATTCTGCATTTCCAGAGCACTTTTATAAAACACAGAGCAAAGCGCTGGACTCTGCTCCCCACAGGGACACATTAAATGTTTCAGTGACGTCCCTCAATTTCCATGAACAGCTTGAGAAAAAAAAGCCTTGTTCAGGCTGCAGCCTCAAATGTTTCAGCATTTAAAGTGAATCCAAGGCGTTGGTGAGGAACAGCTCCATTCATCTGAGCCTCGAGATAGCCCTGCCTTAATGAGACACTATTTTTAAGAGGCTGCTTGGCCACGAGAGAAGGTCTGAGAGGTGCAAAAAATTCAATGGAAGAAGGACAGGTATTCTGAAGAGTGGAACAGGGGAGAACTGAAACCTGCTCCCCTCATTTAGTGGGACTACTCTAAGCATGAATATCGCTTTGTTTTCCCACACTCCTGCAAATTCATTATTTGCTGAATGCTTGGAAAGTGAGCAATTAATTGGGTACTCTCTCATGAAGCATTGTTTGTAAAACAAAGGTTGTGTTCTAAAGGAAATAAAGCTAAACCTGCTGTTAGATGCTCCAAGAGCATTCTCACACAATGTATTTTTATTTTCAAAGCCAGAGGAAGACACCAGCCCCCTGAAGTGTTCTTGTGTGCCCGTGGGCAGCAGGGGAGGGGGATTCTGCCCCTCTGCCCCTGTGCTCAGGTGAGACCCCACCTGCAGAGCTGCCCCAGCCCCGGGGCCGACAGCACAAGGACCTGGAGCTGCTGGAGAGAGCCCAGAGGAGGCACCAGGATGAGCAGAGGGATGGAGCAGCTCTGCTGGGAGGAAAGGCTGGGAGAGCTGGGGGTGCTCATCTGGTGAGGAGAAGGCTCCAGGGAGAGCTCAGAGCCCCTTGCAGGGCCTAAAGGGGCTCCAGGAGAGCTGGAGAGAGACTGGGGACAAGGGATGGAGGGACAGGACACAGGGAATGGCTTCCCACTGCCAGAGGGCAGGGCTGGATGGGATATTGGGAAGGAATTGCTCCCTGGGAGGGTGGGGAGGCCCTGGCACAGGGTGCCCAGAGCAGCTGTGGCTGCCCCTGGATCCCTGGCAGTGCCCAAGGCCAGGCTGGACATTGGGGCTGGGAGCAGCCTGGGACAGTGGGAGGTGTCCCTGCCCTGGCAGGGGTGGCACTGGGGGATCTTTGAGGTCCCTTCCAACCCAACCCATCTGTGACCCCACAGTTCCAGGGCTGTGGTTTGGAGCCCCCATTCCTGATGCCCAGCACTGATACTGGGAACTGCCAATCCCAGACTCCCTAATGGGCCCTAATGATCCTGATGGGGAAATTCCAGCTTTGCCCTCCCAGGAGCTCCCAGTGCCACGCAAGGCCCTCAGTTAACAGCTTGTTATGCTTAAGGAGTAAAGAGCACGGGAAATTATCATGGCCCATATGTTACTAAAAGGGTTTTAATGTGGATTAGGGGCTTATGTAACGTGTGAGCCTAACCCACACTGGGCTTAATTTATGGTGTTTTCTCCTTGCCTTTTAAAAAAAAGGGCTTCTTTCCTAATGATAAGCTTGAGCACTAATTTAATTTACATTTTACTGCTCTTAGGCACAATCAGAACACATTGGAATCAACATTTAAAGCCCCTTACGAAACTGTTTGTTGGGTTTGCCATTA
>VZRO01004992.1:0-27858 GCA_013397915.1 Daphoenositta chrysoptera | reverse complement strand
TTTTTTGAGCAATGTTCTTGTTTTCCCCTGATGAAATAGTCTACTTAGGTTTGATTTGGAATTACAGGAGCCACAAATTAAAACAATGAGTCTGCTACAATCTGTAGTCTCCTTGGAGAAATGAAAAGGAACTTCAGGAAAGTTCAGAAACAACAGGAATTTTCCAAGCCCCTGGAATAAGCAAAGACCAGAAGAGGACTTCAGACATACAAAGAAAATAAAATCAAAGTCTAAAGCAAAAAATATTAAAACTAAATAATTAGCTAGCGTAGCTGGTGGGGGAAAAAAAAGAGAGAGGTTGCAATTGGTGATGAATTCTAAGTTCATCACAAAAAAACCTTAAAAATTTCAAGTGCTGAGGTGTATTTTTTATTCTTTGTGTTTCCCAACAGACACTGCCATCCCTCCAGTGCTGCATTTGGGAAGATGTGGGCTGTGTTTTTCAGAGCAGACATATGTTTGCTTGTGATGTGTCAGGGTTTTGTTGCCAGCTTGGTGTACTCTGGGGCAGTTCTAAAATGCTGAGCTGTTTTAGAAACTGTTCCAAATTAAATCAGAAATGTGCAAAGATTCAGCTGCTCTGCCAGCCAACTCAAAAAAAAAAAGACAAAAAGTCATCTGTGTTTTGTTATCTGGTATTACAGTTATTGCTAATTTGAAAAGAATCTCACAAATTCAAAAGGCATTTCTTCCCTGCACAGAAGCCAGGGGGATACATGCCCAATATCCATTTATTCATGTACAGAACTGGTTTTATCCTTGTTCTGACTAAATTACCAATGCAGAAATTGGAGAGGTTTGGGGGTTTTCTCTGAAATTCCTGAATTTCTTCAGTCCAGGATTAATTTCTGTCTTTATTGTGAATATCTTTATGTACATCCCTGTCTCTTGCTCTGGCCTCAAGGCAGCTGTAGGGAGCAGGGATCAGCTGTGTGTCTGAATCCCTTTGGAATTTTCTCCTGGCTCATCCTGCTCACACCGTGGCCCTCGTGGGAAGGTTGCAAAACTCTGGGGCTTCTCTGGAATATCTCATGCTGAATGCCAGGAATTCACCAATTAATCACTTCCCAAACACTGATAAAACTCCAAAACACTTTTCAAATTCCTTCCCCTAACTGTGAATCGTTCCTGCTAGGGATGCATTTCCCCCTCTGGAACCTTTATTAAATGCTATTCCCAGCCTGGAATTTGGTGACCTCCTGAAGTGGTCTTTAGGTTACCTGCAAACATTTTACCTTTTCAGTGGTTCTTTTTAATGGCTTCTCAATCTTCTTTTTTTTCCCCCTGATTGTAATTCCACTTCTTAAGTTAAATGCTATTATCGTGGATTTGTGTTTTGACTTTTCAGCCTCCAAAAAGGTCAGATTTGAATAGTTTATGGCCTCCTTTGACGAGAAAAAGTTCAGTGGCTGCATCTTGAAACAGGTCACATACTCTGCTTGAAACTAAATCAAGAATGGCTTTCCCTTTGTGGGTTTTGGGGCCAATTAATTGAAGAAGCAATCCTTTACGGTGTTTAAATTAATGCTGTCTGCAGGAGGCCCTGAGCTGACGGGTGCTGAGTCTTTGTCAGCACAAAGCCAGAATTCCCCTCCATCCCAGCCACACCAGTACACACAGAACATTTGCCTTTTTTGGTTCCAAACACTCCTTCAATTCTTGTTTTGCCCCCTAAACCAGAGCTGGCCTGATGACCCCGGATTTCTGCGATGTCGGTTTGTCCATCCTGTTTGCCTCGTTTGTCCGTCCTCAGCGTGGCTGGGAGCTGTGCCACTGTGCACACAGGCACTGCTACTCCAGCTGAGGCTGCTTCCCAGTTTTCTGTCGCTGCTGAAGCGGGGATGTCCTTGTTGGGCTGGGCTTTGCTGGGGTCTCTCTCTCAGCCCGTCCTTTGCCTGAGAATTCAGCATTTTCCACCCCTGGGGAAGGCACCTCCTGCAGGGAACGCGCTCGTCCACGTCCTGCCTTTCTCCCAGCCTCAGCTTTGGAATTCCCTTTCATTTTTTGATTTCAGTTCTCAGCCAGCAGGCTGGGATGCTCCTGGGGTCACAGCCTGTGCCCTGTCCGTCTGTATTTTCCACGATGGCCCGGGGCTCTGTCCCTCCATCCGGAGCTCCGGAGAGCCCCGGGCTGCTCCTGCCTCCCCGGCTCCCACCGCTGGCATCGGTCCCGGTCCTTCCTGCCCTTCCCCAGCTCCGCACTTGTCCTCCTGACAGCCCAGGGATGGCTCTCCCTTATCCAAGTGCTTCCACAGCCCTCTCAACATTTATGTCTCGGGTAATTACAACCCTCCTGCTATCAATAGTGAGGTGTGTGACAGCAGTGACGGGGAAGATGCAAAAACCGGCTTTATCAGACATATTCCTCCATTCCCACGTGGTTTTCTGTGCCTGTAAAGCCATGCACAGCCATGCACAGCCATTAGCTGGGACGAGCTGGGGAATCATCTCGGAATCACGGCGTGAAATGTGCTGAAAAAGTCAATTTGCTGCTCGGTTGTGGTCTTTAGGAGCCACCTAGGAAGGCGGGGAGAAGGAAATAGGTGGCATCACTGTGTCACCGTGAGGATGCAGGGGTCACCCGGTGCCTGGAACGCCGTGTGCCACCCCTGCCAGCCCCGGCTCCTCGGGAGCGTGCAAAGGAGCAGGAGCAGGGACGGGCTCCTCAGGAAGGAGTCACTGAACAGAGCAGGACATTCCAGCTTGGAAACAGGCGAATCCAAAGGGATCAGAAATCCTCAGCAGCGGGGAGGAGGGAAATGAGGAGTCATTATTCGCTACTTCTGCACGCACAAAGCCCAGCACTGGCCCCAGCCAGGGAAGCATGGGTGGCCCGCCGGGGCGAGCAGAAAGCAGCGCTTTGTCACAAAGCCCCGAAGGGTGACACTCACCCACAGGCTCTGACTCGCAGAGCGCAGGCAGGAGGCAGCAGCCCCTCTCTGAGAGACAGAAATGAGGTTCCAATCACCACCTCCCGATTAAGAAACCCCTAAAAAGCAGATTGCTGGAAACGGGGAGGGATAACTGCAGGCTGCGTTAGTGAGCACTTGCTGTGGCAGCCTTTCCTCCAGCGCGCCCCTCTGCTCCCAGCAGAAGCAGAAGAAGGGACAGGGAGCTTTTGATCCTGGAAGGTCCTTCAGCACCGCAGCTCCTTGGAACGATGAGGGATGAAAATGAGGATGCAGTGTCTCCGTTGTTGGCCAAATGCCCTTAGTGAGGTGTTGCTGTTCTCCCTTTGGTGCTCTCTGCACACAACAGTGAAAACACTGCTTGGATGGCCGAGAGCTTTATGGCAGAAGCATTTTTCATCTGGAAATGAGGTTTAACGTTCTAGGTGGAAGAAATAGCCTGAGTGTAAATATTTCCCTCGCAGATGGCACAGCTATGGACATAACCTTACACACGTGAACCAAATGACTTTAAGTTGTGCCATATTTGCCATCAACTACCAGGTGTATTTGTCAGAGCTGCTGCTGAGACAGAGAGGAATAGGGTGGGTTCTGCCTGCTCCTAACCATCAATAACAAAACAGGCGCAAGAGGAGACATGAAAACCCTGCACAGCATTTTGTTTGCAGTAAGGAAAGCAAAAGTGTCTTCCTGAAATGGTTCAGCATTGACCTGAAACTGAGTTTCATATCCCCAGGATTAATTTCTTGTTGCATCCATCAAACAGCAGACACATTTTTATTGTACATGCAGATGCGGAAGGAGTTGGAATCAAACATGAGCCGAGGACCCTTCTTGCCATCCCCTCAGCACTGGTGAGGCCATGCTTTAAAAAGTGAAAAAGAACAAACAGGACCCACCCAAAGGAAACACTCCATTAAAAACCCCAAACCAACAAGGTGGCTTTAAAATGAAGACTGGATTTACAGCCCCTTTAGACACATGTGAGAAGACGAGGAGATGTGAACATTATGCTTTTGAAAAGGGGAAGATATCAAAGATTTATTTCGCTCTTTTCTGAAATCAAATTACTTGAGACGCCACAGCTGTACCCGAGCTGGCTGAGCTGTACCTTCCCTTTGAATTCAGCACAGCTGGCACTTCAGGCTTTCACTTTCCGTGGGTACTCCAAAGTGCCTCAGTAACCACTTGAGTGAGTTCGTGCAGCCACACAAACGTTCCCTGATGCAGGACCCGAGGTGCCAAGTGAGTCTCCTCCATTCCTCCCGTGAATCTGGTGAGGGAAACACTTTCAGCCACCTGGGAGCTGAGAAGGGCTTGCAACTTGTTTGGAATCGCAGCTTGCTGCCACTAATGCTGCTCTCCTGGCTGTCACTCATCCCTGCTCCTAGGCCCTTTATAATTTATTAAATATTCCACCTCAATATTCAGTGCATGGAAGGGGCAAGAAAAGGAGCTTTAATCTTACCATGTGTTTAAAAAATATGTGCAGCTTTGGGGTTTATTTATTCAGCTCTCACCTGCATCACAGTATGGAAATGAAGAAATTGGGCTGTAAATGATGAATTTGGCTGCTTTTCCATTGTGCTGGGCTCCAGCTGGAGCTGTTAAACTGGCCTGGGAAGGTATCCCTGAATTCAAACCAGGAAATGAAAGAGGGACAGTCAGCAACGAAGGAGCTCCACAAGCAGAGGGGACAATGCCTCTGCACCACTGGAGAGGCAGGAGCCTCCCCTGAGATGCTGGGCACCAGCAGGAAGAGCCTGGCACAGCCTGTTCAAACAGCTCCAAGTCCAACAGAGGGAAAAGAGGCAACGCGAACACAAGAACCCTGGGAGGAAAACCAAACCTCCTGTGAGATCCCAGATGGCAGCAGGCAGAGCCTCCTTGCTGCTGCCTTCTCTAATGACCTCAACTCCCTTCTCCCTGGGCGTTCAGTAGAGATGAGCCCCTAAAGCTTGTTTCTCCACAGCCTGGAATTTGGACTCGAGCTTTGGGCACCCAGCTGATGAAACAGCTGACAGACGTCCCGGCTGCCTAGTGTGAGCAGGTACCTCGTGCTTTTCCCGTTCCCTGTGCCTTGGTGCCTCCTGGGCTCGGTGACATCTCGTGACAAAGGTGATTCTGGTGATTCTGCCTCCAGCCCTGGCTCCCGTGTGCACACCTGAACGATGCTCTCAGCAGCAGGCAAATCCCACTGCTCCCGCTCTCCACTCGGGCTGGGGTGGAGCAGGAATCTCCAGGAGGCACAGGGGGGATTCCAGGAGCTGGACCCACCACGGTCCAACCATGAGAGCCCCATTTCACACTTCAAGAGCAGCCCGTGCAAGCATGGGCTTAAACATGTGGCTAAGTGTTTGCTGAGTGGGCCTCAAAGAACAAAAGGTGGGGATAGTTTCCTCCTCCAGCCACCCTTTTAAAAATAATTCCTTCTGTTGTTTCAGAGAAGTGCTGCTGTGAGGAGCTCTGGCTGCCTGCTGTCAGTGAGCTTTCCTAGCACAGAAACAAAAGTGAGAAGCATGTTAAATGCTGCTTCATGGGAAATAATTATTGCCAGGCATTGTCTAAGTGCTCCTATAAAAGCTGCAATTAATAAAAATGCATTGACTTGAGTTTTCTCATGCACAATGCCCAGTTCCTTAAGCTTAGCAGGCAGCAAAGCCTGTGCTATGAAACAGATTTCTGCTCCCTAATTAATAACCCGATGATTTCTCCCAGGTACAGCTCTTTGTTTGTAATTAGTGAAGCAAATGATGCTAATATTTTTGTCACAAGGTGCTGAACAATACCTTTTCCCCCCACTGTAACTTATGCCAAGAAAAGCTCTGTGTTTTTTTTACTCCTAACCTAAACAGCCTCAGGATGGGGTTTAGTCCCTTTTATAGTGGAAGCTGTGGGCAAATGTGCATTCAACATTTGGAAATAGAGCAGTGCCCAGAGAGCAGGGCTATGTGAGCAGGGCTGTGTGAGCAGAGAGAAGCGGTGCAGCCTGAGACAGAAATCGTGCCTGGATCCCATTTCAGGCTGTGTTTAAAGGTGATTCCCTGCGGAGCACATGGCAGGGGCAGCAGCACCGGGTGCCTCCGTCTCCCTGCTTTTCCAGGGTCTGCGGTGGATAAAGCTGGGAATACTCAGCCTGTGCAGATGGATCCACACATGCAGGCAGCTTTATTTCAGGCTGACGGCTCCAGATTTTAGGAACAGCCTCGGGCCCTGCCTCGGGAGCTCCTCTGTAGTAGCTTTGATGTGACAAATGTAGTCATACATGTACTGAGACAGAAATGAAAGGGAACAGGGAGAGGAGCGAAAAAGAGCCCTAATCAGTGCTCAGGATGATGGATTGACTCAGATGAGACACCAGCCCCGATTCCTGGGCAGCAGGAGCCGTGCTGGTGAAGAGGGAGCGCAGGGAGGAGCAGGAGCAGCTTGGAAAGCCCTGCTGCTCCCGAGGGACAGAGTCCCCGCAGCTCCTGGGGGATGGAAGCCACCTCTGGAGCCAGGCAGGAGCCACCCAGGGAAGAGCTGTGTCCCCTCCAGAGGCTCCCAGAGCAGGCTGACCATGGCAATACCTCTGACCATGGCAATGTCTCTGACCATGGCATCGCAAGGTCTGCTCTGACCAGACCTCCTGGTCCCGGCAGCCCAAGCACTCCCTGTTGGAAATGGATCTGCCTTCAGCTGTGTTATCCTGAATTTATGGCTGAGTAAGGAATGTGCAGGACTCATTACCTGGATAAATGCTAAAGGTGTCAAAAGAATGTATTTCATTTGTAAAAGTTCAGAATGAGAAAAAGCTGATTTACAGGCAGACAGTGTTCTGGTCCCTTTCCAATATTTTAGCACATAAATACAAAGGTCGACAAATGGAGCTTGTTTTTCCATGGAGACTACAACAGCTCTTGATTTAGTAAACCACAAAAGTCAATGTATTAAAGCAAATAATTTCTTAATTCATTGTAGCATTTTAATGACTCAGTGTTTATTTTGATTTAAAGCTGTTTTTTAAGCCGCCTCAGTTCCTTTCTACTCAGGTAGAATAGATAATCCTCTCTGCATGAAGCAGGCCCTGCTACATAGATATAAAAAACCTCTATAACCTTAAAACACTGCAGAAGGGTCATTGCACTAATCCTGTACCCAGTAATAAGATCCAAGTGTCTCATGGAAGATCTCAGTGATCCCTGGGAAGAGCTGCCTGACCCTGGAAGGTCACATTCCTTTTGGACAGACCTCAACATCATTTGGGGGCTCAAAGTTCTTTCTCGAGCATTGTTTACCCCGAGGGAACTCCAATCAATCAAACTCCTCTAGATTTTCCCATCATTCTTATTTAGGTAAAGCAAGAAAAATCTCTGATTTCTGGGTTTTATGGGTTTGGAGCCTTCATTTCAGTCTCTAAGCTTCAGGCTCACAGCCTGTACTTCAGTTTTGTGCTTCCAGCCTCCTGACTGTAGGTGACTTTCGGTGATTAAAAATTCCACAGAATCGACTGGAATTTTGGGGGTTCCATGCTCCAGAATATCTGAAAAGACACAGAAAAGAGGGAAATGCAAAATGTCCCTGTTTTTCCCACGAAGTGCAGTATCCAGCACTGCTGTTGCCAGCGGTGGGAGCAGCTGGATTCTTGATTTCCAGACATGATTATTTCACATATGAATGAAATAATCTCCATGGGGGTGCAAAGGGCTGCTGGCTCAGCCACAACCATGGAACTCCCTCTCTGAAATCACAGATCAGCTCTGACCTGTCAGACATTGTGTTTGCAGCAGCATCTTGGGCTTGGAAAGGGACTATGTCAGCTCTGCACTGGGGTGGGGTGGGGTGGGGGAGAAAAGGAGCAGAGGGCAGTTCTGGGGGAGCTCTGGGTTCCCTCCAGGTATTCCAGGAGTGCACATCAGATGATGTTTTACCTCACATCTCACCAGGCCCCCCCAAAATGTGTGCACTGCTTCCAGTTGTTCTCAGTACTCTGAATCAGCCTTTGATTATTTTTTCTTTTACAGATGCATCTGTGATCTTTCTAAAATCCCTTCATTGTCTTTCTGCTCTTTCCAGCATCCCTTACCTCAACAAGGGAACAGCATAAAAAAGAAGCAAAAATTTGGATAGTGCCCCACTCCACTTCCAGTGAGTTCAGCCTTTGACCTGCTACAGTCAGAGGGGGAAAACATGGCAGGATATTCCTTTTTCTCCAAACTGCTTTAGGCTGATCACTCTTTGGCTTTAAAACCGTGTGTGTTGTTCAGACTTCTCCAGCTGGCATTTCAAGTAAATATCTTCATGACACAGCCTGCACAGCTGTCAAAATTCACGAATATTTGGGAATTCTGCAAGGCTTGTGTGGCTGAGCCTCTGTTTCTCAGCCCCCTCGCGTGCAGGAATTTTGGGGCTGCAGATTCTGAGAGTTTCTAAAATTAGCAACATTTTCCTATTAACAAGCAGGTATTTGCTTTTCCACAGAAACAAGACTGCAGAGCTACAGCACGTCTGTGCACATGCGAGAACAAAACAGAGCTGATCAAGCAGCAGAAACATTTTTATTTGCTGTGTTGTGTTTTTTCCTTGTGTCTCCTGGTTGCTTTCAAGGACACATCTTACACCAAAAAAAAAGTCTAAATAGACAACCAGAAAGTCGAAAATTTGCAAAATTATTAGATGTCACTTCCAATAAGTGGGTGGCTGGGTCAGCAAATTCAGAGGCCAACATGGGCCAAAATTGCTGCATAATCTGCATATGGATTTGTATTGGTCTTTCTTCAAGTAATGTGCTGTCACTGAGAAGAAATGTGGCTTTTCCAATGGCCAACTGCTTCCTTGGAAAGGATTATTTGTCAAATCTGAGCCTCAACATTTAGCAAAAAGGAAAAACATGTTGTCCTTCTTTTGAAAACGTTGGGTCTTCGGCAAGCCTGGGAGATTTATAAAGGTTATGAAGGCAATAAATCCCCAAATCCCAAAATGCAGCCACATCTGGAGCTTCCCACTGGCCAGGGCAGGCAGCTATGTCAGCTCTGCACTGGGGAAGGACATGGAATTTCCTATTAAGGAAATGGAAGGACACTCACAGGAAAGGAAGGAATAACCTTATAAACACCCAAACTCCTGAAGATAAAGTAATAATAGTCACATTTTCAGCTTTCTGTCCTGTTGAAAGGATGCAAAATTTCCTTTGTGATCTGAAGCACTCAGCTGGTGCTGTGTTCACTCTGTGTGACATCAGGAAAGGCACAACCAGGCACAACCAACCCACAAAGCTCTGTCTTCAACTGCAGGGGAACTCCTTTACTGGCAGGGATTGCGAGGTGCTCGCTGAAAGGTGTTCACTTTGTTCACTTCTGGAAACAGCCAGCAGCTTCCCTTCCCCTGGCATGTCACACCTGGCTCCTCCTGGCCACATCCTGGCTTCCAGTGAGGCAGCTCTGACCCTTCCTCTTCCCAAGGAATTGGGGCAGCCCAAAAACCACGGGAGCAGAGAGGGAATGTGGCCAACAGAGAGCTGTGCAGGGCAACTGTCAGCTCTGAGAAGCGAAGATATTTTTATTTAGGGGGAGGATTAGGGGTTTTTCTTTCCTTTTTCCTTGGATTATATGGAAGGTGCAGCATAATTAACAAGAAGATCAAAAGACAAGGAGCTGCTGGAGTCCAGTGGAGGCCACAAAGATGCTGAAGTGTCTGGAGCATGGGGAGACCCGAGGAGCTGGAAAATGCAAGCACACACTGTGTGTATGTCAATGGTCTGCCCAAAACCCCACCCTCGTGTTCCTGAGTGCATGCAGAGACTGGCAAACAGATGAATGCATTTCTGACAGCCCTGTGACTCCTCAGATGCTGTTGAGTTGAAATTTGCTCCGTGAATGTGCCGTGGAGCTGCAGCAGCTGCTCGGGCAGAGAGGGCTTCACCAGTTGGGGAAGCTGAAATCAAAATGTTAAATAATTACAACCTCTTGCAGTCACACGCTGCAGACAGAGTTCTGACAGCAACATGGTGTTCTTTTCTTGCCTGATTTGCATCCTGAAGAGCCTGGGTTATTCCTTGGGATACAACAAGGTGCTCTGCTTTGTGTTCCACCTCCTGCACTGTCAGAGGGTGCTGGTTCCTCTCAGCCTTTGTGCTCAGCTCAAATCCTAAATATGAGTGTTCCTCTGAGCCTTCGTGCTCAGCTCAGGTCCTAAACCTGGGTGTTCCTCTGAGCCTTTGTGGCCAGCTCCATCCTAAATCTGGGTGTTCCTTCTGAATCCTATCAAGCCATGGGAGGCCAGGGATGGGGAGATGATGCTCTGGCCACAGGGATGAAGGGAAATCAGGAGAAAGCCCCTCTGCAGTGATGGTGCAGGGTGCAGGTTCCCAGCCTGCTTCTCCCCGAGCACTCAGGACCCTGCCAGCTAGGAGGAAAGGGCAAAAACCCTCCTCATGCCTGGCTGAGGAATAGAAACCCACTAAATTTGTTCTTGAGACACGGCAAGCTCGAGCAGGGCCCTCTCAGGCCTCTCACACACCCCACAGTTGTGTGTATAATGATTTTAACAAGAGCAGCTTCTTGCCTGTTATTCCATTCCGTGCACATTCACTGCACAGGTTTTGCAGTGGCAGCAGGGGGTTTTAGTGAAGGAAAACAGCTTTAGAGTTTTTATGGATCCCAGCTTTTGGGCCCAAAGGGATGTGTATCATCTCTCAGGAGGATGTCTGTTGGCTGCAAGGCACAGTTATGGCAAACAAGGGTGGGTCAGGCCTGCCTGTGGGCTGGGCTCAGTGCCCCTGCCCACATTCTCGGAGCTCTGGCACATCTCGAGCAGTCCTGTGGAGCAAAGGAGGAGTGCACAGCCCAAGGCATTGCCCGGACTGCAGGGAAGAGCCAGCACTGGAGGAGACAGCTGGGAGTGCAGGATGCTCCAAGCCTCTTTGCCTGGGGAGTGTGAGTGCAGAGCCAGCAGCCCGAGCCTGCTCACAGGTTTCCTTCAGCTGAGCTCCTGAACATCCTGCAAACCTCCTTCCATTGGGCTTTTAATCCAAACCCATCTGTGCCAGATCAAAATCATTCTCATTTTAAGCAAATAGAAATTTATGACTTCTCAGAATCAGAGCAGTTTGGGCTCAGCTGCTTCAGTGTTTATTAAAAGGATCTCGCAGTCAGCTTTTTTCAGGGGTATAAAATCGCTGCGGGGAGTGATGCCCCGGACATTCCCTTGCAATTACCCTGAACTGGAAGACTCAATTGCTCTGAGTCATTCCATTCTTCAATGACTGTTTTCATGGATGGGACTTAAATTATCCCAAAGGTTTTTAATTAAAGTCACCCTTGCCATGCAAATATTTACTTTGTATTGATATATTTTTAGCTATAAACCACTGTCTTGATTTTTGGAAAAGGCTCTTTAAAATTCATGAGAGTGTTTTGATACAAGACTGTGTTGGTTGTGACATGAGCTGTCTGTCAGTCACTCACTCCCTGCCTGCCTGCTGAGGCTGGAGAGGTGAAATTCCACCTCAGACTCTTTCAGAGCAGCAGAGGTTTTTGCCAGGCTTGTACCGTTTCAGCAAAATATGAATAAAAAATAGTATTTCATAAAGGTGGGCTTGCAAAATCTTTTACCTTTTCCTGAGCTGGTGGAGTCACCCCTCTGCAGGAACACCTGAAGTGTTTTTCTGAAGAAGAATTCTGGTTTTAGTGTTCAGCATTTCAAATAAATGTTTTAATACGAGAACTTTCAAGAGTCAGAGTCCAAAAAGTGAGCAGAAATAGCTTGATACAGGCTTTCAGCAACTGGATATTCATAAACCTGTTTCTTTTAATGTGCGCTCTCAATTGTGTCATAATAAAAGTGACCTGATGCTGTACCAAAAAAAAAAAAAAAAAAGGAGTAATAAGGCCTTCTCTCTCTACTCAGCCACTGGGGTTTAGAGAACTCAGGGAAAATCCTCTCCCAAGCATGGTTGTGAACCCACCAAAAATCAACTTGGAGGCTCCTGAGCCCTCGTGTGGGGCTGGGGAATCTCCCTGAAGACCCTGAGTGAGTGCCTGCACTCAGTGCTGCCCTGGGACATCAGGTTTGACCTGTCCTTAGCAAGCAGAAATGGAATCTGTGCAAAATGGGCCAGAAATCATTCACGAGGTGACCCAAATGGATGCCATTCAAGCTGCTGCTCCCTCTTCTTGTGAGACCTCATTTTCCTGCCTGTGGATGCCAAAGCCCCCCCAAAATACTCAATAACATCCCAGTGGTTGTCCTGTGGCCTGGCTGGTCCCACAGAAGCTCTTTTACACCCCATTTACTGGGACAATTATACAGCAAACCAACAGCAGAAGGAGATGGAGTCAAAAGCAAGCTGGAAATCTGTGTGTGGCTTCTCAAAAAAAGGTAAATGGAGCAACAAAGGCAGCAAACCTCTCAGAGAGAACTTTGCTGCTTTTCCTTTCCTTGCACAGCATGCTGATGAGGGCTTTTTTGGGGAGGGTTGGGGGTTGTAAACAAAAATATTCCTGCAGCTTTTGGCTGTGAAATAGCAGTCAGGGAAAGCCAAGAAGATTTCAGAACATGTTTCTGTTGGGTTCAAAGATTCTCTCTCCTTTTTTGCAGCCACATTTAGTATTTCTGCCTATCTAAGGTGCATTTAGACACACAGCAAATACAGCCATGCTTCCCAAAAATGTGTCTGGTCAGAAGGAGAGCAGGAGAGCACGTCTGCAGGAATGTGTGGCTGCACACACATGAGGGAGGGGATACTTCTTGCAGGCTTTACTACAGGGTTTTGCTTCAGCCCAGGAAATCTGGGCCTCCTTTTGCTTTGGGCACAGGTCTGACTTTGCTCTGCACTGTTCCCTTTTCCAGGTGGGCTCTGAGACAAGTACAGAGAATGTGCTCTGAAAAAATGTTATCTCAAGAGGTGCTTTAGGAAACAGAAAACCTCCAACAATGTTGGTTTTTGAACGTCTCCCAGCAAGCCAGAGATTCCCAGGATAAAACCAGAGGCACCTTTTGGTCTAACCAAAGGTTAATTGAGTCTGCACTGTCAGTCAGGCTGAAGGAAGCAGAGCAGGGTTTGAGAGAGCAGCATCAAAAAGCCCATGTAGTGATCTGCAGAGTCTGGCAGCTGCTTGACAGGAGCGAGCTGAGCTCTTTTGAAAACAAGCTTCTCTTATTAATAATGCTTCTGGTTTCTCTAATTATCTGCTCATTGTTCTATAAAAGACTGAGCACTTTCAGCACGCCAGCTAAGAAATCAGAGTCTGCTGGTACATAGCAATGCAGTGCCAGAGAAGCTGACCCCAGCACTGTTTGTCACAGCTGGTGTCTCCCTCCGGGCCAGCCCAGACCCCATCTGCCTCTCCAGACACGGAACACGAGTCTGATTCTCTTTTCATGCATCTCACAGCATCTCCTGATGAAGCAGTCAGCTGGGTTGCTCCTCTGCTGCTCTCTCTGTTCTTCTAGAAACAGTGGAGATAAAATGACAGATATTTCAAATAAACGAGTGCTTCGGTTTGCAACAAAAACCAACAAAAACTTTTTTTTTTTTTTTCAGAGAAAGGCAATAGGAACATTTCATGTGCTCTTGTCTTCTCCTGTACCTCTGGAGAGCCAGATGAGGGAATTAGGTGATACTTGAAGGCCACCTTTGCCAGAACAGGAATTGTCCCCATGTCTCACCAGCCCAGCTCACAGGTCCCAGACATCTGGAGCAGGTGACACAGGAATTTTGGAACTTTGGATCTTTGGGATGTCTCCAGAGAGGGAGACCCCACATCCTCCCTGGGCAGCTGTTCCAGGGCTCTGCCCCTCCATGGACAGAAATCCTTCCTCAGGCTGAGGTGGAACTTGCTGTGTTTCAGTTCCTGACCATTGGGGATGTTTGTGTGCATTGATGGGACATTTGTGTGCATTGATGGGATATTTGTGTGCATCAATGGGATATTTGTATGGATTGATGGGATCCCTCAGCCTTCCCTTCCCCACACTGACCAGGCCCAAGGTTTAGTGAAGCCCTCCACACTCGTGTGCTTTTGGAGAAGGAGTTTGAATTTTCCTTCTGAAGAGTCTATGGCCATAAATCAAACTCACTCTGAAATGTAAGCACACCCGTGTGATTATTGGTTTCCCATTCCCAAAGTCTTGCTCTCTTTCTGGTTTTTATCCAGGTTTGAGATGGTTTTTAGCAAATGTACTTCATGCAAATTGGATCTAAGCAGTAATTTGCCACTACCATTTTTTACATCTGTAGTGACAGCAGTCCCTTCATCATTTGTGTCACTTTGCCACCCAACACTGTTGTGTTCCAGCACCTCCTACACCAAATCAACAGTAGCCATGAAATTATTCATACATTTATGAGCCTGAGACTCTCTCTTCTCACCTTCGGGTAAGAGCTCCCTTTAGGCTAAATTGAGGGAGTTAATTTTTCACGTTTTCCTTCTCACATGGACCAATCCTTCACTGGTGCTGTTTGCTTCTGAAGAGTGTTTGATTTAGGCTGGTGTGGTTTTTCTGGTAACAAACTGAAGCATGGACCATCAGTGCACCCGAAAAGTGAGTTTTGAATGTGTCCTAAACCAATATTTCCTAAAGATGTTTTTGTTCTTTGTGTCTTGGCATGTCCAAATCAGATTTGCCAAGGACCCTCTTTGGTTTCCCCTCTGGCAGGTGGGCAAATGTAACTTAGATACAACGGTCAGCCCCAGTAAAGATGTGATGGGATCGTTGTCTGCAGCAATTATTAATTCTTAGGATTTAGCAACCAGGGTGTCTGGCATTGCTGCTTTGGTGCAAGGGTGCAGAGTACAATCCACTAATCGTTGTCATTATCTGCCTGTTGCAAATAAAAATATCTTTGTCTTTCGGCAGAGCTCTGTTGTTCCATCCACTGTGACTAGAGACGCTTTCCAAGCCTTTTTTAAGAAACAGACTGGGGTTTTAACAGACTTCCCTTCCAAATTTATTTTCACTCTTCTTCACTCATTTTGCATATAATATGACTATGTAAAAAATAAAAAAAAGAGAACTGATATACAGTAATATACAATAATTACATGGATAATACTGGAACAATTCTCAACAATTCCTGCTTTGCTCCTTCGCCCCAGACCTCCCCTGCAGCTCCAGCAGCAGCAGTTGTTGCTCCCTCTCTGTGATGTAATTTTACCAGTGTGTGCTTGGGGTGCTCTGGGTGTTGCCACAGAGATTACAGGGGTTTTACTCTGACCTTGGCCCAAAAGAGAAGTGTGGGCAGCAGGGAAAGGTGAGCAGCCTGTGGGTGAGGATTTGGAGGCAGCACTTTCCAAAGAGACCGGTTCACCTCCCCGCTTAATCCCAGGGAGAAATGAGGAATTTCAGGCCAGTTCTGATCTGAACGTGCCCAGGTTTAAGCGGATCCAAGGCAAAGAAAGGCCATTCCCGGGGCAGAAATTTGCCCTTTGTGGAGGCTTTGGTCCATCTCCTCTCCCCCTGGCCCAGGCTTGTTCAGAACAGATGCCAGGGCACTGTGGGGAGCCCCAGGCATCACCCCGAGTGTTCAAGGGGGGGTTCAGGTGGCCACACAGGAGCACAGACAATGCTCAGCATTGCTCTGGAAATCAGGCTGCATTCCCAAGCCACTTTTTTAATTCCATAGTTGTCCTATCCAGTTCCCTTTGAATGCAGCACAAACACAAATAATCACACACACTTTGGATACCTATGTCTGGTCTTGTTGTCAAAAAGTTTCTTTTGCCAAGTTTTCCAAAAGCTGCTTCATACATTCACTAAGGCAATGATCAGTGATACAACATAAGACTTCCAGTGATGGAAAAGTAGGAAATGATCAATTTAGGTCTGTCCTCAAAGGCCGGTTGGAACAAGAAGCACAGTAATAAGGGGCTGATATGTCTCTCACTGCAAATGCAAAGCTCTGCCTCCCATCCGAGGGAAGACATTATCCCTCTGTACTTTCCCTGGAAAAAGGAAATCCAAGGGGCCTGTTCACAATGCAGAATTTCCCACACATTTTCCAGTCAAAACAATTATTCCTGGCTCTCCCTCACACTGCAGAGCATGTTTCCTTTGCCAGGTGGATGCTGCACCTCACCTCCAGGTGGATTTCTGTCACCAGTGCTGCCTGTGGATCACTTGCAGAGCACTTAGGGATCCTTGCAGTGTTCTGCATTCTGCTTTATTTCATACCGAGCCTTTGCCTAGATCCCTGGAAGTTTTTTTGGTACTTGGCATGTGCTGGTTGGGGTTTCCATTCCATAATCAGTTTAAATGCAATGTGTCCCTTGTCCAAGTTAATTACATGGCTGGGTTAATGACTCATTGCTTCAGGCTCTTGACTGGGGAATGTGGCCAGTCATTGATGCAGTGGCCATTTTAGTGCCTCAGAGCTGAAGTCTCCATCCAGAACCTCCAAAGTGGTACCTTCAGCAGCCAGGTAAGACCCAGGCAAAATCTCTTCTTCCGTGAAGCTGCCACTGAGTTCAGGGGATGAGCTGTTGGGCAGAGGAGCCAGCTGAGAGTCCAGGGAGTTATGGCAGTATCAGCGTGACATCAGGGGAGTGATATCAGATTAATATCAGTGTGACAGAGGGCCGAGCTCCCAGCCTGTCTGGGATGGCAGCTGCTGGCTGGAGAGCATGGAATGAGACCCCTGGAACAAGCAGCTACAACACCTCTGTGGAATACTTCACAAAAAACTACCTGAGAACATGTTTTGGGGTGAAAAAACCTGCATGTAGCTCAGAAACCATGAAACTCCAGTGAGCCTGAGCCACAATACTCAGAGGTAATTGAGCAAGAGCATTTTAGGCTGTGGTCTGTGGGAAACAGGCACTACTTTTGTTTCTGGGAGACAGATGCTCATCCATCGCTGTGATTCTCTGTAGAAGTGAACAAGAAATCCTCTCCAGCACCTTTGAAAATCCCCATCTCTCAAAAAAAAAATAGATGCCATTGACCACTGGAGGCATTTTTTCCTCAGAGGGAGAGAGGAAGTGGAAGACTAGAGTGCAAATTTCATTGTGCTGCTAATTATAAGTCCTTCTCCTGAGCTGGTTAGCAGCTATTTTGATTAGCTGATGTTCAGAACCACTTACTGTCAGAATTCTGGCAGTTCTACCCAAATAAAATATTTGTTTCAGGCAGCTCCTCTCCCCTCCTTAGGTACGGCAGTTGTGTGCCAGCCTCGATGCGTCTGTTTGTATCCAGTGTCCCAAAGGCAATGTTTGTTTTCTTTGTTTGGGTAGGCAGAGGAATCGGTGCTCTCATGTTTTATTCATGGCAGTGTTTCTTGTGAATGCGGCCTCCAATACGTATTAGAGGCAAAAATATCACTAACAGTACTGCCTGAAAGACTCTTTCCTTGTGTTACAAATGGACACGCAAATTAAATTACTGCTGTTAAAGCCTGCCCACTCCATAATTGCAGGCCGGTTTGGAATGCTGCTGAAGCAATTACATCCGTTTGGAATTGCAAATCGGGAGTTGGTTTTAATCAGGAAAGTGGGACATCTCATCCTAAACAAAGGCACCGGCACAGGTCTGTAACACGTCTGACAAATGACTGTCGGCCTGGCAGAAGGCGCCCGATTCCCCTCTCCCGGCACCCCGGCTCCAAAGGAAGCTCGGGACGAGCGGCGCTTCCCTCTGCTCGCTCCCAGCGGCCGGGTGGGGCTGCCGAGCCGCTAATTAGGGCAAAGTGTCTTAATTTTCCTGCTTTGACGGTGGCATTCCTGCCAGGAATGGCTGCAGACGGTGCTGCCCTGTCCGGATTTAATGTCCGGGCACTGAAATGCTCAGGGTGCAGGGCAGGCGGCGCGGAGCTCAGCCAGGCTGGAGCTCCAAAGCCACACATCCCATCCTCTTCCCGGGAAAACGGGGAGTGCCACATCTGGATCTGGGAATCACCCGGAGCTGCGCTTGGGCATCGAGCAGCTCCTTCTGCCCTGGGAGCCGGGAAGCAGGGATCGGGGTGGGTCAAACTCCCAAATTCCCAGAGCCTGAGGTCGGCGCTGCCCTGGGAGACGGGAAGCAGGGATCGGTGTTATCTCCTGCAGGGACAGAGCCCCACTGCCCCAGTGCACCCAGTCCTGCTGCCTCCAGCCGAACTGGTCCGGGGAGCCCAGACTGGCTCGACCCCTCTCTCCCCGAAGGCAGCGACGCCTGGCAGACCCAGCTCCCCTTATACCTTCGGAAACCTTTCCCAAACCCCTTTTTTATTCCCGAGTTTGGCTCTCCACGTCCTTTTGGCACGGCCGACACCTCGAGATCCTTTACTGACAAATTGCTGTTTCTCAACAAACACGGTGCATTTTTATGCCCACACAGTGGGAAGGAAAACTAGTTTTTCATAGAGGAAGCTTAGTGCCAAGCCAGAGATGACATCCAGCTCCCACTCAGGCTTAGGTAATAACCTGGGGTGACTGAAGATTTATTTATTTCGTGCCACCATCCTCATTCTTTGTGCACAAGGAAACAGCTCACAGAGAAAACAGCAACCAAGTGGCTTTTGGAGGTCACTAAGGCAAAACTGGGGTTTATTTTCCTTGTGTTGCTGACATGGCCCTGGACAGAAATTTCAGCCAAATATTTTCATGCAGGATTAAACTCTGCTAGAAACTCTTGCCTGGCTACCCTGCCATGCATGAGCAGAACACAAGGAAACATTTCCTTACTAGCTGAGGAAATGGGACAACTTTAGAGTAGGGATGTGTTCCCAGCTCTAAAAATATCGTCCTTAACAAGCACTGTACCATGGAAAAGCGTCAAGTGCTGCTCTCATTTCTCCCGAGGTTTAGCACAGGCCTTCTACCTTCTTAATGCTCTCCAAATATTTCACCTTTTGATATCAGAGCTGGAAAATTTCAAGTTCCTGGGGGAAATCAGTTTAAAATAGGGTTTTGACTAAGAATTTCTGCTCCCAGAGCTCAGCAAGGACCGAGGTGCTCAGCCAGCAGTCGCTGTTCCTCAGAGCAGTCCCAGGCTCAGGATGGGGAGCTGAATTTATCTGCATTAGGAGCTGAGGAAAACCCTCCTGGCAGGCCCAAGCTGGTCCCCGGAGCAAGCACAGGGGAAATAACTTTTCCTCTCTCTGCAGGCAGCAGAGCAGCTGTAGATCCAGTCTTCCAAGAAGCCTTGTTCAGCTCCAGAGCCACTGCGGAACGGACCAATATTTAAGCTCTGTTCCCTTGGTTAGACAGGAACGGTGTCAGACAAAACAGCAACAAAACCCGAATGAGCCCTGGGGGAAATAAACAAAGAGATCAAGAACTGATCAAAGGACCTTGTTGCAAACATTCATGGGTTGTTTATGCCAGAGATGACATACATGACCTACAGGAATTTAAACTCAGAAACTCCTTTAAGGAAGGCAATGAGGATTTTTTTATAGTTATGTGGCTATATGCAAATATATATGCATATATATATACATATATATATTAATTTATTACGCCAGCTATTAGGATTTAGTTGAAAGTGTAGCTGTGTTTGATGTTCTTAAAATCCTTTGAGTCAATGGATTAAGGAAGAATCCAAACTTTTGAAGTTCTTCTGAACTTAAAACATAACTCCAGCTTTTATAATTTAATGCAAAATTCATGAAGAAGAACCTAAGGACTCTGAGATCCTGAACACATACAAAAAGTCTAAGTCAGTCATCTGCATCTAAAATAGGATTTTAAGCCAATTTGAAAAATTTCATGTTGGTGGCAAATAATTCCACACACATTGGTGTCAGCGAGTTTGGTTCAGGTCCCAGACTCTGATTCCCAGACTTCAGAACCCCCCATATTTAGTGCTGCCAACATTCCTGTTTCTTTAATTCTGTTTAATGTCAGAACTTCCGAAGTGAGGCGCTCAGGGGATACATTGAGCGTGTCCATCTCTCTGCTGAATGCCCAGCTGAAGGCATTTGAGGTTCATGCAGAGTAGGAGGTTCTGGATGCTCTCCCAGGGAGCAGATACTGAAGAATGAGGTGGTTTTACTCCGAGTTGGTGTTTATTTACCTACCTTAGCTGGCTTTAGGACAGAGGTGCTTTGCAGTGCCGTGGGCACACGCAGCTGCTCAGTGGCTCAGGATGAGGCAGCCTGGGCTGTTCAGGCTCTTCCAGCCCTCCCCCCTTCCCTCGTGCTGTGTTTCTGTGAATTTAAGCAGAGGGGACCCTCCTCTGACAGCTGACCTGGCTGAAAACTCTGCTTTTTTTATGGATTACCTTCAGCAGCAGCTTTCAGCCCAGGGACCTCTCTGAGCTGGCTCAGGGGCCACACAGGAGCACCTTGGTGATCTCTCATGGAATCACAGAGTGGTTTGGGTTGGGAGGAACCTTGAAGATCATCCAGCCGTGGGCAGGGACACCTCCCACTGTCCCAGGCTGCTCCCAGCCCCAATGTCCAGCCTGGCCTTGGGCACTGCCAGGGATCCAGGGGCAGCCACAGCTGCTCTGGGCACCCTGTGCCAGGGCCTGCCCACCCTCCCAGGGAAGAACTGCTTCCTTAGCCATTCAAAATCTTTTTTTTTTTTTTTCTGTGGGAAGCCGTTCCCCCTTGTCCTGTCCCTCCAGACCCTTCAACTCTTGTCCACTTTATGCCACAAATAAATGCATTTGTTTGTATTCCTGCTTGAGTTAGGATTCTTTTCAAGGCAACTGTGTGAAAACCAAATTATTTTTATCCCGGGAAACAGGGCAAAAGGCCACTTTAGGAATGTCTGTAGCTCCCCATCCTATACTCCAGGTCACCCCAGGCAGAGCTGAGTGCATCCTACTCCAGCTGCAGGAGCCAAGTGGCAACCTGGCATCACAGGAAAATCAGAATCATTGAGGGAGAACAAAATCTGGGGAAGGGCTGCAAGGCAGGGGAAAGCAGATGGGGAGAGGGAAATAAAGGGGAAGACAGCTGGGGAAAATGCCAACAGCACAGCTCCAGAAATCAAAGTGTACAGAACAGCCCAGGTTTTCTGAATCTTTGGATGAGACACATCCAGCAGAAGGGTTGTGCTGTCTAGAGCTGCTTAGTGTGGAGCCAGAGGGCACAAACTCTGCTCTAAACCTGCCAGGATGAATTCCTGCTATGAGGTTATTCGATATTTGCTGCAGTGGGGCTGCCCTGGGCCATGACATGCACTGCTGGTCACAGCTCTCCGATTAAACAGATGAAAAGCAGGACCTGCTGGGGGCAAGGCACTGCCACAGAATCCTGTTCCACTCCTGGGGCAGAGAACTCGGGGAAACGCTTAAATCCCAACCATGGTCGTGGGGCTCCCAGTGCAGGGGAGAAAAATCCTTGTCAAATATTAGAAAAATGCATTTGGAGGAAGAAAATAGCCCAAGGATCAGGGTGTCCTGCACACATGGCTTCGTGTAATACACAGAACAGAAAGAAGAAGTGGATTTAATCACTGTCTTCTCAGCAAAACCGCTTATTAATCCAGGACTGAAATCTGTGGTTTCACTTGGCTTACAATAACTGCAGTATTTGTATTATCCTGCCCCAATCCCCCTCCAAGCTAAGTGATGAAGGACAAATAAAGCTGGATATGTCTGTGGATGAGATTAAACTTGCTAAATCATAACTCTCCTGGTGGGCAAACCCTTCTGCTCCTAAAGTCACAACAGTGAGTTTATCTAGGACTTAAAATACAGGGAAATTATTTTCTATTTGTTAACAAATTTTTGATTATTTGTTTTGCACACACAAAAGGATCTACCCTTTGAATTTCCTAGAATGCAAGTGGCAAAGTATGTGTCAAATTTAGGTCTAAAGCTCTGTCTCCTGCAGGCACACCTTCCACTAGGCCAGGTTGCCCCAAACCTCATCCAGCCTGGCCTTGGACACTTGCAGGGATGTGATTCTGTGGTTCTGTGACTCTCTGCTGGATCTTTCCAACTCCTACCTCACACATTGTTCTTTTTTTTTTTTTACAGAGTTCAGGATTTACTTCCCCAAATTCACTCATTTCCAGCACATTTATTCCTGTTTCTCCAGCAGCTCCCCACAGGCAGTGGCAGGGGGTGAGGCTGCCCGGTGTCAGTGTTCCCTGCTGTAATGGAATCTGATTTTCACTTTGGCTTTCTGGAGTGAAATACATGCAAAACTTAGACTTTAGAAGCACAGAAAGGGACCGCTGTGGTGAAATTATCATTAAAATGTTGAAAAGTTCTTCTGCTCCAAGAAAACCACAACCTGCTAATTTACATACTAATAGCATAACTTAATGCTTGGGAAGATAAAAAACACGATCTTTGGCCGGATGCAGAGAATTAATTACAGCAAGTGAAAGGATCCGATGAAAAGCACAAAGCAAGCCCTGAATATTCTGAAAGAATGTTGTTGACAGTCACGTTTGAGAGTGTGTAGAGGAAGAGAGAATTGTTTTGTTGTTCCTTTCGAGAGCGCCTGGGCAGATATTTAGGATGTGCTGTCCCTTTGAGCCACGGCACCAAAGCAGATAGAACAGATAAAAAGGAACACAGAAGGCCACTAAAGCCACAGCGCTGAGCTCTTTATCCACCTCAGAGCTGTAAAAGAGCTCAGCCTGACAAATCAAGAGCCTGATGAAGGGAGAAACCGAGCCCTGCAAAAGGTAAACGATTTGTTAAAGAGGAGTGCAACTGATCTGATCACCTGGTCTGGCACAAAATAAAAGTGCAGAGTAATCTCGGAGTACTCGGTTTCCTGAATAAATAGTTAGTTGCACTGGGAATCTGGGGGGCTGAAGTTTATGGTTTGACAACAGACAGACGAGATGCATCAAACGTTAATGCTAAAAGCAAATATAACAAATAAATATTCATCCGTATAAATGAAATATGGGTGCAGGGCTTTAGCTACAAAACAGGCAGGAATTAAATCTTTTTTAACCAGAACTCCAGTCTATTGAAAGGTGAATTTTGGTTTCAGTCCTTACTGAGAGTGACTGATTCAGACCTCAAGACACTTCCTGTGGCTCACAATTGCATTATGGCCACTGTTAAATGTGCCTCTGAAAAGAAATAAACAGCAATTTGAATTTATTCAACTAAACACGTGATCCCTCTTCTTGTAATTCGCTTGAAAAATAAATCAACCACGTCCTACTAAAATTTAAGGGTTGTCTGTTATAAAGGAGGACAGCTTTTCTTAGTTTGGCTGCTTTGGAGAATGTTAGGAATATTTAAAGAGATTGGCTTTTCTGCCCTTCCCCTGGGCCATCCTACTTCCTCCCTTAATTAGAGATCAATTAATCACATTGCCCAAAACTGGGAGGAAAAGTAACCATTCTTGAGCAGTGCAAACCCAGCATTCCGGCTATTCTAGAATCACTTTACTGAACAGTCTTTAGCCCAACCACAGCTTCAGTTATTTCCTGTGATCGTACTATCACCTCAAGTCTTACATAAATCATTTGCTTTTTAACTTTCATCAAAACATGACTTTTCCTTCAGCTGAAGGGATCACATCCAGCAAAACCAGCCCCTGGCCATCTCTTTTCTGTGTTTCTTTCTTTTAATATGGGATATTAGTATTCATTTTGGAAGTGTTACTGTCAACAGTAACTGAGATTTTTCTCATAGAAGTTCTAGGAACTACATTTGCCACCACAGAAATGACGTAGGGAAACATGGCAGCATCAAACCCCATTAAACAGATATTTTCAGCTCTCCTTCGACTGAAAATTACTCTCTGCAGCCCTTCTCTCTGCCTGCCCAGCTCCCCCAGCATCTCTAGTACCTGTCAGCCAGCTTCAGTCCTATTCCACGGGGGGTCAAACCTCAGAGATAAATTAGTAACAACAGATTTCAGGCAAGATGTTGAAAGGGAGTTAAAAAAAAAAAGGAAAACAGAATTACATAATTTTTAAAATCCCCAAATGTACCTTAAAGGGAGGGGTGGATTTTCAGTCACTTGTTAGGGAAGTAAATTCACAATGACCAATCTGTGCTTGGTTATGTCCTTCTAACCTTTGGGAGAGCTCCACGTTCAGCAACACTTGGTCCACCAGTGATGCAAGAGATGGTGCAATCTGGGAAAAGTTTTTAGATGATGGGTTCTGTGTTTGTGACCCCTGGGGCAGCTGTGAGCATCAGCACAGCTGAGAGGCCACAAGGATGTTCCAGAGATGCTGGAGAAGGGAGAGAACCCATCACTGAGCTCAGCAGGGCTGCAGGGCATTGTGCATCCCCAAACATCTCCAGCCCTGCAGGGCATTGTCCATCCCCACACAAACAACCAAACATCTCCAGGGCTCCTGGCAGCTGACCCTGAGTAACTCTAACTGGGGCTGACATGTCTGATCTTAAAGATCAGCTGGTGACAGCAAGGACCTTTCTGGGGGCTCCAGTAACCTCTGACCTTCCCCCTCACTCCCCATCAGGAATGTACTAAACAACCTCAGCCTTTCTCTGCCAGCTCTGGCATCCCTGTGGTTTTGTTCCCCCCTCAAGGATTGTAGGAATGTTTTTCTCTCCGTGTGAAATGTCACTGGCCTGCAATGCCACACGAAGGCAGGTCAGCCATGGAGTTTGAACAGGCTGTGCTGGAATACAATTTGTGCTGGGTGCTGCTCAAAGCCAGATTAGCGAGTGCTTCGTTCTGGGCAGGGCAGGGTTTCCAAACTGTGGGCACCACCAGCTTTTGGGTGTCACACAACCCACTGCTGGCTGTGGTGAGCCCAGGGAGAGGAAATCACTGCTGCTGCCACAGACAGGGCTGTGGCAGCCAGCACTTCATCACCTTGCACACATCCCTTGCTCCACCAGCTCCATTTCCTGATGATTTCTTGGATGTACACTGCACTTTCCTGCTTGAAGAGACATGCACAAAAGCTGGGAAGTGGAGGGAAGTGCTGTTGGAGAGAAGCCACATCCTGGAGCAGCAGCACAGAAACCTGCACAGTCCCTCTGCTCACCAAGAGCTCTGCAACCTCTTGGAATCCCAGAATCATTTACGCTGGAAAAGACCTCGGGCATCATCAAGTCCAGCCTGTGACCGATCCCCAGCTTGTGGAGCTTTTGGGTGTTCCAGTGAGGGACCAGGGCTCAGACTGGCCTGGAAGCCTGGCCCTGCAGAAAGCACTCAGCAGCATCCTTTGCCTCCACACGTGCAGTTTGTGCCACCAGTTTTTGCTGAATCCCCACAGAATGTGACACCGTGTGAGGCAATGTTTGTCAGGGTCTGGAGATGATTTCCTACCCCCCAGCACCATCTGGCACGACAGTGAGAGCTCCAAAGGAGCAAACATTGCTCTGCCAGTCACTCCTCCATCAGACAGCAGCTGGAACGCTGATGGACTCATCCCCTTTGCAACCTGGCAATCAGGGAGCTCTTCACGGCTACTGAGACCAAGATCAGGAAGTGGGCAACAGAGATTAATGCACTGTTCACTTTGACTGGTGCTGACGCGGGAACAGGCTGGGTTTGTGGTTTCTATTTTTGAAGTGTCTTTTTTGCACAAAGGTGTTGGATTTGTCACTTAAATTGCTGCAAGCTCTTAAATTTTTGCTGTTGCTCAAATGAAGAGAAATGTTTAAATTTAAAAAGAAAAGGGTGTGGGTGCTGAAGGGAACTGTGTGAGGTGTTCATCGATACACAGATAGTGTTTGATTAAAATTACACCTCCTAAAACTCCTCTCAGCAGCAGGATTTTTTCTGGTGTGCAGGGAGGTGTTTTGCAGAGCACCTGACAGACCCTGGCTGGGCTTGCTGCCTCAAGTGCCTGGCAGCAGAAAAGTCTAAGCACCGCAAAGTTTACTTTTCCATAATGCCTCGAATTTCCCACTGTTCAGGTGGGAGGAGTGAGGAGCCTTTTTGGAGGGACAGGCAAATGAGATACAAGAATAAAAAGCCTAAAGGTAAAATTAGCTCCCTCTTTCATTTTTAAAGGGCTGGGAGTGGAGGGCTGAGAGCTCAGATAACCATTTGTGCTCTGCTTTTGTTCTGGTGCAGGCAGATGAGTTCAGTATGGTATTTTCTATTTCCTCCTTAATTGTTTTTAAAATGAGGCAATTGGTTGTATTTACTGGCACTGAGAGCACACTGGCTTCGGTCCCTTCTGATCCCTGGGATGGAACAAACTCTGGTCGTGTACATGGTTTGTTAACCCTGCTGTCACAGCCCTTTCCCCAGCCACTTCTGCTCCTTGATGTTGCTAAAAACAAAATATTTGTTCTTTTGAATACATTTTGTTTGTCCTCATTGACAGCTGGAACATTGTCTGCAAGTGGCAACCCAACACAAGAAGCACTGACAGAAATCTCCAGCTGAAAATGTCCTTCCTTTCCCAGTACATTTCTCGTTTTCTTTTGCTCTTTGCTTCTAACACTAGTCAGCAAATGTCAAGTCAGTCTTACTCAGACTCTGAAATCAGGCAAGCAAAGTGTGTAAGTCAGAGAGCATTTCCGTGCCAGAGACAAAGGGAAGGAGTTGTTTTTTCGGTGGGTCAGCCCTGTCCCAGTTTTCCAGGATGACGCAGGAGTCCCCTGAAAAGCCCTCTTGTGCCTTTTCTAAAGGCTGCTCGCAGTCACTCAGGGGGGCACAGCCCGGCTCCCACCCCGCTCTATGAGGCCTCCCACTGATTTCTGCAGAGCTGTGACATTTCTGAACACAAACTCATTTAGTCCTAATGCCCCTCACACCTCAGGACTGAGGGCTGCGTGCATTTATTTGTCTCGAAGCCTGTCTGGTTCCTCTCCCCGCTATAATGAAGTGTTTTGCTAAGCCATTGTTTTTACCACAAATATATTCCCTTGGCTGCATCTTTGTGGTGGATTATTTGCTCCAGAATCTTTTCTTTTCATCTCAGAGATGAATATACATTTCGGGACCAGGTTTTGAAACACCAGTTTGCTTCAGGAAACTTCTTACAAGCGAATCTGGGAAGCCAGCACTAAATCACTTTTGTATATTTTATTTCCCAAGGAATCAGACCCACTTTGTTTATTATCTAGCAAAACCCCAAGCAGAATGTAAAAACCAAGACTGAATCAGAAAGGAGCATTATAAAAATACTGAAGCTGTCTTTCGCTGGCAACGGGGAAATACATTCCTTCAATTTAGTATGAAAAAGAAATGATACAATGGTAAAGAAATAAAACCAAAGCCAAGTGAAGAGTCTGAGAGGAAGGCTGATGTCTTTACAAAGAATTCAATGGGTGAGGGCATGGCTGTTATGCCTTTGAAATGGCTCTGAGTGTTTGCACTGGCTGTGGGCAGCACAGCTGAAGGTCTGACATGGGCCAGGGGAGTTTGTGGCTTGCTCAGATGCTGCTGCTGAGGAGCTCCTGTAGAAGAGGATGGATGGAGGGAGCAGTGGGGAGGGAGCTGGGGGAGAGTCTGCTTGGCACCCGTGCCCCTGCCAGCCTGGTGGGATGTGCTGCTGCGGGTGCTGCAGGCTGCTCCTCCCTGAGAGAGGAGGGTGCAGAGCCTCAGGGGCTGCTCGGGCTCATCTGGGGCCTGCCTGGGGTTACTGGGGTTCAGTGGAGCCTTTTGGAATTGATCTTGGGGTTACATTAGGTCATTTGGGGTTAACTGAAGTCATTGGAGTTTTTTTATTTGTCCCAGGGGTTCCTGGAGGTGCGTTGGGCTGGCTCGAACAGGAAGCCCCGTTAGCACAGACGGGGCCTCGGGACTTTGCTGTCCCTCACCCCCGGGCAGGAGCGCAGAGCCGGCAGAGCCCACAGAGCCCGCAGAGCCGGCAGAGCCGGCAGCCAGGACGGGAGCACGNAGCCAGGACGGGAGCACGGCTGGCGCCAGCACCCTCGGGCCAGGCTCCACAGCCCCGAGATTTGGCCCTCTCAGCCGGGAGCAGAGGCCGGGAGCAGAGGCCGTCGGCAGCCACGGCCAGGAGCTCTGCTGAGGGCTGGGCTGAGGGGAGCTGGCAGGGCCCGCTCTGCTCTCTGCATTTCCCGGCCTCACTGCTGCAGGGACCGGGGCTGGAAACGTCGGGAGGGGCTGTTCCAGCGCTCCAGGCCGTTCAGAAGGGTGAGGGGAAAAATAACCGGGGCTTGGA
>VZRO01004991.1:0-13288 GCA_013397915.1 Daphoenositta chrysoptera | reverse complement strand
TTGGTCAAGAAAGTACGCATTGCGATAAAGCCAAGAAAGTACGCATTGCGGTAAAGCCATGTACAGTGATGATTGGTACAAATATGTTAGCAAGCTTTGTGGCATTTGCTTATTGGCTTTAAAAAGTATATAAGGCCTTGTAACAAAAAGTTGAGAGACAGCTACTACCTCAACTTTAACACGCCACTGCCTCATCTACACCTGCCGCAGCTGTCACTGCTCCTACTGATGCTGCTATTACTACTGTAACTGTTACTACTTTTGATATTAGAGATGTTGTTCACAGCATCTCTCCTGTTTTATCCTTCAATAAATATGAGACTGATTCTACAATAAATCGTCTCTATGACATCTCTTAATCATCCCAATCCACGCAGACCCGTCAGGTTGCCTAGTATCTACTTCAGTGGGTATTAATGTAGTCACTGCTGGCTCTTTTCTTTCAGCAGCTAGCTTGGCTTCATAATCTGCCAATTTGTTACCTTCTTCAGGGAGAGTGTTACCTCTAGAGTGTCCCCAGCAATGTGTAATTGCTACCTGTGGTGGGAGTTTCACCGCTTCAAGGAGTTGGAGGACGTTTGTTGCATGTTTGACAATTTTCTTCTGAGCTGTTAAGAGTCCTCTTTCTTTCCAAATTGCGCCATGAGCACAGACAATTCCATAAACATATTTGAAGTCTGTCCAAATATTGATGATTTTTCCCTTGGCCAGCTCTAACACTCGGGTTAGAGCTATCAGCTCAGCTTTTTGAGCTGAAGTTCCTGCAGGTAATGAATTTGACTCGATTACCTTAGAGACAGTGGTCACAGCATACCCAGCCATTCGTGTCCCTCGTTTCATGAAACTGCTGCTGTCAGTAAACCAGTTGTCAGCATCTGGGAGCAGGTCTTCTTTCAGGTCTGGGCGGCTGGAGTACACAGCTTCAATGGTTTCCAGGCAATTGTGTGCTACTGGTTCAGCTTCAGATTTTCCTTGCAGAAAGGAAGCAGGGTTAACAATGTTAGTGATCTGAATGTCAATGTCATCAGATTCGGCCAAAACCGCCTGATATCTCAGAAATCTCAAAGGAGACAACCAGCGATTTCCTTTCTGCTGTAGGATTGCTGACAATATGTGTGACACTAGAACAGTCTTTTTTTGTCCTAGTGTGAATTTTCTTGTTTCTTCAATGTTCATCATGACTGCTGCAACTGCTCTGAGGCAGGTAGGCCACCCCTTGCTTATAGTGTCCAGTTGCTTGGAGAAACATACTACTGCTCTTTTGTTGGGGCCCAACTGCTGTGCCAAGACTCCCAGAGCTATCACCTGCCTCTTGTGTGAAAACAGCAAAAAAGGCTTACTTACACCAGGAAGTCCAAGGCTTGGGGCTCTCATAAGTTTATGCTTCAATTCTTTGAAGGCCTTGCCAGCTTCAGGAGTCCATACCACAGCATTTTTGGAAACCTTTACTAGTTCATATAAAGGCTTTACAATTAGTCCGTAATTATATATCCACAACCAGCACCAACCTGTCATTCCAAGAAAAGCACAAAGTTCTCTTACAGTTTGTGGCTTAGGTGTTTGGCAGATTGCTTCTTTCTGTGCAGTCTTCAGAGATCGTTGTCCTCCAGAGATCTCATATCCGAGGTAGGTCACCTGTTGTTGCACCAGCTGAGCTTTCTGTTGAGATACTCAATAAACATTTAATCCCAGAAAGTTCAATAGGCTCACTGTCCACTCAAGGCACTCTTAAGCAGTTTTTGTAGTGACTAGCAAGTCATTGACACATTGCAGAAGTGCACCTACCTTCCCCAGGGGGAGATTGCCATTGTTCTAATTCTTTAGCCAATTGATTTCCAAAAACTGTGGGACTGTTTTTGAATCCTTGAGGTAACACTGTCCAGGTAAGCTGGATTTTTCTTCCTGTGCTAGGATTTTCCCATTCAGAAGCAAAAATCATTTGACTCTCTTCTGCAAGTGGTAAATAGAAGAAGGCATCTTTGAGATCTATGACTGAAAACCAGATTAGATCCTCTCGTAATTTTGTTACTAGCGTGTAAGGGTTAGCAACTACCGGATGGATACTTTTAGTCATTTCATTAACTGCTCGCAGATCTTGTACTAGTCTGTAGGTTCCATTAGGTTTCTCCACCAGCAGTATGGGGATATTAGACTCGGATTCACATTCTTTTAATAGTCCTGATGCTAGAAACTTACTGATTATGGGTTCTACCCCTTTTCTGTCTTCTAATCTTAGGGGATATTGTTTCTTAGTCACTGGCTTGGCTCCTGTTTGTAATTCAATTTTAATGGGGTCAGCTAATTTTGATCTTCCCGGAGTATCAGCATCCCATACCCCTGGGTACACTTGTTTCAATATTTGTTTTAGATGGGTGTTATTATTTCTTGCCCCTGACTCAATTGTTAACCCTAAGGCCAAAACTAATTGGTCTTCTGGGACTTTAAATTTTATTTCTCCATCTTTAAATTCAATTGTTGCTTCTAAATTTTCGAGTAAATCCCTGCCCAACAAAGGTTTAGACAAATTAGGTAAATAGAGGAATTGATGTATTCCCATTCTTTTTCCAATTTTGTATTCAAGTGGTTTTAAAAAGAATGCATTTTCTGGTTTGTTGCTCTAGGACATGAAAGAAGCACTCCAGACTCGTAGTTCTTTGTCAGGTCACGCCGAACCAGGAAAAGAGAGTCGGCTGTTTATTTCTTTCATATATGTATGTTTCTAGGAATGACCATGGATTGGAGGATGAGGTTACCACCTCTTCCATCTACATTGGTTAACAGAACAGTCCATCAAACTCTCTCTACCTCTGGAGAAAGAATGAAAAACAGTAGAGTACAGTTAACAAAACATGACAATGTTTACAGAAAATGTGTGAGAAACTTTATCGAAAAATGAAAACATACAAAGACTGCAAAAGTCAGGGCAACACTGGTTGGCCCAAGTCTCCCCTGACTCTAATGTATTTTTCACTTTTAGGCACCAAAGCTTGATTCAAAACTGAAAATGTGGCTCCAGTATCAATTAAAAATTCAATCTCTTTATCATTCCCTAGTTGCATTTTAACCAGCAGATCTGCTAGGGCAGTATCCGCTGGTCCCCGTCACTCACTGTTATCCACAGCTGCAGTGATGGCTTCTTGGATTTGATTGGCAAGGTCAAGGCATTAGTGCTTCCAATGACCTTCCCTCCCACAAAATGTGCACTGACTCGGTCCCAGTCTGGGTTGTGATGGATTTGAGCCCCCTCTGCTGCTCCCACCTCTGCCTCTTCCTCTGCCTCAGCCTCACCCCTGCCCCCATTCTGGTGCTGATCTAGTGCAGCTACTATAGCTGTGGTCAGCTTTTTCTGTTCTTGTTTTTCTCTGTTATTATATACTCTCCAGACTTCTCCCGTAAATGCTTCCAGGTCTCTGATTGCAGGTTCTTTCATTTTTTGAAGCTTAAATCTGATGTCTGGGCTTGATTGGCCTAACAGTAGCGAAACTAACTGCTGCTTTCCCATTTCTGATGAGGGGTCTGGGGTTGTATATTTCCGCAAGGCTGCAAGGAGTCCGTCTACAAAGGCAGTAGGAGACTCCTGGCATCCCTGTTTGACTTGAAATATCATGGACCAATTTACTGCCTTTGGGATAGCATTTTCCAATCCAATTTTAATTAGATTTTGGTATCTAACCAGCAGTGCATAATCTCTTTCATCGTTTGGATTCCTCTTGGGATTAGAGGTGGGGAACACCTGTTCTACTGTCCCCTGTATGCAGCACTCACGTCGGGCAAGGACTTCGCATGCAAGATGGAGAAGTGCAAAGACGTTTATTGCGCAGCTCAGTTTACCTAAACACTAGTGTACAAACAGGATATAACCTCATATAAACAGGAAGATCATATCCCCAGGATTTCACCCAGTCACCTGGAGTATTCCCTAGATATTACCTATTATGGTAAGGTGTAAATAATATCATAATAAGGTCACTAACCACAGTCTTCCCAGGCCATTGGTCAAGAAGGTCACTAACCCCTAGTCCTCTTTCCTAGCCCATCTCAGGTGACCTGGAAGTGTTTCCATAATTACCACCGGGCCTAGGGAAGATGCTTCTGTAGGCCTTCAGGCCTGCTCTTCTATAACACCCATGGTGTAACCCAACATCTGTAAAACTCCGCTAACAATTTGCCCTTCTATGTGTGCTCTAACTGTTTTTGTTACTAGTTCCTTCTCTGTTTCCTTAAGCTCCGACAGCATTAAATCCACATCACCACAGTCAGGATCTTGGTTGCTTACAATTAATTCAATCCTCTTTGCAACCTTTTCAGGGTCTTCTCTGTAATCTTTAACTTCTCTCCAACTAGTCATATCACTAGTGGAAAAGGGAACCTTCACTCGCATTGCGTCTCCCCTGGGGCCTATTACTTTTCTCAGAGGGGCTACCAGAGGCAAAGGTTTTTTTTGCTTTACTTCTCATCAGTGCTGTTATTGGAGTCCCTGAACTCGTTCCCTCTCCGGGATCATCTGTCTCCTCCTTACTACTGCTTGGGCTTGAAGGGGGGTGAGCAGTTGGACGACAGTGTGCAGCAGGCCTTACAACAGCTCGGTTGTACATCTTGAACATCTATAAAACTGTTTCTTTCATGCTCCTCTATTAACTTCAAGCACTTCTGGCCTATACTGCAGGCAGAACAACACCTTTTCAGTTTCTGTTTACTATCCTTTTCCAATGCTAACACAAAAGGATCCTCCGGAGCCAAATTTATGCCACTCTCTCTTTGCCACTCAGGTTTATTTCTCAGAATAAAAAACATATTGGCATAAATCACTTCACACCACTTCTGCTGTGTCTCCTTAAAAACAACATCAACTGCAACAAGGTATCATAATGTAAAGTTCCATTTACTGGCCATTTTTCTCTCGACTCTAATTTGTACAGGAACCACCACTGGTTACAGTATTTAATTAAATCTGCTTTTCTTATAGTTCCTCCTGGTCTATCTCTTAATTATTTCCAGTGTGACAGGTGTAGTGGGTTTAGTTCGGTAACCAGGCAGAAACACCAATTTGTGTAGTGGTTTAGTTCACTTACTTGCTTTTGTGAGATATGAATTAGGAGAAATACAAAGCAGGCTCAGAAACTTTAAAGAGTATAAATATAGTTTATTATTACTAGGTAGGATTAAAAGAAAAAGAAACACTAAGAAAATAAAGGAAAAGAACCATTCCTTTCTTTGTCAACACACCCCCTATCCCATCCCCCAGCACACCAGGGCACGGAACCTCCATTGCAGGCTGCCCAGGAAAGCAAGGAGGGTAACAAAGATGGAATTTCAGGTCCATATTAAAGTTCCTAAAAAGTCTTTCCAAACTGAAGGGAAAAGAAAGAGGTCTCCTCTCTGCTTCCACGTGGTTTCTAAACTGCCACCTGCAACAGTTCTGTCTGTTCGGAGACCGTCCATTGCACTGAACATCCAAGCATGGGATGTTCTCAATTCCCCCCACCATGTCCTTTAAATGGTTGAAAGAACAGTTTATGGTATTACAGTTCTTTACCATGTTTGCAAAGGGTTGATCTGAGCTTCACGCAGCTCATGGCTACACCCTCTTCTTTCCGTCGCCATCTTCCGTTCCATCTCGCATAACTCACTTTCTCCTTCTTCCTCCAACTTTAATGCCATGTTTAACAGCTTATGTTGAAGGAAAAGCCCTTCTCCTTTGATGCTGCCAGTTGCTTAATAGTTTCTTCAGTCTGAGAAAACTGAAAATCGGTTGTTGCCGGGTCTGTGTGGGACCCTATGGAGTGGGGGAGGGGAAGCCCCACCTGTGTCTTGGAAGCTGCTCCAGCGGTCTTGGCTGTGCAGCCCGTAAGTGCTCTTTAGCTGCCTGCAGCTTTGAGGGGGGGACGCCCCACAGCATGCCAGGGACCCCTGCCCTGGCATTGGGGGAGGGGAACTCAGCCCGGCTCCCCCAGGGCCAGGCCAGGAGCCATTCCCCCTGCCCCCTTCCCGCAGGAGCCAGGATTCAAAGAGGAAGTTCCTGCCCCTCTCACAGGTTTAAATATGCGAATTCGAAAAGCGTAATTGGATCAAGAAATTGTCGATCAACTTTGCTCTAACCCATGACACAGGATACATCCTAATGGGCTTTGTTTTACCTCTTCTTTGCTACTCACAGACCCCATTTTACTCTTGGCTTTTTTTTCCTCCCCACTGAAATGCTTTTCGACAACCTTCCACAACCGCCTGTCAATTTTCTCCCTAACTCCCTAAATTTCGGGAGTCTCTAATTGCCTTCCACACACCAACTGCTAAAACCGCTCAAAAGCCACCGTAGTAACAGGGCCTTCCACACACCAACTTTAAAACTCCTAAAACCACTCAAGAATCACTGCAAGAGCATGGCCTTCCACACACCAAACAAGGAATTGGGGTTTTATAAATGAAAGGAATAAAGCAGGGTATTAGAGCAGGATGGGGCATGGATTAAAACTGTTAATAAAGCAAACCATTAAAAAATACTTCTAGAAAACACTTAAACAGTGTCAGCTGTAAAGACACCAACACAGACAGTGAAAACTTTTAGTAGACACACAGCAACCAGTAATAAGTTGTTAGCAAACACATGGAAGAGAAACACTAATTTTATACAAATTACACAAAACAATAAATATAACGATTAGACTTAAGATTTTTAAAGCCAAGGCAAACAATAATAAAAAGTCATCAGACTGTTTTTGTGGACTTTAACCCCTTGGTACCTTTTTTGGGGACCTCAATTCCCCTTTTTCTTTCTTTTGGGGCCTCTAACCCCTTTGTATCATTTCAGGAATTCTTCCTGTGATACTGCACCCAGCATATGTTGTCACATATGTCTTATGGGAGCTTCTTAACTAAACAAACCAAAAATGTTTTAAATCAAGTTACAAACACCTTAAATTTTGCAGTTAGTCAGTCCTTGTCTGCCCCTGCAGAGAGAGAGTGAAACATGGAGTCCCTCCGAGAAAATCCCAGGGCGCGCCAAGGGAGTCCCCGACCCCAATGGATCCCGCAGCAGGGCAGAGAAGTCCTGCCGCGCTAGGTCACCAAAACTGATGCCTGAAAGATAGGCTGTAAATAAAACCCCGTAGACCGATGTCTATAGAGCAGGTATTTGTTTATTGCAGCACTGGCGATGAGGGAGATTTTTCCTTCTAGCTCACCCATCTTTGTCAAGTCTTTTGTGANTCACCCATCTTTGTCAAGTGTTGTGGTATATTTATACAGTAAATTATGCTTATTATTGCTATGTCATTACAACATCATCACATATGTGCCGGAACTAATTTACATAGTATGATCTCACAGTTATTATATAATTTCTTTTCACTGTGCCTGCGCTCCCCTAATTCTGGCGTCCATGGGCGTCTTTGATGAAGGCTTCTAAAATCTTCTTCACACTTGAACTTTTCAACTTTGGCTTCAGAGTGTGCATTGTTACGGTGTTCCTTGGTCTCTCTGGTCTTAACCGGTCTAAATTCTGTGTTTTCTGGCTAATTGCCTTTGCACTTGCTAACTTCTCATTAGTACTACTCTTATCTGTCTCTGAAGGTATACACATGGTGAAGCTTTTTCTCTTGTCTGTTCAGCATTTGAGAAACTAGTTAACCATATACTACCCATTACATTGTATAAAAACATATTTATATCAGGTTATACAGGTATAGAATTCATGATTAAGGCTACGTAAGTATAGAAAGTTATGCTTCAGGTTATATTGATAAAAGTCATAATTGGGGTTATACTGATATTACGTTACATAGATATCTTATAAACTAAGTTATATAAACACTTTGTAACGAAGTCATATCTGCATCAGCAGGGCCGCATGGAACATAGGGTGCATTGTGACACCGTGGCTCCCAGGAGACCCCTTGTGACGCTGTGGAACTACATGGAACCCTGGGTCCACTTTGACAGCACAGAAGCTCAGGGAACCCAGGAGACCCTTTGTGATGCTAGGGAAGCTGATGGAACCCTGGGAACCAGTGTGCCACTCTGGAACCTGGTGGAACCAAGGGGCCATAGTGGCACTATGGCGCTATGGAAACTGGTTTGTGCTCAAGGACACGATTCCCTTCGTTGCTGCTGCTACAGAGCTAAGGAAAGAACCTTCCTGCTTTTTCCCAGGTCTTGGCTCCTTTTCTTGGGAGAGGGACAGAGAGTTAAAACCCTTTGCTTTTTACCTAGCCTGCTAGGTGGGGCAAGAACTTTTCTTGGGACTGTTCTGCTCCGGTCTGGAATAACATCACTAGGACGCACCACACCATGGCCCGGAGGGGCCCACGCTGAACCCCAGCTCCAGAGAGGGCAGAGCCACACCCACAGAAAGGACTCTGAAATCTACCCAGGTTTCTTCTCCACAGCGAGAGCTTTTATTATTTAACATTACTCATTCTCTTTTCCGTGGCTGCGTGCACTTTGCTTGTTAAATAAATAGGTTCTTTTTCACTTTCCTCCGAGGAATTACTTGCCAAAACTAGTGGGGGAGGGGCTGCTGAAATCTGCCTTCTAACAGAGGGACATTCATTTGGGACGTTTTCCTTCAAATTTCTCTCAAACGTAGACACCCCCCAATGGGGCATTTCTGCGTCAGCTCTAGAAAGAAATGTCAGGGGCAAACTGTCTGGCACTGGGCATGGGGCCTCGAAGCTGCCCAAGCCAGGCCTTGCAGGGAGCTGCGGCAGGCTGGCACAGCTGTGGCTCTTTGCCAGAGAGGACTGGCTTCGTACAGGGGCTCAGTCTCACCGGCACAGGAAGCTGTAGCGTGTGGGGAAGGAATCTCTGCTGGTCTACTGCCCCAGGGTGTCCCCCCGGGAGCAGCCGTGCTCCAGTCCGTGACTGTCATCCACACACCTAAGGACCCGGTGTGGGTGTTCCACTCTATGCCAGTGATGGTAACAGAGACCTGACTGGTCACAGAAGTGGCCATGGCTCTATCTGCATCCTGTCTCTGCTGTTTCTCCTCCAGCCGCCCCCCCAGGTGGGGCAGCAACTGCCAGCAACCCGCTCCTACTGCGAAGGGCCCACTGGGACACTGCAGGGGCTCGTGCAAGCCAGGGGCCATTGTGACACAGCAGGGCCTCATGGAACCCACGGTGTGTTTGACCCCGAGGCTCCCAGGAAACCCTTTGTGACGCTGTGGAACTACACGGAACCCTGGCTCCACTGTGACAGCACGGAAGCTCAGGGAACCCAGGAGACCCTTTGTGACGCTAGGGAAGCTAACGGAATCCTGGCTCCACTGTGACATCACAGAAGCTCAGGGAACCCTGGAGATGGTGGTGGCGCTGGGGAAGCTGCCGGAACGGTGGGGACCACTAACACCAAAGAAACTCAGTTACGCCTGGAGAAGGTGGGGATGCTAGGGAAGCTGACAGAGCCCTGGGGATCACTGTGGAACTGTGCAACCTGGTGGAGTTGAGGGGCCATAGTAACACTATGGCACCATGGAAACTGGTTATTGTTGTGGCATGGCTTTTGGTTCCTAAGTTTAAATATTCTGTACCTTTAAGAATGGTTTGTTCCCCATTTTCCCCCGTTCGTAGTTGGTTCATCCCTTGGCTTCACGCTCCATCTTTCTCCTGTCCACCTCCCGGTTGTACTGTCCCCTATTCCAGAATGTTCCCCCTCCTTCGATACCCCATTGGTTTTCAATGTAATCCCTCCTCCTCAGGCCCTCAGAATTGGCCCCATCTATGTCAGTTTTCTCCTGGACCCTCCTACACTATTACCTGATTGGATGTTTACTTTGTACCTCCCATTGAACCACCCCCATTTTTAAACCCTTGCACAGCCCTTCTGAGGGGTCCTGGTCCCTAGACCCTCCATCGGAATAAATCCTGCTGGAACCTATGCCGGGTCCTGCCTCTCTGTCCTCGTCCTCGCTGGCGTGCACCTGCCATCACAACTCCTGCGGCTTCCCTCCTGACAGCTGAGCAGATGCATAGCTGTTCAGAGGCTCCGTTCCCCTCGCTCTTGGGGACTTCCCAGCTGATACACTGGGTGTGTGCGGCCGAGGGTTCTCCCTTGTGATCTGGGCGGACTGACCCATCGAGCCCCGTGCCCAGAGGTTTGTGCTCAAGGACATGCTCCCCTGTGTTGCTGCTGCTACAGAGCTGGGGAAAGCACCTTCCTGCTTTTTCCCAGCTTTCGGTTCCTTTTCTCGGGAGAAGGAACAGAGTGTTAAAACTGTTTGCTTTTTACCTAGCCTGCTAGCTGAGGCAAGAACTTCTCTTGGGACTGTTCTGCTCCAGTCTGGAACAATATCACTGGGAGGCCCCACACCGTGGCCGGGAGGGGCCCACAATGAACCTGAGCTCTGGAGAGGGCAGAGAAAAACCCATAAAAAAGACTCATAAATCTACCCAGGTTTCTTCTCCACTTTGAGAGCTTTCATTATTTAACATTATTCATTCTCTATTCCATTCCGCTGTGCACATTGCTTGTTAAATAAATAGGTACTTTTTCACTTTCCCCACGGGAATTTCTTTACTAACCTGGTGGGGGAGGGGCTGGCTGAAATCTGCCTTCTAACAGAGGGACGTTCATTTGGGACGTTTTCCTTCAAATTTCTCTCAAGCCTAGACAACCCCCAATGGGGCATTTCTGGGTCAGCTCTAGACAGAATTGTTAAGGGTAAACTGTCTGGCACTGGGCTTGGTGCCTAGAAGCTGCCCAAGATGGGCCTTGCGGGGAGCTGCGGCAGAGTGGCGTGGTCCTGGTTTTTTGCCAGAGAGGGCTGGCTTTGCACAGGGGCTCAGCCTCACCTGCACAGGCAGCTGCAGCTTGTGGGGAACGAATCCCTGCCAGGCTCCTGCAACAGGGCATCCTCCCAGGAGCAGCTGTGCTCCAGGCCGTGACTGTCCCCTGCACACCTCAGGACCCGGAGCGGGTTTTCCACTCTGTTGTGGTGTGTGTTTTAATTTTCATTGTTAATTGCTCTTTCTTCCTCAAATGGTTTGTCCCCTGTTTTCCCCCAATAAATGTTAGTTCATCCTGGGACTTGGTACCCCACCCCATTCCCTGTCACTCAGTGTACTAGGTCTCCTCCCCTGAGCTTTGTGCTGCCCCTTACTCTGGAGAGTTCTCTACTACTCAGTGTCCCATTGGATATTTTAAGTTACTCCACTCCCTTCCTTTTCCCAATTGAACCCATGTCATAACAATTCTACCCTGCACCCTCCCACATTGTGCCCCCATTGGTTACTCTGTCTGCATTGCCCTTGGTACCAACCCCCCTGAAAAACCCCTGCACACTCTCAGCACACAGTCTTTGTCCTTGGACCCTCTCTGGAATAAAACTTTCCTCGGAAACCATACGAGGTCCTCTCTCTCATCCTTTGCCCTTGCCCACGCCTTCACTACCTGGCTTGCTGCAGTTTAACCCACCGGCAGGTCGCAGCACGTCTCTGCCGTGCGGAGGCTCTTGGGGACACTCACTTGCCATGTGCAGCGAAGGGTCCGAGCCTGGGTTGAACCCGAGCAGCGCACAACTCTATGGCTGTGGCTGGGACAGAGACATGACTGGCCACAGAAGTGGCCATGGCACTGTCTGCATGCTGTCCCTGCTGCTTCTTCTCCAGCCACCAGCAAAGGAGAAACTGCTAGCTGACTGCTCCTGCAGCCAAGGGCCCACTGGGGAAATGCAGAACTAGTGAAAGCCAGGGACCATTGTGACATAGCGGGGCTCTACAGAACCCATGGTGCGTTGTGATTTTGTGGCACCCAGGACACCCTTTGTGACAATGTGGAACATGATGGAACCCTGGTTCCACTGCGACACCACAGAAGGTCCAGGATGCCAGGAGACCCTTTGTGATGCTTTGGAGCCTGAGAGAACCATGGCTGCACTGCAATGCCACAGAAGCTCAGGAAACTCCGGAGACCTTTTGTGATGCAGTGGAAACTGATGGAACTCTGTCCCCACAGTGACATAACAGCAGCTCAGGGAATTCAGGAGACCCTTTGTGACGCTGTGGAACTACAAGAAGCCCTTGCTCCTCTGTGATACCACGCAAGTGCAGGGAACCCAGGAGACCCTTTGTGACGCTAGGGAACTCCACGAAACCCTGGCTCCACTGTGAAACCACAGAAGCTCCGGGAACTCAGAAGAGCCTTTCTGATGCTGTGGAACCTGGTGGAAGCCTGGCTCCATTGTGCCATCACAGAAGCACAGGGAACTTCGGAGAATCTTTTTGACCCTGTGCAACTAAACGAAGCCCTGGCTCCACTGTGACACCACAGAAGCTCAGGGAACACAGAAGACCCTGTGTGATGCTGTGGAACTACACGAAACCCTGGCTCCACTGGGAAAGGAAAGAAGCTCAAAGAACGCAGAAGACCATTTTTGATGATGTGAAACTACACAGAACCCTGTCTCCACTGTGACACCACAGGAGCTCAGGGAACCCAGGTGACCCTTTTTGATGCTGTGGAACCCAACGGAAGCCTAGCTCCACTGTGATGCCACAAAATCACAGGGAACTCAGGAGACCCTTTTGCTGCTGTGGAACTCCTGGAAACCCTGGCTCCACTATGTAACCACAAAAGCTCAGGAAACCCAGGAGACTCTTGGTGACGCTGTGGAACTACAAAAACCACTGGCACCCCTGTTACACCACAGAAGCTCAGGGTATCCAGGATACCCTTTGTGACGCTATAGAACCTGATGGAACCCTGGCTCCACTGCGACAGCACAGAGCATCAGGGAACCAAGGAGACCGCTTTCAAGCTGTGAAACTAGATGAAACCCCGGTTCCATTGTAAAACCACAGAAGTGCAGGGAACCCAGGACCCCATATGTGACACTGTAGAACTACAAGGAACCGTGTCTCCACTGTGAAACCACAGAAGCTCAGGGAACCCTGCAAACCTTTTCCAACACTGTTGAACCTGACGGAAACCTGGCTCCACTGTGACACCAGAGAAGTGCAGGGAACCCAGGAGACCCTTTGTGAATGCTTTGGAACCTGAAAGAACCATGGCTGCACTGTGATGCCAGAGAAGCTCAGGAGCACCAGGAGACCCTTTGTGAAGCAGTGGAACCTGATGGAACCCTGGTTGCACTATGACACCACAGAACCTGAGGGAAACCAGGAGACCCCTTTTGACACTGAGGAACTACACGAAGCCCTGGCTCCACTGTAACACCATAGAAGATCAGGAAACCCAGGAGATCCTTTGTGATACTGTGGAACCTGATGGAATTCTGGTTCCACTGCGACACCACAGAAGTTCCAGGATGCCAGGATGATAGCATAGGGTTAAA
>VZRO01004990.1:49654-102231 GCA_013397915.1 Daphoenositta chrysoptera | reverse complement strand
CAGCCCCGCCCCGCCCCGCCCCCGGCTCCGGCTCCGGCTCCGCGGTGTCCCGGGGGCCGCGCCCGGGGTCCCGGTGTCCGCTCCCGGGGTCCCGGGGTCCGCTCCCGCTGTCCTGGTCAGCGCGGCCCTAGCGCCCGCAGCAGGCGCGGGAAGTTGGGGGTGCCCCAGCCGGTGACCGGGTCCCAGGCGGGGCCGGCGCAGAAGCCCTGGCCCTGCACGGTGCCGTCCAGGCAGGACAGGTGGCAGCCCTGGATCACCTGCAGGGACCGGCCTCAGCACGGGGGCTCAGGGACTCCCCCGCAGTCCCGAGACAGCGACCTCCGGGGCACAGGGGCCCCACGCAGCCCTGGCACAGGGACCACCCGGGACAGGGACACCATGGGCAGAGGAACCCTGCCCGCACTCCCCGAGACCCAGGACAGCCGCCCCCGGCATCCCTGAGACAGGAACCCCGGGGCACAGGGACCACCAGACATCCGACATGGGGACCCCCACAACGCCCCCCATGGCATAGGCCACCCCTGCACAGGATCCCCTCAGGACACTGGCAATGGGGCACAGCATGCTCAGCCGGACCTCTGCAGTCACTGGACACTGCTGCCCAGGCCACACGAGGGGACCTGCCCCACAAAGCTCACAGGAGTCCATGGGGACCCCCCGGGACACCCCTTCCATGGAAAGGCCATAGGGACTCTCTCCTGGCCCCCAGCCAGGACACTGCTGGCCCCGCCCCAGGCACACCTCTGGGAGCAGGAGCCCCAGGACAGCCCCCTCCCCAGCCCTTGGAGCACCCATGGCCTTCCCAGCCCCATGGACAGGCCCACCCCAGGCCTCAGGCAACACTTCAGGACACCCACAGTCCCCTCAGCCCCCAGTACAGCCCCTCCAGCCCCCGTTCCCTGCCCCAACTCACGTCATAGAAAGCATCACCAAGCCCTTGCTTCTGCAGCTGGTAGAGCGCAGGGTTGAGGAAGCCGAGGGGTGCCAGCCCCCGTTGCAGGCGCCGGTCGTTGATCAGTGCCACCATGCCTGCCACCACCGGTGTGGACGCCTGCGGGGCCACAACCCCTCAGCCCAGGACCCCCACCATCCCAGCGGGCAGCAGGGGATGAGCTCCTTACCGAGGTCCCCGACACCCAGGGCAGTGGGATGCGGTTCGTCACCACCCAGTAGTTGTCGGAGAGCGCGGCCAGGTCTGGGTACGCGCGGCCGCTGCTGTTGAAGTAGGAGCTGGGCGGCAGCTTCGAGGCTGAGCGCAGGAAATGCCCGACGGCAGCAGCCTGGGGACGGCACGGCCCGTGGTCATCCCCAGGGTCCATTGTCCCCCCTAACCCTCACCCTGCAGCCCCCAGCCCCACAGCGCAGGTGCTGCTCACCTGGTACTGCGGCATGGGGAAGATGTTGCTGAAGCCACCCCCACTGATGTAATCTGTCACCTCCTCTGTCACCAGGAAGGGGTTCTTGAAGGACGTGCCACCCACAGTGGTGACATATGGGCTGAGGAAACAGGGGGACACTGCAGGCGGGGACACTGCAGGCGGGCACACAGCTGCCTGGGCCTCAGCAGCCACCAACAGCCCCCTCTGCTACCGCAGCCGTGCCCCACAAACCGAACAAACCCCCAGGAGCTGCGCAGCCTGCGGCGTGCTGGCACGGACCCTGAGGTGACCCTCCAGGGGCTCAGACCCCAGCGGGGCCAGGGCGGGCAGTGCCCCGCAGGTCTGTGCTGACCCCTCGCACCCGGCTCCCTCCCTCACCCACCTGGAGGCCGGGAAGCTGGGCCGGAACGTGTGGTTCCCGCTGTGCACGCGCCGGCACCCAGCGCCGTCGTCACCTGCCGACACACGAACAGGTGACAGGCGACCGCGGCGCCCCGGACACCCCTTCCACAGCCCCACTCGGTGCTCCGTCCTCCACCACGGCAGGCCCTGCCCGCACCTGAGGCAAACAGGATGGTGAGGCCGCGGGCCGCCGCCTTCATGAACTCGGTGTTGACGCGCTCCATGTAGGCGTAGGACAGGCTGTCCTCGTCGTCCCCGTAGCTCACCGAGTGCACCCAGGGCAGCGCAGACATGTTGCTGAGCAGCAGCAGCCAGGCCAGGAAAGGCTCCTGGCTCTCGTGGCGCCCTGCAAGGACATCGGGACAGGGACACGAGGGATAGCTCCTCTGGCTCCAGGGGTGGGGGACAGCGCAAGAGGTCCTGCCTCATCAGCACCAGCACCTTCCTATGCAGTACAGCCCCAGGTGCTCCTTCGTATGTGCCACGGAGTCACAGCTCATCCGGCCTGGAGCTCCCTAAGCTCATCCCGGGGCTCCTCACTTTGGATGGCACCAAGCTTCAGCTCAGCCCATGGGGTTGGCAAGAGGATCATCCTTACCCCAGGGCAGGGGGCTACACTCACACCCCTCTCCAAGACTCTGCCCCAGGGCTGCAGCCATGTGGGCACCCGAGGACCCAGCAGGGCCTCAGCTCCTCTTTGGCAGCAGGTCCCAGCACAGTGGTGCATGTTCCACCTCCACACATTCCACCTGCACCTGCCCAGGTTCCTCCCTGCCCCCCAGTCTCTCCTCTGGGAGGGGAGCAGAGCCCCAGCCACCCCCGCTCACTCTGGGTCACCCATGTCATTGTCCCTGCACCCTTCCCACACGAGTAACTGTGTGGGGGTGGAGGGAAGGGCAGCGCTGGGCTGCTGTTACTGTCACCATCAGGGACAGGGCCACTATCCCTGTGGCACTCACCTGCTCAGCCAGTTCCCAATCTGGGACAGGGACACTGCCTCTAGCACTGCCCTGTTTGTGTTTGTGCAGGCTGTTTGGCAATTTGTTTTCTCAAATTCCCTCACTCTCGCTCATCCTCTCCACTGGAAGACTCGTGGGTGGGAGCTCAGCTCCAGCAAGGCTGGAAAACCCCATGGGAGGAGGGCTGTGCCCTCCTTCATGGGAGCTGAGCTCCCAGCTGCTCTGCATGGTGCCAGCAATGAAGTCCCTGCTTCAGGATACTCTGGACGTTGAAGGTTCACAGAGTTCAAAGTCACTACACAAATCAGGAGTGACGTCCCTAGGAGCTGGGAATCCAGTGCCAGCTCTGCCTTGGGGAGCACACGGTGCACTCTGGCAGCAGCTGGGAAAGCACCTGCGGCTGCCCTACAGCCAGCTGTCTGCACAGCCCTGCAAGCTCTCCCCTCTGGGCTCTCCCCTTGCTCCTCTGAGCACTCCCCTCTCCTGTTCCAGCCCTTCCCCTCACACCTCCAAGTGTCCCCTTCCCTGCTCTGGGCACTCTCCTCACCCCTTCAGGCACTCCCCTCCTCCCTCTGGGTGCTCCCCTTCCCCCTCCAGGTGTTCCCCCTGCCCCTCAGGGCTCTTCCCCAGTACCTGCATTGCTGAAGACCCAGGTGGAGACATTGGCGCCCGTGCTCATGATGTACTCCACGTCCAGGCTGGCCTCCAGCCCGGCTTTGCCACGGCCCTGGTGCCCCACCACCCGGTCCACCTGCGTGCGGTGGGCAAAGCCACTGCCAAAGAGCTGCATGAACTCAGCCAGGTCAGCTTGGTGAAAGTACTGCTCGAGAAACTGTGGGACACACAGGGACAGGTTGTTTTCTCTTGAAAGAACAAGGTAACACTTTGATCCTGACCTAGAAAGTTGCCCAGCACGGGTCTGTGCTACACCAGGTACTCCCAGCAGCCACTGAGGGACAGCCAGCTGGCCCAGGATCCCCAGATCAGCATCAGTCCCTAGGACTGCCACAGCACAGAGGCCTCTGAGCCGGGCAGTTGTTACCTGTGCACAGGCCTGGCTGTTGTTGGGCAGGAGCCCCACGTCCCCCCCTGTCATGTTGTATCTCTGGCGCAGGACGGCCGGTGTCACGCCCAGGTGGAATAACGCTCTTGTCGACCGCGAGTCCTTCCTGGCCCCGGCTCTGCTGACTGCCACGCGCTCCGTGGGGAACCGGTGCATCCCACCCACTGCAGCAGAGCCCAGTGCGATGGGAGAAGCCGTCAGGGCGCAGAGCCCCGCAAAGGCAGGACACAGCCCTTGGGCTCTGCATCACCGTCCCCATGTCTACGTGCCAGGCCAACAGCAGGGCTTGGGGAGCCCAGCCCTGCAGCCCCAGCCCCAGGAAGAGCCTCCTCAGCCTTCCCACAGTTGAGCCATGGCCTCAGCTTGGCACCCCCTGCACTTTTCGTGGGACAGTCACTGGATGCCATTAACAGGGATCTGCAGGAGGGAGGTTTGTCCCCCCAAAGCAGCTGCACCTGAGCTCTGCAGCCTCACCCCCCCCAGGTGGGACGTACCGAAGTCCAGGTGCTCCGCGAGCTCTGCAGGGACAGTGTAGGGCAGTGGGGACCGCACCAGGCTGCGCTGGCCCTGCACGTACCGGTGGAACTCGGCCCCAGGGAGCAGGCGCTCCGCCGTGCTGCAACACAGGGACAGCCACTGTGGGATGGGACAGGACTAGGACACAGGGACGGCCATCAAGGGATGGGACAGGCCTGGGAGAGAGGGACAGCCACTACAGCGTGGGCTGGGACTAGGACACAGGAGCAGCCACCACACAGGATGGGACAGTAGTAAGACACAGGGACAGCCACCACAGGGTCACCAGAGCCAGTTCCAGCCCTTAGGGCTCACCTCGCGGGCAGATAACACTCCAGGAAGTCAAGGGTGGTGACAGTCCGGCAGTCCTGTACACCATGGCCTTGCAGCCACTTCAGCACTGTCATCAGCGTGGCTGGGGAGGGCTGGACCAAGTCCCTCACCTGCTCCAGGGACAGGTACTGCCCTGGGAGGCACAGAGGGGTTAGATCCCCTCACAGGCCCCGGGGCTCGCGGGGGCTCAGGCACGTGGCCGTTACCGTATCGCGGGGACCGAGGGTCCGAGACAGCCTCGACGAGGCGGGCGAGCTGGAGCGTGGCGCGCTGCCGCAGGGCGAAGGTCAGCTGCACCGGGTGCCCAGGATCCACACGGCCAGCGTGGGCCCAGCCGGGGGGCACGCTGGAGGGTGGGCGGTCAGCGGGGCAGCACCGGCACCCTGGCCCGGCCCGGCCCGGCCCACCGCCCCGCACCTACCGGAACGGCTGGTCCCGCTCCAGCTCCAGCGCCAGCCCCGTGGCGCAGCTCCAGGCGGCCGCACACAGCGCCAGCATGGCGGGGATCCCCCAACACCTGCAACGGGCTCAGGGGAGCGCTGGCACACCCGTGGGGAACCGGGACTGACCGGGGACTGACACCCGAACCCTCGTCCNACCCTGTCACTGGGGAACCCCACCTGAGCCGCGAGCCTCATCACCGGGGAACCCCGCCTGACCCCCCACCCCCGTTCCCACCATCACCTGGGAGCCCCATCGGACACCCGGAGCCCCCGTCACCGGGAGCCCCGTCGGACCCCTCCGGTCCCCATCACCCCCGGGGCCGGAAAGCACCCCCGTCCCCGTTACCCCCCCCACCGGGGAGTGTGCCCGTGCTGCCGGGAGCCCGGGCCGGGAGCCCCGCTCGGTGCCGGTTACCCCCGCGCCATCCCGCCGTGCCGCCGGTGACGTGTGCGCGCGTGACCCGCGCCCACGTGGGGACACCAAAACAGCGGCCACGTGACCGCCACATGACGGGATGGGCGGGACCGGGACCGGGACCGGAGCGGAGGACGGGACCGGGGGCGGGGGACGGGACCGGGACACGGGACCGGAGCGGGACCCGGGCCCAGAGCTCCGGGCTCGGCACCAGCTCACGCTCTCGGCCACGCAGCGGGGCGGGCTTCGGGCACGGTTCCGGCGGGGAGTCCCCGCTTGCCGGCGGCCCGGAGAGATGGCTCGGACACGGTACTGGCCGCCCCCGCCGCCTGTTCCCGCCCCTCTCTCGGGCGTCGCCCGGCGCCGCGCGGAAACTGTTCCCGCGGCCGGACGGCTCGGACAGGGGATTCGGCCGAGGGTCCGTGTCGGGCTCCCGGGCTGCGAGGGCGCCGGGGGTCCGTGCCGGGCTGGGGGTCCTGGATCGCAGGCAGGACGAGAGTCCGTACAGGGCTGATGGTCCCCGACTGTTGGGGGCGGGAGGCAGAGGTTCTTGTAAGGCTGCGGGTCCTGGCCGGGCCCCGGGCCGGGCGGGGTCGGGGGTCCCGTGCAGGAGGGGCCCAGGCTGGGTGGGGCAGAGGCTGGGCACGGGCCCTGGAGACGGGCGCTAGGAGGAGCGGGTGCGCGCGTTCTGGCTCGGCCGTGGGTTGGAAGGGCCACGGGACACGGGGTGTGAGCTGTGCTTGCCCCACCAGGCCGCTGGAGCAGCCCGCAGGCAGCTGGCACCGGCCCCGCAGGCTGCTGCTCTCTGCTCCTCGGCGCGTCCCCACGGCGCCCCGGCCCACGCCGGAGCTCAGCTCGTGGGGATCAGAGCCATGGAGTGAGGGTGGCTGGCGTTGGCCCCATCTGTGGCCCAGCCTCTTGGAATGATACAAAGTTTAAATTTTTTTAATGTAACTTTGGTCAGTTTTGTTCGCGTTTGCCCCGGGGAAAGGAAATTGAAGTTTCCTTTCAGGGGACTGTTTCATGCGGTGAGGTCTGATGAGCTTAACATCTCAAGAGACCGGGAGTAGCACAGAAGCTACACAAAAGATAACAACCATTAACGACCATCAACTCCAGACATCACCCCTCGCATGGTCGGAGACATCTGGTCTGGGAAAAGAGGTAAGAATGAGAAGCTAATTAGCATCAGAGGCAAAGAAATCCGTATCCAATAGGAAACCAAATACTAAGAACTGCACAACTTGCGACCAATGAACATTAAACCAATGAATTTCTATGTGTTTTGACTGTATAGAATATGTGAAAGATCGAGTAAAATTAATGTGTCATGGAATGATTTTCTCTGCATAACCCGGGCCATGTGTGGATGAAATTATTTCTGTTGCACATCCTGGCCAGAGCAACATCCTGCCCAGAATAAAGTAATGCCTTGATTCTCTAACACTAAAAATGTTGTTGGGAGAGTTTTTTTGTTTTCCCTGCCGTTTCGGTGACAAACCCAGTCACAGGGCACATTCCACGGCTCCAGCAGTTCCCAGCTGTTTTCTTGCTTCTGCAGAGCGGAGTCCAGGCCAGGAAGAGACAGGCAATAGAAAAACCACCTGCCTGGCCCTGGCTACTGCATCCCCCGCACTGGAGCTGTGCCAGAGGTGTCCGTGTTCCTGCTCCCCCTGCCCCAGCCCTACCAGCTGCCCTGGCCTGGCAGCCCTGGCCTCCTCCCGGCCACAGACAGGAGGGGGGAACCAGCCACCCTGGCCCTAGCCAGGGGCTGGGCGGCTGTCGGGGCTGCATGCCCCATGTCCGGTTTGGGGATGAACTCTAAGTGGGATGGGATTTGCAGGGGATGATGTCCTGGATCTGTCTGGACAGCCGGCACTAAGGTGGCCGGACAGAGCTAATCACATTAAGGAGCATCTGCTGCTGGTCTGGTGCCTCGGAGGTCGGGGAGCCTCGACGGCTCCTGGAGCAGCTGCGCTGCCCTGGCTGGAGCCCGGCCCGCCCGGGCACACTCGTGTGCTGTTCCTGCAGACAGGGTGACGCGAGTCCCTGCTGTGGGCAGCTGCGTTTTCCCGAGGCCAGGAACACCAGAGGACAGTGGCACTGAGGGCAGCCTGCTGGTCCCAGCATGCCCAGTGTGCCCCAGCAGGGAGCTGGAAGGGGTCGGGCTGGGGATCAGAGGGGACCCCAGCAGCACCATCACGAAGGGGGGTGGTCCTTTCCCCCTCTTTGCCCCGGCCGCGCTGGCCTATGCTTACCCCTGCAGTGTGAGGAGCCCTGTCCGAGGCAGGGACGGGAACTGCTCCCCTCGTCCCAGAGCGCTGGCGGCAGGGTTGGGCATGCTTTGGGGGGCTGTGCAGAACAGGTTGGGGCTGTGCAGGTCTCGCTGTGGGGTGTTGGAAACTGAGAGCTGAGGATAGAGAGGAAACAGGGTGGTTTGGGGAGCAACAAAAAACGGGACAGCAGGGAAGGCAGGATAGAAGTGGCTGATCAAACGTAGGTGGTTGATAGTCAATGTGTGGGTCTGGCCACATACAACACCTGCCGGCTGCACAGCCGCTCCTGGTTCTCAAACTCTGTTTCCCGGGGTTGGGGGGGCACCGTTTGGTGAGGGGGGATGTGTGGCGTCAGGTCACAGCACTTGGAGATCAGCCAAGGACCCTGTGTGTATGTCTGTGCCACCCAACATAGATAAGCAGAGCCTACTGGGCAGACTGGTGGGAGCACTGGGATCCCCAGTGTGTCTGTGTGTGCTGGTGTCTGTGCTTGAGGCCGTGGCTTCGGGGTCTTGTATGTCCAGGTGTCCTCAGCTGGGGTCCTGGGAATGAGAGGTACCTGCTGGGCAGACGGTGTGTCCAAGTGTGGCTGCTGCAGCTCTGGGTCCCCGCACAGCCCTGCCCACAGCCCTCACCAGAGCGAGGGTAGCAGGATGGGATGGGGTTGCCCGTGGCATGTGGAACCAGCTGTGTGCAGATGTGGAGACATCTTCCACAGCTGTGCTTGCATGTATGTCTGCATGGAAACATGCTCAGCCTCACTGCTGGACAGCCCAGGGCCATGGTCCTGCTGCAGCTTCACTGGCCTCTCAGGAAAAGGACTTGGCAGGATGCAGTCATGGATATGGGTGCCAGGGCCTGGCCAGGCCCACGTGAGCCCTTTGTGGTGCAGGTCCAGTCTCCCCACCCCCGTCAGTCCCTTGGGGACATGGTGCCAGCCTGGCATGAGCCCATGGCAGCAGGGATGGGGCTGTGTCTGTACAAACGTGTGGTTTATTAAGGCATTTTTTGAGACATTGGCACTTGGGTTCAGGCTGCACCGGGTGGCCCCTGCGCGGCCGTGGGCAGCGCTTGTACATGCAGCTCCACGAGACACAATACAAAAGGTACAAACGAGTAAAAACAGGAATTGTAGTACAATGTGTAAAAATAAATAACTGGGGGCTCAGTGACCCCAGCCCAAAGCAGGGTGCATGTGTCTGACCCTTCCTGTGGTGTGCAGGGTGACCCATCTGTGTCCCCATCCCAGATGTGCAGTAGAGCTGGGCTGTGTGGGCAGCCTGGGCAGTACAGGGCCAGGGGGCATGGGGAACCCCAGCATGGAACTGGGGGACACTGGGTAGCCCTAGAGTGCCCCCACTGGGGGCTGGGGGACACAGGGCACACCCGGAGTGCCTCTGCAGGGCCCAAGGAGCATAGGGCTCCTGCAGAGTGCCCCCACGGGGCCCGGGGAGCACACCGTGTTCCCACGGTGCTTGTGAGCAGGACAGAGAGGGGATGGGGGTGCCCACCCCAAGAGCCTCTGTGGGCTGTCCCTGTGCCAAGGCAGAACTGTCTCCCCATCCCAGGGCACCTCAGGTCCCCGTGGGTCCCTGGCAGAGTGGGCAGGGCCCCATGCCTCCTTGGTGCCCCCGTGACTGTTGCAGATCCCTGTCCCTGTCACTGCCCAGGACAGCACCTGGGACCCAATGGCATGTGCCAGGACCCCACGGCACAAGGGGGATGAGGGGCTGACTATGACAGATGGAGCTGCAGCCACAGATGGTTCTTCATGGGAAATGGGGGGGACGGGCAGAAGTGATGCATTTGTCTGCTGTGACAACACCTTTGGGGCTGGGGCTGCAGCCACACTGCAGACGTGCTGGGTCTGGGGAAAGTGTGATGGGAAGGAGCTTCCCCCTGGCCCTGCTCACACATGGGGTGTCCTCCCTGACCCCCAAACACACTCATGACCAGACTGGGCATTCAGAGCTGCTGTGGGGCACCCCATGCTGTTCCAGCCCTCGCTCTGCGCCCATGGCCGTGTGGGGATCGCAGCCTCGGGGAGCACCAGGGCTACAGTGGCAGAAGCCAGGGCCACACTCCCAGGGCCCACGACGCAGGGCTGCTCCCTGTGAGCAGCCGTGGGCTCGGGAAGAGCTCCGGTGGGGGCTAAGTGTGGTGCGAGTGTGATGCTGCCCGTGTGGCTGTCCGTGCGCGGTGCTGGGAGGAGATGGGGACCGGCCCCACTGCCGGGGCTCCGTCCGGGCTCACAACATGCATCACGGGGGTGCAGAGCAGCCTCGCACAGGGGCTGGGGCCAGGGGCAGGGGCTTCTGGCACCTTGACCATGTTCTGGAGGTGGCCCAGACGGTCCTGGGGAGCAGTCATGCGACAGGGCCCCAGGGAAGGCCAGATGCCCAGTGTTCCCAGTGTGGCTGTAAGAGAATGTGCTGGGCCATGTGGCTTTTTGGGGTACCCTCTCCCACCTGTGCCCCTGCAGCTGCAGGCTGCCTGCTGGCCCTGAGGAGGGTGCGGGTCACAGCAGCCATCACCACTGCTCCTGAGGCTGGGCTGTCCCTGTCAGCTCTCACACAGCTCTGCCAGCCCCATTGTGCTGCCCGTGCCTGGGCACTGTCTCTGCCTGGGACCCTCGCCCAGAGAGGCACCTGGTCCCAGGAGCAGGGCTCCCATGCTGAGCATGGCATGTGCCTCCCTCCCAGGACCACAGGAACCATCCTGAAGCTCTGGGCAGGAGATTCCCTGGAAGTGTCACCTGCAGCAGTGGGCAGTGAAAGGGCTGTAGAGACTTCAAAGGCTCTCCTGTCTCCACCCAGCCACAGACAGGCAGTGAGACGCGGGCATTGCTGCCTTCTGCTGCAGCCAGCCTGGTGAGAGTCCCCTTCCTGTCAGGGGGCAGGTTCATCCCCGCAGGCAGCAAAGGCTGATGGGCAGGCAGCATCTGTGCCCTGGGCATCACGCCCTGCCCTGGGACATCCCACCCAGCCACGGGGCATCGTCCCCCTGCCCTGGGAGCTCCTAGGGTTCCCAGGGAAGGCTCAGGGTCCTCCTGCACCCGGGCTGCCGCACGGTCCCCGGAGCTGGGTAGGGCAGGGTCTGGGCCTGCAGTCCCTGGCCCAGCACCCCTCAGCGCCCAGCCACTCCTGGAGCACCAAGTACCGTGAAGCACCATCCCGCCCAGCACCAATCTGAGCCACCACAAGCAGCACATGGACCATCACCCCGGGGTGCCAGCACTGGGGTCAGCAGTCCATAGGGGCACCAGCCAGCACAGGGTCTGCCAGACTGTGGGGAGAGATGGGGGCCACAGCCCCCAAGGACACCTGCAGTCCGTGGGGCCCAGGCCTGGCACAGCCCTGGGAGCGGGATGAGCACCCATTTTAGCAGCCCTGGGCTGGGCCCCGCTCCGGTGCCATGGCTGTGGGCTGGGGCAGAGGAGTCCAGGGGCCCAGCTCTAAATCCTGAGCTCGGCCTCCTCAGGGGGCTCCAGCGAGTGCTCGGCGCTGATGGTGGAGGTGGACGGCCCCTGTGAGATGCCGAAGGGCGAGACCACAGGGGAGCGGGCGGCCAGCGGGGACAGCGATGGGGAGAAGCTGGGCGACATGGCGGAGGATGAAATGGAACCCTCGTGGCTGATGGGCGAGCGGCGCAGGGAGGATGGGTGCGGGAAGGTCCTGCCTGGTGGTGGCTTGGGGGGCACAGACTTGGCACCTGGATGGGCCACCGAGGTGATGAGGGGCGGGGGGTCAATGCGGGGCTTGGGCTCTGCTTTGGGCTTGGCTGGGAAGGGTTTGCGCAGGGAGCTCTCATCCTTGAGGCGGGCGATCTCTGTGAAGACGCTGGCCAGTGGCTGGAACTGGGGACACCAGTTCAGCAGATAATCCCAGTTGTAGCTGCCGCGGAGCTCCTCGTCGCTGGCCACGATGGCGGTGAGCGAGCCCTCCACGGAGGGCTTGCCGTCCTCTGGGAAGGCGTAGTCCTGGGGCTGTGAGGAGACGCTGAGGCCGCAGCGGACGCCCAGGAAGGCGCTGCCCCCGCCGTCCTCACGGTACAGCTGCAGCGGTGGCCCCGGCAGCAGCAGCCCAGAGCCCTTCTTGCTCTTGAACCACTGGGTGCTCTCCAGCGCAGCTGGCTCACAGGAGATGTCGGAGAGCTGGTCGGCATCCTGCTGGATGCCAGAGTCAGGGCCGCGCGCAGCGATGTGCTCCTGCATGGAGGCTGTGATGCTGGCCACGCGTGGGTACTCATTGATCATCCGTATCTCGTCATCCTCAGCGGCTTCAGCAGAGCCACGGCCGCTGGAATGCGAGGGGTCCAGTGAGCCGCCCCGCGTGTAGGGCCCTGCCGGCTCGGTCCCATACCCTGGCAGTGCCTGGTGGTAGATGTGCTCAGCCCCAGGCAGCGCTGGCTCCTCACGGCCCAGCTTCTGCAAGGACCCACTCTGTGCGCAGGCCAGCGCCCCCTCCCCCTCTGCCTTCTTGTGGCCCCGGCGCTGTCGGGAGCGCACCAGTGCCAGCACGATGGCCACGGCGGCCAGCACCACCACGACGCCCAGCGAGGCAGCCACAGCCACCAGCAGGAGGTTGAGGTCAGGTGCCAGGCCAAAGGAGGTGTGCGTGACGTCAATGGTGACCTGCGCAGAGGCCACACGGGAAGCAGGCAGGGGGCTGCGTGCCTGCACCTCCAGGCTCATCTCCCGTGGCTCCCTCTTGGCACGCCCAGCCCCAGCTTGGGGCTGGCTGTCCACACGCAGGTAGATGAATCCGGTGCTCTGGTTGATGGCGAAGTATGGTGACGGCTTTGCCAGGGTGTACAGCACGACACCATCAGCCCCCTCATCCTCATCCGTGGCCAGCACCCGCCCAATGCTCTGCCCTTTGCGTGCGCCCTCAGGCACCTCAAAGTTGAAGGAGGGGCTCAGGAAGATGGGATCATACTCGTCTTCCCCTGTCACCAGCACTCGCACAGTCACCGTGGCCGAGGCATTGCCGGCGTCAGTGGCCCTAACCAGGAGCTGGAAGGCTTTGGCCCGCTCATAGTCAAAGGTGAGGCGGGAGCGCAGCTCCCCAGAGCTCCCATTGACAGCAAAGGCGTCCCGGCCATCCCCCGTGGTGGGGTCACCCACTGCCTGCTCCAGCACCATGTACCGTAGCTCCCCAAAGGTGCCAGTGTCGGCATCGACGGCACGCAGCGTGGTGACCAGTGTGCCAGGTGGCAAGTTCTCCCGGATGCTGGCGCTCAGCACCTCCACTGGGAAGTATGGCTTATTGTCGTTGATATCCTTCACCTCAATGGCCACGGGGACCAGCGCAAAGTGCCCACCTGGTGTGTCCGTGGCCCGCACCACCAGTGTGTGCAGTGCCTGGGATTCCCGATCCAGTGGCCGGGCCAGGCTCAGGGCCCCTGTGCTCTCGTGCAGCTGGAACAGCCCGTGCTGGTCACCTGAGCTGATGGTGTAGTGAACGCGGCCACGCGGCCCTGAGTCGGCGTCGTGGGCTGCCACGCGCAGCAGCTCGGTGCCGGGCAGCGCGGCCTCGCTCACCGCCGCACGGTACTCGGCCCGGGAGAACACGGGCGGGTTGTCGTTGACGTCCTGCACAGTGATGAGCACGGGCACGGTGGCGCTGCGCTGCGGCAGGCCCCGGTCCGAGGCTGCCACGGTCAAGTTGTACACTGGGATGGACTCGAAGTCCAGGGACTCCACAAGCACTAGGGCTCCCTGCGTGCGGAGCTGTCCCCCGGCCCAGGCCACCCGGCTCTCCACCTGGAAGGCGTTGCCGCCATTCCCACTGACGATGGTGTAGTCAAAGCCAGCATTCTCCCGGGAGAGGTCGGCGTCACCCGCCTCCAGCGTTAGCACAGTGGTGCCTGGGCGCAGGTCCTCGGGAACACTGGCATTGTAGCACGGCTCCTGGAAGCGGGGGCTGTGGTCATTAATATCCAGAACCTGGAGTTGCACTGTGGCCCAGGATGAGAGGCTGGGAGAGCCGTGGTCACGGGCCTCCACCACCAGGTCCAGGGTGGGCTGGCTGGCATTGAACTCCACCTGCCGGGTGGTGAAGAGGGTCCCTGTGGAGCACAAAGCCAGGGTCAGCATGGGAACCAGTGGGAGCTGGGAAGGGTATCAGCTGGAGAGGAATTTGATAGTCACCCTGCTGTGTCTGTCTCACCAGCTACACCAGAAAGCTACACCCTATGAGGGCTTGAACAGGGCCAGCACAGGGGACTCCCCTTCACAGGCACCCTTAGACTGACCCATAAGAGAGGCCCTCAGAGCACCAAGCCCACGCACCATTGCTGGGGTCGATGGCAACATCAGGGCTGGGTGCAGTCAGGTGGAAGGTGATGTCCCCATTGCTCCCTGAGTCAGGGTCGGTTGCGCTCACAGTGAGAATGACACTGCCAGCAGGTGTGTGCTCTGGCAGCAGCACCTGGAAGAGAAGGAAACCGCAGTCAGCATATGGTTCCTCCCTGCCCAGAGCCCCCAGAAGCACGGGGATGGGGGTTTGGCGCTGGCCAGGCAGCCATAGCCAAGGTTGTCCAGCCTCTCACTTGCCAGGGAAACTACAGGCAAGGGGGCTGTGCTCCTAGACCCTTCAAGCGTTCCTGGGACTCCCCAGACCCTTGACTGAGCTCCAGAGCTGCAGAACACACTGCCCATGCCAGCCTTCAACAGGGACCTGCCCAGGTCTCGCCACAAACATTTGTCTGGGCTGTGGCCCATTTCCCACCCCCTCCGGCCTCCCCACTGTGCTCATCCATTTCAGCTGGACCCTCTGCATCCAGCTGTGCCCCTTGCAGGGGCTGGTCCCAGGGTCAACTGCCTGGCTTCAACTCCTTGTATGCCACAGAGACAGCATGAGGGATGTCAGGATGTAGATGTGGGTCAGAAAGCAGGACCAGAAGGGGCTCAGACCCATCCTCTGTGCTCTGTAAGGGCAGGGGAGCCAGGCAGGAGCTGCAGAGGGCTTGTGTGCAGCCTCACTTGCTGCCTGGCACAGCTGGTGCACGTACCTGATAGAAAACCTGGGTGAAGGTGGGCACATTGTCGTTCACATCCTCCACAAGGACGGTGAGGTTGGCCTCCGTCTCGTGGCGCGTGTCAGAGGCGCGCAGGGTCAGGGTGTAGCGGCTGCGCTGTTCGTGGTCCAGCGGCCCCGTCAGGGCAACGTGGCCACCGTAGCGCAGCACCCCGAAGGTGTCTGCCGCGTCCCCCTCCAGCAGCAGCGTGTAGGAGAGCGCAGGGCCCGAGTCCACATCGTTCCCGGTCAGCTGGGCTATCTGGGTGCCCAGCAGCGTGTCTGTGGGAAGCACAGATGTCAGTGAGCAGACCCATCCCTGCCTGGCTCAGCTGGTGGGAAACCAGTTCAGTCCCGAGCCTGAGCAGCGGGAAGAGGGGAATACGCCATGGGAGTGGGAGATGCTGGGGGCAAGAGGAAGGTCTTGGGGGCTTGGCAGGGCAGGCAGAGGTTCGCATGGGCACAGAGCACACTGGCTGAGGGCTGTGAGCAGGCAGGGCAGGTGTCTGCAGCCAGAGCCCCAGACTCGGGGCAGGGGCCGGGGCTGGGTTGGTAATTGAGGTTGCTCCTTCAGGACACAGCAGCAGCACAGGGGTCGTGCGGGAGAGCTCAAGGGGCTTCAGCAGGCCAGTGCGACCCAGCCCCTGGCAGGGACTGCCCTAGCCTCCCTGTGGGCTCCTCCCCACCCCACGGTGCCCATTGTACCCCAGTTCTGGCCCTCAGTACTCACTCTCGGGGACACGGATCTCCCAGGGGACCGGGATGGTAGGGCTGTTGTCGTTGACGTCCATCACCACCACGGTCAGGGTGGCCGAGCCCATGAGCGGTGGTGTTCCTCGGTCCATCGCTGTCACCACCAAGCTGTGGGCAGGCATGAGGGTCAGATGTGAGGGAGCACCTCACCCGTGTGCAGTTCCTGGGACATGCTCTGCACACCTGCACCGCACCTGGGACATGAGCTGCAGGTGTGCACAGGGCTGGAGTATGTGCACGTGGTGGGGAAACTGCACAGCAGTTCAGAGTCTGGGGTGATGGATCTGTGCAGCGCCTTCTCTGGAGGTGTTTAAGAAAAGACTGGATGTGGCGCTCAGTGCTCTAGTCTAGTTGACAAAACAGTGAGCAGTCACAGGTTGGACTCAATAATCTCAGACATCTTTTCCAGCCTCAGTGGTTCTGTGATTTGGAGAGCATGTGTGGGTGTGGTGAGGGCATATCCCCCCTCTCCCCACCACAGGTGGCCGCTGCAGATAGAAGAGATAACCCAGGTGGGCAAGGCCCAGCAGGTATCATCTCCTGGAGCCAAAGGGTCTGCCAGTTTAACAGATGTGGGAAGAGATAAAAAAACCATAGGTGACCAAAAGGCCTCTTTTACACTATAAAAGTACTGCAGATTATCACAGAGGCAGAAGCCTTCTACACACACGCACTGAAAGTGTGCAAGACATCTTCCTGGAGTCTGGACGCAGGTTCCGCAGTTACTTTCCTGGGAATTCAGGGTAAGGATTTCGATGTGTGCTTCATCAGGAATTGGATGGTAAGAAACATGGGATCCTAAGTTATGCCATTTCTTTGCTAGCTGTAAATTTAACGGTACCTTTAACCCTGCGTGTATAATACTAGTTGTTCTCTTTTTGTCCTTATTCCTGTGTAGTAATAGTCTGTTTAATGTCTTACATCTGTTGGTTTTTTGTCTATTAAATAAATAATTAATTCTATAATAGACTGAATCAGCCATTATTAAGAACTTGCGAACAAGAGTGGGTTTTGGGCCATCCCTATAAAGCTAGTGCCTGTTCCCAGAGGCCTGGGCAAAAGGCAGGGACTTGTTTAAACCCCCATCATCCATTCATAACAGTGGGACAGTGGGTGTGGAACACGGAGAGCATGGTGGGGCAGCACAGCAGGTTTTTGCACACCTAAGGCACATGCTGAAGTCTGGAAGGTGTGTGGGTGCAGGCAGAGCACCTTATGGGGCGCAGGCAGGTGTCTGGGGCTCTCTGGCTGCTGGGGAACACTTGGAGCCTCTCTGGAATGGCGAGGGGCGTGTGGGTGGAAGGAATACCCCAAACCCCCCACACCGGGGAACACGGCAGAGGAACCCACAGCCATGGGGACACACGTGGAGGGGGAGAACATGGACTGGGGGACCACACCTGAGCAAGGTGCAGGGGAAAGGGCAGGAGAAGCCTCAGATTCATGGTGGAGTGTTTGCCAGCATTTCACATACATGTGGCTAGAGTGGATGGACATGTCCAGAGCGTGCACACAGGGTGAGGGGCCCAGAGGGCCTGTCTGGATGCAGGGGGACATCTGGGGGAGCTCAGCCTAGTGCAGGGGTCTGGAGCTGTGTGGCAGGACACAAGGGTCCTATGCTTGGAGGTGGAAGTAATTGAGCAGATGCAGTGCGGATTAAGGAGGCAGGAAGAGGAATGGATGAACCTAGGGCCCTCTCACAATCTCCTCAGCTCTGTAGAGACCCGACTGAGCTGCGTGTGGGCTCATCTTGGCCATCTGCCTCCTGTGTCCTTCACTCCCACTGACCCTCAGCTGTGTTGTTTGATAAAGCCATTTCACAGGCACGCTGGGACAGCTTTGGGGGCACCAACAACAGTGTTCCCTATTCCCCGGGGCTGTGCTCCACAACTCTGTCCCTGTCCTGGCATTCCCTAGCCTGGCTGCACTCACCGGGTCTGGGACCAGATCTCTCTGTCCAGGATGGCAGCAGTGGTAATGGTGCCAGTCTGAGGGTCAATGTGGTACAAGCCTGGCATTGGCGAGGACTGGTTGATTGCATAGGTCACCTGCCCATTTGCTCCCTGGTCCAGGTCATCTGCCAGCACCTGCAAAGCCACGTAAGATTCAGCTGTGGAGCCCCTGAGGCAGGACTTGTGTGTTGGTGCCAACCCCAGGCCCATGCAGCCCCCATCCCATAACTCCAGCCAGGCCAGAGCTCAGGTGTCCCTGTTTGTGCCCCAGCCATACCTGGATGACAGGTGAGTCATAGCTCTGTGACTCCCAGATGAACGCCACGTAGTTCTGCAGCTGGAAGCGGGGCAGGTTGTCGTTCACATCCTGGAGGTTGAGGTTTATGGCCATAAAGCCAAAGGAAGCCGTGGTCTCTGCCTGGATCACCAGGCGCAGCCGGGGGCTGGCCTCGAAGTCCAGGCTACTGGAGTCCTGCACTGAGATGGCACCTGGGAGGGGGACAGCGAGAAGGGGGAGTGATGTACCAGCACATCCATCCTTCATTCATCCAACCATCCACCCATCCACCCATCCACCCATCCATCCATCATCCATCCATCCCTCCCTCCATCCATCCATCCCTCCACCCATCCATCCAACCATCCATCCCTCCCTCCCTCCATCCAGACCTCCCTCCATCCATCCCTGTGTCCATCCATCCCTCCATCCATTCCTCCCTCCATCCATCCATCCATCCATCCATCCATCCCTCCATCTATCCATCCATCCACCCATCTCTCCCTCTGCTAACCCATCCCCCTCTCCACCCATCCACCCATTCTCAGGTGGACAGGACAGACACGCTGAGCTCTTCCAAGCCCTTCCCACACCGCCACACTCCCTTCCCAGCTTCTCATCATTCTCAAGAGCTGCCCTGAGTGATAACACCCACACCTTGCTGGGGAAAGGCAGTTCCTGCTGACATTACAGCATGTGACAGTCCACCCATCTGGAGACCCCCCCGAAGGTGAGGAGCAGAAAGAGCTGCTCCTACCATGACATAAGCTCATCCAGCTCCAAGCCAGAGTCACCTCACTGCAGCTCTGAGTCCTGTCAGAGCCTTGCAAGTGCTCTGAGGACAGACACCCAGTGCCACCCACCTGAGCCACGGGCAGCTAGGCTGCTGGAGCGACAAGGTGCTGCCGTCCCACCCGAGAAGGAGGAGGGCAGCCAGCAGGACGTACTAAGCTAACTGACAACATTTCTATGGGCACATTGAGACACCTTCCACTGTCCCAGGTTGCTCCAAGCCCTGTCCAACCTGGCCTTGGACACTTCCAGGGATGGGGCAGCCACAGCTGCTCTGGGCAACCTGTGCTAGAGCCTCACCACCCTCACAGGGAAGAATGTCTTCCCAACATCCCACCTAACACTGCCCTCTGAGGTTTTGGGAAAAGGTCCAATTATGGGGAACCACTATTGCACTGGGAGCAGTGCTAGCAGCTGCTGGTCAGTGACAGGGCAGTGTCCACATTCCAGTACTAACACCTTTCAACTAACTAGTACAGAGTGTGGATGGTGTTCCTGTGCCCTGGAGGCCCCGAGCACCTGAGCAGGCATGAGCAGAGCTCCCTAAGTGTTCCTGGAGCTGTACCTGAGCTGGGCTGGATCAGGAAGGTGTTCCTCTCGTTGCCACTGATGATGCTGTAGGTGATGCGCCCCGAGGAGCCCCCCGTGTGCACGGCCTGGACACTCGCCACCTCAGTGCCTGGGAGAGCGAAAGGGTATGAAGGGACAGTGGAGCCTTGGGGCATGTGGCAAAGGGTCAGGGTGACACAGGGCAGCACATGCTGTACCACAGGAGCACCACGCTGCCTGAGGACACTGCTGACAGGGGATTGAAGATCTCATGGGAATGTTGGCCTGGCAGCCTGGAGTCATGGTGCCTGTCCATGGCTCCTCTGTGGTCTCAGTGTGACCTCGGAGACCTTCTGGGAGCACCTGGACACCTGTGGCTGCCTACACGGATTTGAACACGCTGAGACCAGCCCACAGGGACACCACCATGACCAGCCTGGGCACCACTCAGACCCTGCAGTTCCTTGGGTCTGCCCAAAGCATAACAGGACTTCCCTAGACCCCACAGTGCTCCCTGGTCTGAGTTCCCCACAGTGCTGCTCCCACCTCCCCTCGTGCCCTATCCCATTCCATCACATCAATTTCTGGTCACTGCCAGTGGGTACCTGGGGTGGCATTTTCGGCCAGGGCCACATCACTGGTGCTGCGGGGAAAGCGCAGCCCCTGGTATGGCTCCTCCTGCACATGGATCACCACTACCCCTGTGGAGGAGAGTGCTGGCTGCCCCAGGTCTGTGGCCAGCACAAAGAGCGTCCGCTGGCGCTGGCTGAGTGAGCCGAGGGGCTGCAGCAGCTGGATGTCCCCCGTGTAGGAGTTGATTGCGAAGGCGGAGCTGGGGGTGGCAAAGCGGTACAGGATGGAGGCATTTGCACCCGCGTCCCTGTCCTCGGCCCTCATGGTGGCCACCACCTGCTTGAGCGGCGTGTGGCGGGACAGGTTGACGGTGAGCGGGCTGTGCAGGAAGGCCGGAACGTGGTCGTTGACGTCTCGCACCACGACGGTGACACGCACAGCCGCGCTCTTGGGCTCCCACGGTGCCGAGTCCACCGCCATGGCCAGGAAGCTGTAGCTGGGCTGGCGCTCCCGGTCCAGCGCCTGCGCGCTCCGGATGCGCCCGCTCTGTGGCTCCACCTGGAACATGCCCAGTGACTCATTGCCCAGGTAGTAAGAGACCTGCCCATTGGTGCCCTCATCTGGGTCTTCGGCCGCCAGCTGCAGCACCAGGGCACCGACTGGCAAGTCCTCTGGCACCTCCACCGTGTAGGTGGCCTGAGCGAAACTGGGTGCATTGTCATTGAGGTCCAACACCTGCACAGTCACCGACATGGTGGCACTGCGTGGGGGGGAGCCGTGGTCCTGAACCACTACAACGAGGTTGTAGGAAGCAATTCGCTCTCGGTCGAGGGCATGTGCAGTGGAGAGGACACCGGAGACGGGGTCTAGGCTGAAATCCTGCCCAGGGTCTCCACCTAAAATAGAAGAGGGGGAATAACAAGGCAACATGCCTGTAATTGGAATGAGCAAGGCCCTGGAGAGCATGAAGCCCATCACCATGGGGTCTGGCAGGGCGGGTAGAGTGAGCCCCAGTGGGAGCAAACCTCCTTGGGCCAGCTCCATGTGAAGAACTGACGCTAACCACTCACAGGCCAGTGCTGCTGCCATGGGGAGTCGCCAGACAGCATGTGACACGACACAGAAAAAATCTGACTTGGACACCTGTGAATTAACAGGTTGGAGCAGCCAGGAGAAGTGTGGAACTGGTCTAAGCCTGGAGAACCAGACACAAGCCTGGGGAATGGGCAGTGCAGCCTGTCCAGATCTTAGGGTGCTCTTTACTGGGGGCAGAGAGCTGAGAGATGGCAGCAATGCCATGCAGTTTGGAGCAGGAGAAAACTGAGGTGGAATGGGATTGCTGCAGGTGATGTCCCCAGATCCAGGGAAGCGCAGGGAGAAGTCCTTGCCCAGCCCCGCGCTCCCAGTGCATCTCACCTGCCACCTGGTATTCCAAGCGTCCGTTCTCTCCACCATCAGGATCAGTGGCCCGCAGGGTGTAGAGTGCCACACGACTCTGGTTCTCAGGAACCTCCACGGAGCAGGACTCGCTCTCCAGGTGTGGTGCATGGTCATTCTCATCCCCCACGGTGACCCGCACCGTGGCCTTGGTGAGGCTGGGCGGCAGGCCGGCGTCCCGCGCGTAGACTGAAGGACACAGTGAGAGGCTGCCCTGACGACTGGGAGCTATGGCCACAGTGCGTGTGTGCCAATGCCCAGGCACCCACAGGGGCAGCCAGGCACGAGAGCATTGGCATTCCTGCACCCCCAAACCACCCCACAGCCCCTCCTCCCTCCCCATGGCCTGCCCTCTCTGCAACACTCCCCACCCCAGCAGCAGGAGGCCCCTATCTACCCCCACCGACCCCCTGCCTGCTGCCTCCCCTTGCCTACCTGTCAGCACATGCTGCTCTTGCTGCTCCCGGTCCAGGGGACGCGTGGTGACAATGAGCCCCGTCTGTGGGTGGATGGAGAACGGCCCCCCAGAGAGACCCCCATAGGACACCTGCCCGTTGGCACCTGTGGGGATGAAGGTGGTCCGAGGGCAGCCTAGCAGCAGCCCCAGTGCCTCATCTGGTTCCCAGCCCTGCTCCCAGCTCTCACCTGGGGCTCACAGGCTGTGTGAGAGGGTGGGCTCACTCCCTCTGCTTGGTGGCAGAGGTGTGGGGTGGGGTCCCAGCCTAACCCAGCTGGTGGAAGGCCAGATGCGCCAAGGAGACCCCACAGAACAAAGGCCACAGGCCAGGGGACGAGAGGGAACCAAAGCCCCTGTTCCATTCCCACCCTCTCCCAGGATTCAGCCCATCTCCCACCAGGCCAGGTGCTGATCCTTCCCTCTGGTCAGCCAGGCTCTCCAGACTGGCAGAAGGGAGCAGGGTATGCCCAGACCTGGGGCTGCAACTCCAGACAGGCCCTGACTGAACTGGGCAGCTCACCCTCGCCTGCATCCTCACCCAGATCCCGGTCCGTGGCCAGCACCTGCAGCACTGGGCTGCCGGCCGGCAGGTTCTCCATGACGTGGGCTTCATACTCGGGTTTCTCAAAGGCAGGAGCCTCATCATTGACGTCCAGCACCAGCACGGACAGCAGCTGCGTGGCGGAGAGGCGTGGGAAGCCGTGGTCCGTGGCCACCACTGTCAGGTTGTGCTGTGCCACCTCCTCCCGGTTCAGGGCCCGCACGATGGACAGTGCACCTGTGGACACAGGTCAGGAGCAAGCTGAGACCTGTGGCACTGGGGCTTATGCCTTGGGACTACTGTGTGGCTGCAGGCTCTGGGGTGTGCTGGGACAGGGGGGTCTCAGGAGACAGCACCACGTTGTGCTTGGGACTCCCCGCACCCCCAGTCTCACTGCTCCAGGCTCCCCAGCCCACACTCTCCTCCCACACACCGTGTGCCCCTGCACCCTCCTCAGCCTCCGTGTTCCCAGTATCCCTGCCACCACCCCTGCACCCTCCCGGCCCTCACCAGTGCTGGGGTTGAGGTGGAAGCGGCCATCACTGTTGCCTGCTCGCAAGGAGTAGCTCACACGTCCGTTCTCTCCCAGGTCGCTGTCCTGGGCCACCACGTGCAGTGCCACAAAGCCCGTGGGCTGGTCCTCCATGACGCTGACGGTGGCCGGGGAGAGGAAGACGGGCGTGTTGTCGTTCTCGTCGGTCACAAACACGCGGGCTGTGACGGCAGCCGAGCGGCGCTGGCTGACGTTGCGGGCCTGGTCTGTGGCCTCCACCACCAGCAGGAAGGAGGCAGCAGCCTCCCGGTCGAGGCCCTGGCGCAGGGTCAGCTGCCCCGAGCGGCCATCGAGCTGGAAGGGGGCTCCGGGTGGCTCCAGGTGCAGCAGAGCATAGCGCACCTGACTGTTGGGGCCCACTCCGTCCCCATCCAGCGCCTGGAAGGTGAAGATGGAGGAGCCAGCCTGGGCATTCTCGGGCACCACAATGGTAATGGGGTCTTCGGGGAAGGTGGGTGCCTGGTCATTGCAGTCCTGCACGTGGATCTGGACCAGCACCAACCGGCTGGAGGGATAGCCGTGCTGCATGTCCTCGGCACTCACCTGGAGCACATGCCGTGCCCCAGCTTCATAGTCCAGCTCACGGGCAGCATAAATCTCCCCTGTCATACTATCAACCACGAAGGTGCCATCCCCACCACCTCCTACCACCGTGTAGATCAGTTGTCCTCGCGCAGGCGCATCCAGGGGGGCCACTGAACCAATCACAGACCCCGGCTTGACCCCCTCAAGAGGATGCAGGTTCAACACGGTGGCATCAGGCCGGGGCAGCACACGGGAGGATGGCAACACCTGTGAGGAGAGGAAGAGGAAGGAGTGAGGGGCACGCACAGCGGGCTATGTGCCAGGGCACGTGCTGGAACACAGGAGGGTCCCTCTGGTCCTCAGAATACACTTTTCACTGTGAGGGTGCCTGAGCCCTGGCACAAGTTGCCCACAGGTGGTGGAGTGTCCAGTCTTGGAGACAGCCAAAAGTCACCTGGACAACCCCATTTGAGCAGGGGGCTGGAGAAGGTGACCTTCACAGGTGCCTTCCCTCAGCCACTGCTTGGCTCTGTGACTGGGTCAGATACTGCAAAGCCAACAGACAGCAGCAGAAACAATTCTGCAAACATAAGCAAGAGTGGGTAAGAAGAGAGGTCAAGCTCATCCTGATGGGAGGCACAGAAAGAGAACTCAGTATGATCCCAAGAAAAATAAATACTATCACTAGTTTTATTAAAGATACTGGAGTTAATTTGGGGGTGAGGTGCACTTGCAGATGGGAGAGAGGATGCTGTAAAGGCCACCACAGTATGATCTGAAGGGAAAACCCACTGAAGAAGCACATTCCTGTCAAGGAGCTGAGGAAAACAGGAGTAACAACAAACCTGTCAGCCCAGAGGGGATCAAACTCAGTGACTGTCAAACAAATATCTATTACAGGGATGCAAACCAGCATGAGGGGGACGGCCAGCCTGGCCTCAGTGCTCTGGAGGCTGCAGAACAGCTCTGATGACAAGAACAGTTAGAGACACGGTGTAAAAAGGAAATGGTACAAAACATGTTGCTGGTGGCTGAAGGCAGATGTGGTGAGCTAACACCAGGCTCCACTCCTCAAGGGAACGCAGTATATCACACCCACCTGGGCTAGAACTCGGCTCTGGAGCTCCCACACTAGCGGGGGAAAGGCACAGAGTGGGGATGGCTGTGTGACAGAAAGGACTGAGAGACCAGCTGGCTCAAGGGAGCAATGGGCAGGGCTGGTGGAGATGGCACAGCAAGGACAGTCATATGGCCTTGGCAACTGCAAGGACAGGGATGGGAAGATGTGAAACAATGTTCTGTTGGCAGTGCCTTGACGGGGGGAACCGGAGCCTCTGCTGTAAAAGGAAGCTCGTTTACTAACAGCAAAGAAAGGATGTAGCTGTCCGGGCAGTACCAGGCAGGGAGTACCAAAGTGACACTGAGATGAGGGACATGCTGCAGGTCAGAACAAACGCTCTGCAGGTCAGAGTTTCAGTAGATGCTGGGAAGAGTGGAAGTCTGCGTGCAGGGAACCTCTGATGCCTTCCCTGCACCAGGGTATCTAGGACAGGGTCGGCTGTCTAAGGCTGGAGAAGGCAGAACTGCAACTGGCCACTTTGGAAACGAGAACATGCGCAGGGGCAGACGGACCCATCCCTTCCCATCCCAGGTTCTCCACATGGATTTTAGGGCTGGATCCACAGCTGAGGAGGAGCAGAGGGTGTCCAGAGATGAAGGTGGTAGAGGATGTAGAGGTGGGGAGAAAGGCTGCCAAGTAGCTGGATGGTGTCTTCCAAGAGGCAAGTGAGGGGTAGATGGTAGAGGGGCAGGAGGAACCGGGGTGTGGGAACAGGAGGAGCTTGGGTACCTGGACACGGACGATAGCTGATGTGCTGCGGGGCACCGCGCCGCGGTCGCTGGCTGTCACGGTGAAGATGTACTCGGCACGCTCACTCCGGCGCAGAACCGTGGCTGTCCGCAGCTCTCCGGTAGCCACATGCAGAGTGAAACGCTCTGCCCAGGCTCCTGCAGAGAGAGGGAAACACTGTTGGGAGAAGCGTGGAGAAGGGAGGGCAGGGGAGGGTGCGAAGGAGGGTGAGTGCGGTGTGGGGATCCCGAGCAGTGGGCATCCATCTGCCCGGGTGGTGGCTGCAAGGCAGAGGAGCACTGATTTGCCAGTTCTGGAGCTCGTACCTATCAGTGAGTAGATGATGGTCCCGTTCTCCCCCTCGTCGGGGTCCTTGGCCTGCAGGGAGGCGACCAGAAGTCCCGATGGCTTCTCTTCCAGCACCTGCAGCAAGGCCCAGGGAGCAGCTGAGTGGCACAGGGAACCTCTCAGATCACCTCGCAGCCCCGCAAGCATGGCGTGAGGTCTGCACTATCTCGCACCAGCCCTGCATCTCACCCACAGCGCAGACCCCGGCAGGACCCACAAGCTTTGCCTGAGGCTGGGAACATGGAGCAGCCCACAGCAATTGGCCAGGGGAGGTTCTGCCTCACCAGCCCTCCTCCCCTTCTGCCCCGTTTAACAACACACTCGGCAGGGTGGGGACACACTGGCGGGCTGTGGGAGGGCACTGCCTCATCTGTGTTACACCCAGAGCCTCTGCAGGTAGGTAAGTGCAGGGGTCCACAACAGTCCTGGTTCTTTCTGCCCCAACAGACCCCTTCAGCAGCAAATGGCCAATGTGTGAGCCCTGACAGCCCAGTGCCAGCCTCCAGAGCCACAGCCAGGCATTTTCCAAGTTCCCACAGTAAGCCAGGGAGGTTTGCCACCTCTGGAAGTGCAGCAGGCAGACTTTCTGGGGCTCAGGTGCCTCAACCTGGGGCTTTTCCCTTCTCTCCTTTGTTCCTGGGTGGCACTACCTATCTGTAGGTACTTTTGACCCCCACTTTATGCCAGTGCAGCACAAGACCATTGAGACATCAATCACACGGCTCAGGTAACCTCATGTCCTGAGGGGAGCTACCTCCTTTGCCACAGAGACCACAGAATACAGCATTGCACACCAACACCTTTTCTGGATAGCTGTGGAACTGGATGCACCTCCATCACTGTCCCTCAGCACCTGTCAGGTTTTGGAATCACCCTCAGCAAACATCCCCTCCCTGCTGCAGTCCTGCTCCCTTCAGCACACACACTTTGGTGGAACAGGATTCCCACTCGGCACAGGCTCTGCTGTTCCTTCCACTCCAGCAGATGCCAAATTCCCACCTCAAGGGGACAGACCTCACATTCCCATCCAACCAGCACATCCCGTGGAAAAGACCACCCTCCCAGACCCAGCTGTGCAGAGTGATCTGTGCCACTTAATGCATTTAGGAAAGGGACAAGTGGAATCCAAGCAGGACTCTGGAGAAGAGGTTTCTGGGTGGAGGTGAGGGCCAGAGCTGTTGCCCAAGCTGCTGGCACTGTGCTGAAGCCCCGGGAGGGGAGGCCAGAGGAGCTGGACTCATTCAGCCAGGCTAGGCAGTGCTGGGACTGCGCTCTGTAAACACTGGGAGAGGGAGGGAAATTCCAGGGAGAGAGGACAGCTTTTTAAGCAAAAACACAATATTGGCACAAGAACAAATGAGTATAAAATGGCCAGAAATTAGTTTAGGCTGGAAATGAAGAGATGTTTTCTAGTACCAGATCAAGGAATCTGGAACAGCCTTTCACAGCAGTGATGGAGGCACAGACCTAAATATAGCCTGGCCCTTGATGAAAGGAGGGTCTGCGTGGACACCTCTACGTGGGGCCATGCTTCAGAGGCCCCTTCCAACCTCTCCCCGCCACAGGCTGCAGCAGGGTCTGCCCCCACTGCCCTCAACCCAGACTTGAGTGGCTCCTGCTCTCCTGCTCCATGAGGAATCAGACCCCTTTGAGAAAAGCAGACATGTCAGAGGAGTTACATGAGCAACACCCACACAATCCCATGTACAAATGCCACTTCAGTCACACAAACAGACATAAACAGCAATAGCAGTGGGCTTGCCTCTGCAAACTGGTAAGACAGTGGCCACGTGGGCACACCTGGGTCTGCCCACCCTCCCTGAAGGTTGCTGCCAACACCAGCCAGGTCCCAAGCTCACAGACCCATTCTGGACACAAGCACAGCTCTGGCAGGGGCTGGCAGTGGATATAAAGAAATGTGAGAAACATGGTACATATGGAACAATCCTCCTGTGAACTTCCCCGGCTCCCAGCCCACTGTGGCTCAGACACTTCCTGAGCCACAGATCATATTTGCGTTCATCAGCCTTTGATGGATTTTTTTTCTTTCCATGAATTCATCTAGTTTTGAACCCATGCAACTCTGGGCAATGATTTCACAATTTAATTACATTCTGCATGAAGAAGTGCTGCCTGTGTTTATTTTAAACCTGCTGCCTGGTCAGTTCTTATGGAGCTGCCTGGTCTTGTGTTATGAAAAAAGCAACTTCTCATTTCCCCATGACTCTGTGCACACCTGTGTGATATTCCTGCAGCTTTGTCCATGCCAAAGAATGTTTTCTTTCTGCTTGGAACCATTATCTAGAGATAATGGGATCTAGAGATCCCATGAACATCTTTTTCTGAACAGTTTTCTAGCACTTCTGCTCACTTAGGGAATGGAACCAGGCAGAGAGTGTGGGCAGAATCTGAGCTGTGGGTGATGATATTTTCTTTCATTCTCTGTTGCTTTTCCAATTAAACTCAGCATTTGATTTGCTTTTTTGCCTGCGCTGAGCACTTTCACAAAGCTCCAGGCTTGTCCTCAAACTGAAGCAGCCAGTTCAGAGCCCACCACTGCGTAAGTGCCATCCGTGTTGCTTTCCAGCAACTTGCTTAGCAGCAGTGATTTCACCTCCCATCTTCTTCCGGGCCTCAACAGTGAAACACGATCCTTCTACAGTTCTTCACAGAGAGCCCTCACCTTGAATGCTGTAAATAGACCAGTGACATCAACCATCACATCTTTGAGAGGATTCAGCAAAATATCAGCACCAGGGGCACCCCTCTGTGAAAACAGGCACCCTCTTCCTTCCCTTTGTTCTCTCTCCCCTCTCCTAGAAGTCATTCCCTGGGAGGATCCGTTACTGCAGACCCTTTGCAAACACCCCTGGTCCTGCCAGCGTATCACCAATGTGTTTCATCTCAAAAGCCCACAGCTGATGCTGGAAGGTGCCAACACAGAACCCTCCTCTGCTTTGCCTGATGAACACTGACATGAACACTGCACTGAGAATGTCTGCAAGAAATCATGGAGCTTTGTGTTATCACCCAGTTTTCACTTCTTCCTCCAAGTCTATCTTCTACATCCAAAACATGGCTAACAGCGGGCTGTTACGGCGCTTCACCCTTCTGTATCTCTGTTTCCAGTACCTGCAAACCAAAGTGCCCAAACCAAAGTGCCCAAAGAGGTGTTTGCTCAGAGCTGCTGCAGCATTAACCTGCCTTCAGAGCTCTGAACCCATCTCAGCCTTGCCCTGTCCCCTGAAGGATGCATTTGCTTTCATGGTGTCTCTGTAAGAGCAGAGCCCTGCCAAGCTCTAGCAGGGCACTTGCAGCACTTCGTGCCCCCAAACACTGGGATCAGCTGCAGATCCTGCCATGCAGGTGTCGCAGGTGTCCCCGCACAGGAGCAGGGCTCACAACAGATGCCAGGTGCGAGCAATGCCACGTAGCAGAGCCCATCCAGTGCACCCTCAGCCATGCCATGGCTGGCTGGTCCCTGGCCTGCTCTGGTCCCAGAGCCTTGCTCACAGAGAGGGCAAGACTGACTGTGCCCCCTTCGCCTCCTCTAGGCTCTGGGAGACGTGCTCACCCAGGCCAAGCCCTGCCAGCAACTTTGCCAGCAGAGCAGGTCATGCAAGAAGATGGCTGGGCAAGGGACGACTGCACCCTGGAATGGGAAGGGAAGCAGCAATGAACAGGGAAGGCCTGGCTGGAGCTGCAGTGTCCCCAGATCTTGTGTCCCCCGGCTGGCTACCAACACAGTCCTGTCTGCTCTGACCTGTCTGGGGTGCGCAGCTCAGGCAGGACGTGTGACACGCAGTGGCTGTCACCATCGTGATGTTTCTGAACCAACTCAGAGCAAAGGGCTTTGAGCACACAGCCTGATGCGCAGCAGTGGACGCAGAGTGGGCATGGCTGTCCAGCCACAGGCCGTCCCTGCTCTGTGCCGAGCAGACAAGGCCAGGGCCCTGGCTGTCCATCCTGTCCTGCTGCTGCCAGGGCCCCTCAGCTGGCTCCCGTGAGCCCTCGCCACTCATGACGCTCTCAGGGACACAGCAGAGCAGAGGCAGGCGGGTGGGGGGCTGGTCCTCACCCAATTCTCCTGAGCAGTACCCATGTAGCTGGGTCTGCAGGACTTGCAGTGCCCGGTGACCGCTGCCACCAGAGTGCTGAGGGAAAGCTTGGCTGGCAGACGCAGTAGATTCACAGAAAACTCTTGTGCATGCCAAGCCCAGCTGGACAATGCTTTCTTGACCTCCCAGAAAGACAAGTGGCTGTACCCAAAATCCGCAGACCTAGAAGGTGATGGCCTCCTGTGTCTCCCTGCTCACAATTGTCTGCCCTGGCTCTTCTTTGAACCTGGGTCAGGTTCAGGGCTCCTTTTGCTGTCCCTCCCAACAGGCACGTGCGAGCAAAGAGCTTCTGCCCGCTGGCCAGTCCTGATTGTGCCAGAGCCCTCCAGAGGCCCTGCCTGCTCTGTGCTCCGGGATACCTGCACTGCCCAAGGACACGCCCATCCTGCCACATCTCAGATTTACCAGACTGTCCTGGCTGCTGCATGGATCCGACTCGTGCCTGCTCATCTCCCACCCTAAAACTCTCCTGGGTCCCCCTACCCACCCCCTTTTCCCCAGCAGTACCACCTGCCCCCACATCCAGAGGCCACCAGGCCCCTGCCTCATCAGTGCTCCAGCCTGCACCCCTACCTGCACAGGTAGCTCCTGACCACTGCCCACGTGGAGGAAAGCAGGAGCGTTGTCATTCTCATCCAGCACAGTGACATAGATGGTTCCAGTGGCACTGCGGGGCGGTGCTCCCCCATCCTGCACAATCACCAGGAGCTGGAAGCTGGACTGCTGCTCCCGATCCAAACTGTGCTTGGTGCTGACCTCTCCTGTGAGAGAGAATCCCAGAAGGGTTTGGGTTGGAAGGGACCTTCAAGCCCATCTTTTTCCACCCTGCTGCCATGGGCAGGGACACCTTCCACTAGACCAGGCTGCTCCAAGCCCTATCCAACATGGCCTTGAATACTTCCAGGGATGGGGCAGGCACAAGTGAGGGACACAGGTAAGTGGGGACACAGCTCAGCCCACAAGCTGCCTTAGAGCAGAGCCTGTGCTCAGCTGTGGTGTGTTATTGGAGCCCAGCACTGCAGGGGCAGTAAGGTGAATATTCTGCTGCTGCATTGGCCTGGCTGTCACCACTGCTGCCCCGCCCCGGGCTTTCTTACCAGCTGGTAGGAAGCCAAGAGTCTCTCACCTGTCTGTGTGTGGATAAGAAAGTTGGGATCGTGCTGGAGCAGGCGGTAGGTGAGCCGGCTGTTCTGCCCCGCGTCCCGGTCGCTTGCCATCACCCTTCCCACACTGCTGCCAGGAGCCTGATTCTCGGGCACGGTGAAGAAGTAGCGCTCCTCGCTCAGCCGAGGGCTGTTGTCATTCTCATCGGTGATGCTGATCCGCACGGTGCTGGTGCCAGTTTTCCGTGTGTCCGCCGCAGCCCCGGTGCCTCCCGCCGAGGCCAGCACCGTCAGCACATACAAGTCCCGTGTCTCCCGGTCCAGGGCACTCTTGACGTACAGCCAGCCGCTCTCGGGCATGATGCCAAAGCTGGCAGCGTCCCCATCTGCACGCAGGTGGTAGGTAAGGGCCGTGGATTCCACATCGTGTGCCAGGGCCCTCACCTGAAGGAAGCGGGTGGAGACAGGAACACCCTCCTGCACCTCCACACGGTAGGTGAGAGTGTCAAAGATGGGTCCATTGTCGTCCTCGGCTTGCACGTGCACCAGCAGCGTGAAGGTGGAGCTGAGCTGGGGAACGCCACTGTCCCGGGCCATGATGGCCAGGCTGTAGGCTGAGCTGGCCTCGTACTGCAGGGCCCCAAGGAGCCGCACTGCCCCTGAGGCACGTTCCACAACGAAGGTGCCCTCACCCCCTGACACCAGCTCAAAGGTCACCTGTCCGTTGGCACCGCTGTCACGGTCCTCAGCCTGCACGGTGTAGACTGTAGTCCCAGGTTCTGTGGCCTCTGGCAGCAAGATGGAGTCGGAGGGAGTTGGGAATGCTGGCACGTTGTCATTCACGTCTGATACGGAGATCTTCACACGTGTGTTGCTGTAGGCAGGGGGTGAACCGCTCCGGGCCTGGACATCCAGGATGAGAACTGACTGGGACTCATGATCCAGAGGCAGGTTGGTGCGGAGCTGCCCCGAGGCCGAGTCGATGGAGAAGTAGCCATGAGGATCCCCCGAGGAGATGGAATAGAAGATGTCATCAGCATGACCTGTGGACAAGAAGTTGCCATCCAGCTCACTCCCCCAGCCCCGTGGTCAGGAAGCTGTGGTCCAAGGTGTCCAGCAGCACTGCGCCCATGTGCACAGAGGCACAGGTGTGCATACACACTTGTGCAGGCACAGGTGCTGAGCTGGGTGACAATCGCAGCATGCACGTTCAGATGTGAGTGTGTGGAGCTCTCAGAGCAGGGCCACTCCCTGAGGAAGTGCGGTGGGTGCTGGACCTCAAGGATGGTATGGGGACAGGGAAACAGGCAACATGCAAAAAGGGACAAGGCCATACCTGGTGGGTTCTGGGCCTGGACAGCCCCCACACTGGCGCCCTGTGGCATATCCTCGGGCACGGTGAAGAAGTACTGAGCTTGCTCAAAGACAGGGGGTGAGACTGTGCCCTCCACGATACTGATGTTTACCCGGGCATTTGGCTGTGCCTGCAGGCCCCCCCCATCCTGAGCAGAGATCACCAGCTGCACTAGGGTGTTGGCTTTGCCACTCAGAGACCATGACAGAGAGATGATACCTGAGGAAGAAAGTCATTGATGTCGCATTGTGCTGCACCCCTGTCACCTGGCACCAGGGGACAGGCCAAACCATAAGCTAGGAAAGACAGACCAGAAGGGGCAGGAAACAATGAGCATCACAGTGGGAGCCCACCATGGAAAAGCTGGAGCGAATGAGTGGAGCTCTCCCAGGAAAGCCTCCCCAAATCCTCCCCACTTAATCTTACATGAAGCTCTGAGCTAAGCAGTGGCACAGGCTGTGGGACATGAGCCAGAAGGCAGGTCTTGGGAGAGGGAAATGAGGGGAGAGGGGCAATCTGGGGCACAGGGTGAGTGTCATAACACATCAAGTGGGCCCTGGGCTGGCGGGGATGCTCTGGGAGGGGATGTAGAAGTGAAGGACCATAATCAATAGGCCCTGCAAAGGAGGTGGCCCTGCATTAGGAGGGCTGGTAGGGCTTGTCTCATTCCAGTCACTGCTGGGAACTTGAGAACCAGCGTGCAGGTCCCCCAATGCGCCTTCCTGTCATGCTGAAAGCCCCTGGCACCACACACCCATGTGCCCACTTCCCCAGCAGAAACTGCTCTGGCTTCAAGCAGATGCAGCCAATGAGAACAGTGGGAGCTACAGAAGAGATCCAACTGAGCTGGGGAAGAGGGGACTGGCAGGGACAAGAAACGAAGCAGGATACAGCCTGATGAGGCTAAAGCATCAGCACACAAGAGGAAGGGCACAGTGAGTTGGGGATAGGGAATGGGGAGAAGAAGGAAGACAGGACACGTGAAGAACAGAACTCAGAGGAGAAAAAAAAAGTCAGGGACTGAGTCTGGGAAGGGGTTATCAGAGGCTAAGGAAGTTTAGCGGGGAAAGATGTGGCAGGGAGAGGAACAGACACACGCTGGAGACAGACTGCACTGCTGAGGTGGCCAAGCAGGGACACTCAGGCTGGTTTTGACACCTCTCATATCACAGTGCTCCAACTGCTGCCTGCTCTGGTTGCCTGCCAGTTCTCACCTGTGTCCTTGTTGAGGGAGAAGAGCGGGGGCGAGTTTCCCAGGACGATGCGGTACGTCACTCTCCCATTCAGCCCCTCGTCCTTGTCATGGGCAGTGACACGCAGCACAGCTGTCCCTGGCATGCTCTGTGTGCTGATGCTGGCAGCGTACTCCAGCGGGTAAAACACTGGCCGGTTGTCATTTGTGTCCTCCAGGAACACCTTCACATACACCATGGAGTTCAGGCCGCCCTGAGGAGGAACCAGATCAGAGACAGTGCAAGGACAGCAGCATCCCCTGCACAGTGCTGAGTCAGCCACACTGCATACGCGGCCTCGCTAGCACTCACCCCATCCACAGCAGTGATGGTGAAGTCGTAGACGGACGTGCCCTCGTCACGGTCCAGGGGCTGCACCGTGCACAGCTGCCCCGAGTGCTTGTCGATGCTGAACTGTGTGGGGACAACGCTGCCGATGCCAGAGCCAATGGAGTAGGAAAGGGAGCCAAATGCGCCACTGTCTGCGTCTGTGGCTGTCACCTGTGTGAGGGGAGGCACTACCTGAGCAGAACAGACCACCAGCCAGACCCAGCCCAGCACCACCACCCCACCCCAGTGCCACCCTCTGCTCCATGGCCACAGCCGCCACATCACCCTCAGAGCTGGACATCATGACACAGTGTGACAGCAGCTGTGGCTCCTGTCCTAGATCAGCCACTGCTTCTTCTGCAGAACATGCAGCACTGCAGCAGCAGCAGCCCCTGCACCTCTGTTCCTTCTTTTCTGCAAAGACACTCAGGATGGGACAGGAAGAAAGTCAACCCCCTGTCACCATGGCCCTGGCTCTGTCCTGCTCTCAGAGTTCTGGGTCTAGCAGCCCCAGACACTGAGCATGACGATGGAGGGTGGCACTGCCCTGTGACAGTCCAATCTCAGGTTGCTTGTAGCACAAGAACAGCACCCACTACGACAGACATAGCAGGAGGACGAATGCTGCTCCCTGCTTGCCCTCCCCAGCTCCTCCTTGGGCTCCTAGAGAGCTCAGGTCAGCAGAAACCAACTCCTGACTCCACATCCCTGCCCACAGCTCCTCCACCAGCTGGGAGCTCCATGGAGAACAAAGCTGGGGGACAGAGCTGGGGGAAGGCAGCTGGGCCAGGCCCGGGTGAAGTGGAGTTCAGGCCTCGTCAGCCACAGCTCCTCCCCGCAGCAGCCATGGGGCCTCGGCTCCCGCGCGAGGAGTGCAGGAACGCCACGCGCGCGCCAAGCGGAGGGCCCGGCTGGGGGCTGCAGGCCCGGTCATCAGGGATGGAGGAACAAGGGTAAGGGGACACAGAACAGCTGGGCCTGGAGGGAACAGTCAACTGGGCGGGGTGGGACCACCCTGTCCTGACCAGGAAGGGGAGGCAGCACCTGCGACACCCCCACCAGCTCTGCTGCCTGTGGTCTGAGGGGCTGCCTGCAGGGAGAAACTGAGACTGCATCTCCAGCGAGCACTAAGCTCCTGTGCAGAGGATCTGCTCCCCAACCCTGCGGCAGCTGCCAGAAGAAGCACCATGGAACAGGATCCCCCCTCCCCACTCCAGCTGCAGAGCACTTGGAAACACAGGTGCTGTGACAGAACTGGGTCAGGAGGCACTTCGGGAAACTGGACCCATCCGCCAACCAGAGCTCACCACACCCGTCCCTACTGCCCCAGCCCATCTTCCTGGGGAACTGCCCAGCAGAGTACAAATCTGACATCACTGGAGCTCATACGCAGGTTACCAGTGCGCTGGCTCCCTGCTGGCCGTCATTACTGGGGTACAGCCTGTACCCACACCCCTAAGTGCCTCTGCCAGGCCCGGGATACAGCCCTGTACCCACACCCCTAAGTGCCTCTGCCAGGCCCGGGACACAGCCCTGTACCCACACCCCAAAGTGCCTCTGTCATTCCTTGGGTCAGCTGCCAGCCTTCTCCACCACCGCCGATGGTGAAACTGATCAGCTGCCACGGTGACTGGAATAGGTACTATATGGTAAACTAAGACTTTTCTTTCCTTCAAAATGAACTAGTTTTCACTCTGAAAGTTACCCAAAATGCACGTCAGCTGCTTTAATCACTGTACAGCAACACACTCTGCTGCAGAGTAAAATAGTAGCTTCAGGCTCCTTAGGCCAAGGGCTCTGATGCTTCCAGAAGAGCCTTGCTTCCCCACTGTAACCATCTTCTGATGGGTGCCACCCTTGGGAATACCCAAAGGGGGAATATCCAGCTTCCTGCCACAAGACCTGGGTCAGGTTTTAGGAACAGGGGAGCAATAGATGAGCTCTCACTAATGTGGAGTGCAGCACCATCTCCCTGGCGGCTTCCTGGTACCCAGAGCCAGCTTCCAGCAAGATAACTGGTGGAGCCAGCAGTCTGGTATCAGAACCAGCCCTGGCTGTGCAGCCAGGACAAGGTATCCCATGTACCTAGTGCTTCACCTCCCCACCCTGTGGTGGGACCATCTGTGGACCACTGGTCCAACACAAAACTCTGCCCATACGAGCCTACACAGGGTCTAAGAGAGGTCACATCAGTGGTGCAACCACAACTGGAGCCCTGCACGAGGTCCTTGTCTCCCTTGGATGGGTGATGCTAAACTGGTGCCTAGAGAAAAGCCACAGGAACAGCAAACACCTGCTGGACCAGGTAACGGTGCTGGCTGAGTTTGGGGCCACTGGACACTTTGCTCTGTGCTCTGCACTGTTTGCAGAGGGAGGGGGGCTGTGGCTGGTGCACCCCCAGTCCCAGCTCCCTGCCTGCAGACTGCTGATATCCCATGTGTGAATCCCATGGGATGGGGCTGGCTGCCTGCCTGTGGGCGGCCACACTCAGCAGGGTCTGACGCGAGTCCCAGGGACAGCAGGATCCCCGCTGCAGTTGGGTGATGCCTCCTAGGGACTCCTGAGAGACATCACAGGGGTCCACCAGCCACCAGGTATGGCAACCACCTAATTTCAGCTGGCATGCGCTGCTGCAGACTCAGAGCACACGCAGTCTGGGACAGGGACACATTTTTAGCTGTGAGGGCAATTAGCCACCAAAAGGGCTCATTAAGGCCTGCGGTGAGTTCACCACTTGTGGAAATTTTTAAACCAAGCATGGACATTTTTCCAGGAACTTTGCTAGAAGCTAATGCAGGGCAGCCCCAGGCTCTGTATTTAGCATCCGCCCCAAATCTTGGATCCACAGCTGGTTTTACTGCAGCTCACTCATGAGACTCCTGATGTTTGCCTGAAAAATAGAGGGAAACGGGGTCAAGCTGCCTCTGGAACTGCCCAGGAAACTCTCCACTGGGGCTGTGCCAGTCCTGCTGCTCTAATATGTGGGAGCAGGAGCCAGGGCTCTGAGCCTGAATGACGGTCCCACCACCCTCCCACCTCTGACTTCTGAATGGAGTCCGCGCAGCCACTAAGGCTTTAAGCACAAGGACATCAATGCTCTGCCAGGAGATTCCTGACCTGAAGCTGCCAAGGAGGCAGCAGTACCTGAGGAAGCCAGGATCACAGACCCCTGGTCTCACAAAGATTTCCAATGTCCCTGCCAAGCAGGGGTGGCATGCAGCTGGACCTGCTGCTCACTAGAACAGAGTACTAACCAGGGATGTGGCAGCTGGCAGTAGCTGTGACTGCAGTGGCCATGAAGCAGCAGATTCAGGATCCTATAGGGTGTGAGGAAGAAGAGAAGCAGAGTACAGACCCTGGACTGCAAGACAAACTTCAACTTTTATAGGGAACTGGTCGATGAAAGGGATCTCATGGGAGGCAGCACAGAAGGCCAAGGCAGCTCAGGAAAGCTGGCAAGCCTTCAGTACAGCACACTCCAGAACAGTCCATCCCAGTGCTCAGGAAAACACAGAGACGTCAGCAGATGGCCTGGGCTAAGCAGGGGCCTCAGGGCTAAGCTGCCATGCAAAAGGTGGTGTAAGCTAAGAGAATTGGGATTGTTCAGCCTGGAGAAGAGAAGGCTCCAGAATGACCTAATTGTGGCCTTTCAGTACCTGAATGGAGCTGACAAGAAAGATGGAGAGAGGCTATTTATAAGGGCCTGGGAAGACACGACAAGGGAGAACGGCTTCTCACTGACAGAGAGTAGGTTTAGATTGGATATTGGGAAGAAGCTCTTCCCTGTGAGGGTGGCAATGCCCTGGCTCTCGGATTGCCCAGAGAAGCTGTGACTGCCCCATCCCTGGAAGTGTCCAAAGCCAGGTTGGACAGGGCTTGGAACGACCTGGTCTAGTGGAAGATGTCCCTGCCCATGGCAGGGGTGTGGAATGAGATGGTCTTTAAGGTCCCTTCCAACCCAAACCATTCCACAGTTCTTTGAGATGGGCATGGAGGCAAGATACATCGTAGGAACCTGTAAACATTGCCAGGCATGTCAGGACCATGTCAGCAAAGTTAAAGTTCAAGCCTGAGTGTGCCAAGAAGAGCCTCTACCACTGTGCTGGTAGTAAAGGGCTGAAGAAGGGCCCATTTCTTAATGTGGTCGGTGATTTAGCAGCAGCAGGCCCAGGTAAGACTGGAACTCAATGCCTCCTCCACCTTGGTCTCCACCAGCCTCCCAGGCCTCCATGCGGTTCAGAAGGGTTCAAAGAGCTACCAGAGAGGGGTGAAGATAGAGTCAGTATTTCTTTAAAGACTGATCCACATGAATCCATGGGACTCAACAGGCTGCATCAATGGATGCTGACAGAAATGGATTTGTAGAGCTGCTCTTCACATGTGGTGCAGATCAGGGGAGACCCCTGACAACTGGAGGAAAGCAAATATCACATCCCACCTTCAACAAAGGCCAGAAGGATCATCTGAGGATCTACATTCTTGTCAGCCACACTTTGGGCCCTGGGAGAATCATGGAGTGAGTCTTCTTGTAGTATGTATTAGGCCACATGAAAGATCCTGGAAGGGAAGAGCCATCATGGGCAGACCATCCTGTTTGCTCTTTGTGGTGCAGTGATGCCATCTGGGGTCAAAGGGCTGACAGCTGTGGGTGACAATTGCCTTGACTTTAGGAAGGATTTTGACACCTTCTCCCACAAACCTCATACTCAAGGAAGGATGTTACGGTGTGGAGGGCTGGGCAACTGGGTGGGTGAAAGACAGGTTCGAAGACAGGCTCCAGGGCAGAAGTTCATGAGCAGTGCTCTGCCTGGGGACCATGACAAGGGAAAGGATCTGGATGAAAGTGACAGAGGAAATACATCCTTTCTGTCAGATAATGGATGCACACGAAAAGGCATGTGCCCTTGAGACTAGACCTAGACTGTTAAGGAACCCAGGGGATGACCCTGATGCTGTGTTTTGATGACTTCGTTGAGAGGTGTAGAAGAGGCTGCTACCATGGCAGGGTTTGGGGAACACATCTGGAGCACCTTCTGCTGAAACCACTCACTGATCAGTGTAATTACATGGGAACGTAGCTGTTGGCATCCAAGTCCCAACTGGATTTGAATCTGGCAAGGGATGTCAAAGTAAAACAAGAAGGGCTTCTATAAGTACATGGGTGGCAAAAGGAAGGCTGGGTAAAATGTAGGCCCACAGCTGAAGGAGACTAGGAACCTGGTGACACAGGGCACGTAAAAGACCGGGGTACTTAATGCCCTCTTTCCCTTACTCTCCACTAGTAAGACAGGTCTTCAGGAATCTCAAGTCTTGGAGACCAGGGTGAAAGACATCACTCCCAGGCCCTTCACAATAATCTTTGCTCAATCACAGTGTTTGGGAGGTGCTTGAAGACTGTGGCAAGGTAAATTTCTCTCCTATCTTTCAGAGTAAGCAGGAGGACCCAGGTAACTACAGAACAATCAGACTCCCCCGATCCCCGGAAAACTGATGGAGCAGCTAATCCTGGAAACCATTTTTATGCATGGGAAGGACAAAAAAATCATCAGGAGTGGTAAGCATGGCTTCCCCTAAGGACAAATCATGCTTGATCCACTTGATAAATGACTGGCCTGGTGGATGACAGAATAGGAGTGGATATTGTCAACCTGAAGTGCACTAAGTTCTCTGACACTCTCCCCCGTAAGATCTTCATTCAGCTGAAAACTAGCTGAGCAGCTCCTGTCCAGAGAGTGGTGATCAGGGGCACAATATCTACTTGGAGGCCAGTAGCTAGCAAGGTACCCCAGGGGTCACTCCTGTGTCCAGTCCTGTTTTGCATCTTCATTAGCAACCTGGTTGATGGTGCAGTGTGTACCCTCAGCATGTTTGCTGATGACCCCAAATTGGGAGAAGTGGCTGATATGCCAGAGGGTCATGCTGCATCCACAGCAACCTTGAGAGGCTGGGGGGGATGGATGAGAGGCATCCTAAATTTCCCAGTTGTGCCCAGTGTCAGGATCAGAGGGCATGGACAGACACTGGAACACAAGAGAGTCCCTCTGAAGACCAGGAAGCACTTTTCCTTCATGAGGTTGCCCAGAAAAGTGGGGATGTCCTGGGCAACCAGCTCTGGATGGTGCTTCTTGTGCATGGGGGGTTGTACCAGATAATCTCAATAGGTCCTTTTCAAACTCAACCATTCTGTGATCTCCAGCCAAAGACTCTCCTGAACACCCCAGTTCCCTGCTGAGCTCAAATTGTTCCAAGAGAGCTGATCTGCTTCCCCATCCCTGCATGGCAGCCTTGCCCATACTGGGCAGCAGCATCTGCTACCTGCCCCTCCTTCCCCACAGGTGTGGTGAGAAGGCTTTGCTGGAGTGCCTTGCAGCTGGGCAGAAGAGCATGTGGTGGGAGTGCTGTGGCCACCACAGAGCAGAAGAGGACAACAAAGGAGAACCGCAAGATGACTCCGGGTTAGGCAGCAAGAAACCAGAGCACAAGACTTTGAAAAGGAAGAGGGGTCCCGGCCAAGTGTACCTCTCCCCACTGCATGGAGAGCTGGGAGGGCAGTGACAGGCATCGAGGCCTTGCTATTTCACATCCTCCTCTCAGTTCCCCAGCAAGACAGGAGGGACAAGTGGAGCCAAGGCACAACAGACTTCTTACATTCCCCAGAGATGGGGATGGATGAAGTACAGCCCCACACCAGGGTCCTCAGCTGTGTTGCCTGTAGGAGTCAAAGCTGCCCCTTCCCATAGACCCATCTCAAGCATATCACCAGAGCCCCTGCAGACACCTCTTTCCTTCACAGCCCTCCTGCTGACCTGTGTACCCCCGCCCAGCCCACAGCGCTGTACAGTGACGGAGCACTGCTCAGCAGCTCGGGCCTCCGTTCCTCGGCCATCCTCCCCGCTCCAGCCAGCACAGTCGGCAGGCAGGGAACTCATCTGGAGCCTGGCCACGGCTGGGGCTCTGCTGCACACATGTTATGCTGTGGCTTTGGCAAACATCTGGCTCTGGGGCTCCCGCCCCTCTGAGTGACGGCTCTTGGTGGGAGAGGAGGGGAGGCTGGCGCCAGTGTGGTCAGCGATCCCACGCACGGCTCCCTGCGCCTGAGTGCGTGCCAGGCGGCCTGCCCTCCCAGCCCTGGCACAGCCACTGACCAGCTAAAAGCGGCCAGGGAGCGGCCACGCCGCTATTTCAGGAGCCATTCCTGGCTCCAGGGCTTTGTCTCAGCCTCCAGCAAGCTCGGGTCTCAGGGGAGGGAGCAGGGTCAGGGTTCGGCCCAGCGACAGTCCAGCACACGTGGCCAAGGCGAGGGTCAGCGCCCACGGCTGCCGGAGCCCCCTGTCCGGGGCGCCCCAGCGCAGCCGCCGGCACTGCTGGCTCACACCGCTGCATCCCCAGTGCCCCCGACACGGGCACGAGCCTGGCTGCTGGTCCCACTGCCAAGGCCTCCACAGTGCCTAGAGGATTGTGACTGCCCCATCCCTAAAGTCTTCAAGGTCGGTTTGGATGGGGCTTGGAGCAACCTGGTCTAGTGGAAGGTGTCTTTGCCCATGGCAGGGAGCGGAACGAGACGGGCTTTAAAGTCCCTTCCCACCCTTCTCTGATTCTGTGACAGACACAGGGCTGCCAGAAACACATGTAGCTGGGCATGGGGAGCAGGGGCTGCCAATTGCCTCTGGCACTGCTCTGAGATGGGGTAAAGCCTTCGGTTCAGAGGATGAGGGGAAGTGGGTTAACCACAGACACTGGCAGGGAGGCAGGATGTGGATGGTGGGGCTGAGCAAGAGGTGAGGGAGCCTGGGAGTGCATAGCACCCTTCCGGGAGCCCAGGGGCCTCCGAGCGCAGGGACAGACTAAGGCACAGAAGGACAGGGAGTGAGGCTCGTGCCCGGGAACCCAGGTGTCCTCACTGGTGAAATGGCATCTGCAGCCAGGAGCTACAGGGCATAGGGAGCCCAATGGAAGGTGCAGGAGCTGAACAGGACTTGGAAGCTGGGAAGCAGAAAGGGGCAGGGAATCCTGGAGCAGAGCAGAGCTGGGAAGCTGGGCTATGCAGGGAATAGTGCTCAAGGTGGGCAGCTTGAATGGGGCAGCAACAGCATAGGGCAGAAATGGCAGGGCCCTGGGGGGCACTGAAGCCGGAATGACCCCAAACCCCATGGGTTTCAGCCATGCGGAGCTCAGGCGGGGAGTGCTCAGAGAAGGTTTATGCAGCAAGATGGGACACAGATCAGCAAGATGTGCAGGAGAGACTGGGCTGGGGTCAGCACAAGACTGAGCATGCCAGGAAGGGTGAGCCCAGGGAGCAAGGCAGAGATGGGGCCTGCAACATCAGGAGGACATGGAGCTGCTCTGGAGACAGGCTGGGAGAGATGAGGGTGTTCAACCTCGAGAAGAAAAGGCTCCAGGAAAAAGTTAAACCCCCTTCCAGTGCCTAAAAGGGCCTCCAAGAGCTGGAAAGGGACTTGGGACAAGGGCCTGGAGTGACAGGACAAAGGAGAATGGCTTCCCACTGTCAGAGGGCAGGATTAGAAGGGATATTGGGAAGAAGTTCATCCCTGTGAGGGTGGTGTGGCCCTGGCACAGGGTGCCCAGAGCAGCTGTGGCTGCTCCATCCCTGAAAGTGTCCAAGGCCAGGTTGGATGGGGCTGGGAGCAACCTGGGATAGTGGAAGGTGTCCCTGCCCATGGCAGGGGGGTGGAACTGGATGGGCTTTAAGGTCCCTTCCCACCTAAGCCATTCTGGGATTCCACAGGGAGCAGGGAGAGGCTGGCATGTCCCAAGGGCTATGCAGGTGGAGGAGACCTGCCCTGGGTCACAGTGGCAAGGGTCCCAGGGGAGAAGACAACTGCAGCTGGCACTGACCAAGGGGTGTGGGGCAAACAGGAGGGAGCAGAAACTGGGCGGGGGGGATGCTGGTGACTGGGGCTGTAGGAGGGCGGCAGGAGGACTGGCCCTTTGGAGAGCAGCATGCATGGGCGGAGCTGTGGGTGGACATGGAGGAGGGAGCTGTGTGAGCAAGGGCAGTGGTAGAAAGAGGAGTTCTGAGGGGCCTTGAGCTGAAGCAGAGGTAAGGGAAAAGGGGCAGCTGTGAGGGGGCTGGGGATTGCATGGAGGAAGGAGGGAGCTGTTCGAGGGGGTTGGGAGGAGGAGCAGAGGATGGGGGGAGAGGAGCGCGAGGGGCTGGGGCCTCTCAGCTGCAGTGGAAAAGCTGCTGCAGCTCCAGGGGAAATGCTACTTGAATTAATCATGGCGCTGGCTGCTGTGCCAAGCCCAGGAGGAGGCTGCTGGCAGCGCAAGGAAATAACTTTCACAGGAATTTGGAACAAATGCAGCTCTTCTGGCGGTAACAACAGCACTCACCTCCCCCCACAACCTCCCCATGTACCAGCATCTCCCCCATGACCACACTTCTGTGTACCCCCACATCCTTCTACATGGCAGCCTGCTCCTCAGGACCGTGATGTTCTCCCTCCCCTTGTTCTGCTCCCCAGCACGCTCACAGGCGTCTCCCCATCTCGCTTTGGAAAGCTTGCCTTCTTGTTTCTAAGGAGGGGGAAGCCTGTTCTGCGTTGTGCAAAGGTCTGAAAATAGGTTGATGCTAAATCCCTTGCCCTAAGAACACAAATGCAGGCAGCATTGCCCCCCTTCCTCCTACCACTTTCCTTGACTGCAGGTGGTGAGCATTAGTCTTTGTGCTGCTCCAGTGTCCATGCATGGCTACACTCAGTGTCCCCTCACAGCTGCCCCTTCAGCAGCACAACCAAGGCATCAGGATTAGCCGTCCAGACTCTCTTTTGGTAATACAGTGTATGTGGCCTGGTGTAGCCTACAGCTCTTCATCCAGATCTTCCTCCCTGGGGCACAGCCCATGGGGTTGTCCCAGTGCTCTGCATGCAGCACTGCCCATGAATGTCCCATGGAATCAAAAATCAGAACCAAAAACTCATCAGACTTGTCCTCAAAACTGCAGAGACTCTACATTAGGTGCACTGCTGGTGAGCTTTTCATTTCTGATGTTCCCCAACATCTGTGTGTGTGGGTGCAAAGGGAATATGTAAACCCTGATTCCAAAATCATCAATATTGGATCTATGCAAGAATCAATAATCCACCATTCCATGTCATTCAGGTTGCTGTCCAATCAGCCCATGCTCACCACATGGGGTTCACAGTTCTCTCTGCCAGAGCACAGACAATACTTGATTTAGTATGAAAAGTCAGAAAGTCCCAGAAAAACACTATCTGACCATGCATGCAGTGTGCTGGTATACAGTCAAATGTTTAAAACAAATTTAAACCAGCAGGGTGAATTTATACCAGAGTACTGCTTCACATCACAGACTACAGCATTGGAATGTGGTCCAGTGCCCTAAAGCTTCTGCATCATCAGCTTATGGCGGCAGAGGGGAGCAAGGCAGCCAGCTGGTGACTGTCTTCTGCTCCATTTTCTGCTGGTCTCGTGTTCACTGGTACCCTGGGCTCTGTCTCTGCCCGTGTTTTTTTCTCATCTCAGATTTGAACAGTAAGTTTGCTATTTCCTTTGCTTCATGATCAGTCTGCTACCGTGGGACCTGGCCCACAGTAAACACCAGTAATAAACAGAGAAGATGTTGTGAGTTCCTTTTTCTTTCTCAGAAGCTCAGGCCAGCAACCTGCTCTGCTCATCCCTGTTCATACCCAGACACAAAGACTGACCCAGCAGACAGAATGGAGTCTGCAAGGGAGCAGATCTGTGGCGATTCTTCAGGTCTCTCCTGCTCACTCTCAGGGACTCCTTCCTTCCCCACTTTTCTGTCCTGCCCATGGAGACCATGCATCACCGTCTGAAAACAGACCTGGTCCTCCCGGGTTTTCTGCTTAAAAATGTGGCAGACTGACGGAGAAGCAAACCCGAGTTCCGTGCCGACCTGGGTGACTGTCCTGTGTCCTGTACGTCATCTGGCAGGGCCTGTCCATGACCTGAGCTCTCGTGAACATTGTGTGGGTCTGGACAAAACCCAGACCTTGACAGAGCTGCTTTACTGTCCCGAGGCAGGGTGAGCCCCAATGCCTGGAAGCCATAGAGAGATGGAGTCAAGCAGGAGCAATGGCACAAAGGGGCTGTGGGGGCAGCACACCTGACATGGGCAACTTTGCGGGGGACAGTGCTGGGCACTGGCCACCATGAGCCCTGGCAGCACCTCTGAACCCTTCCTGTTTGAGGCAACAGGGGTGGTCATTCCAGGCAGCTGTGCTCCAAGCTCAGGGCTCCCTGACCTGGCTCTGCCCAGCTCCCAGACTTGGCTGGCTCCTGCTGCATCCTCGATCAGGCCATCGGCCTGGCCAGCCTCCTTTCCCATCCTCTCACATTTCCCGGCTCAGAGGAAGCAGCAGCAGATGTGTGAGCTGTTTGCTTTGTGCCGAGGCCGCGCGGGAGTTACCTGCGCTCAGCCCAGACGCGCCGTTTCCAAACGAAACACAAGGACTAAGCCAAGACCATGGAAATGTAGCCAAGCCTTGGCCACTACCAGCCGCCAGGCCAGCCCTGTCCCCTGCACAGCGCAGAGCCAGGCTGGCCCCTGCCAGAGCCAGGCAGCCATGCACTGGACACTCTTCTGGGTGTGCCCCACAGCCCCAGCTCCTCCGCAGGGTGAGCTCTCCCTCCAGCCCGGCCTCGCACTCGCAGCCAGGAGCCCAGCCGCCATCTCCGATTGCATTTCCAGAACGCCTTCCCACACGGCAAGCAGCACTGAGCAGGAAGGCACGGACAAGGAAAGAGGGGGGCCTCCCTTTGGGGGCTGTGCAGCCCAGACGCCCCTGCACATGCCTGGAGCTGCCACGCTCACGCAAGGACACACAGCATCTCTGCTCTGACCCTGCCCCTGAACCCACCCCTGACCCCTTCCCCGTCTCTACCCACCTCAGACTGGGAGAGTGTGTAGTGTTGCCCTGCATACGCCAAACCCAAATCTCCCCTGACCTACATCTTCCTCCTCCTCTCCCACTCACTTCTGTCCAGACTTCCCCCTAATTCTACCTTGACCCATCCCCAAGCCCCCTGATCTATGCCATCCTACACTTGCCCCTGCCGCACATGTCTTCTCTATTCCACACCTGGCCCTTGCTCCCCCCCAGTTCCTCCTTCCCACCACACTCCTACCCCATTCCCTGCACTCACTCCCCAACAAGCCTCTCTCCCACCCCACACCGTCAGTCACCTGCATGCACACACACACACTCCACAGCCCACCCTCCCCAGCCCACATTCACACCCCCCACATCCCTGCAGTGTATCCACAGGGCACCCATAAGCCATTCTTTCTTGCCAGCTCCAAATTTCCCTCCAGGGTGACCTAGAGACCCTTTTTCCTGGCCAAGTCACAGGACCTCCTCTGGCCTTGTCTTATGGACCCCAGAATTCCTGCTCTTCCTGGCCCCTTGGGCACCTCTCGCCAACCTGGTACCAGAGCTTCTGGTCCCAGCCAGACATCCCACACTCCCAGTGCCCCACACTTCCAGCAGAGAAGTGCCCCCAATGCCACTGGTGCTTGTCCCAATGGACAGCCTGGACACCGCAACGGTTGGCAGTGCTTCACTGCACCCCTACAACCTGCCCTCATCCCAACTCAGGCAGGTGTCCCCAGGCTGCCCCCAGGAACCAGGGCTCCAGGGCCTGAGCTGCAACAGAAGCACCAAACACAGGGAACACAGAATACACAGAATCCAAATGGCACCACCAGCTCATCATGGGGTCACAGAGCTTTTGGAGGCCCAGCAGCTCTCTCACTCCAGCTGCGACCCCTTGCCACATAAAGGCTGGTGCAGCAGCACGTGTCTCAGCTCATTAACTCATTAGCATAATTAATGCAAATACTCACAACCAGCCTTCCCAACACTGATGAACTTGGGCTAATGACCTCACAGGGAGAAAGGGAAGTTCGAAGTCTGGCTACAGGCACCTTCCCAGAGGCAGTATCATGTTCCTGACCTCCGTTTTGAGTGTCCTTGCTGCAAGACAGCTCCACACTGATGCAGGCAAAGCCTGGCACAGCAGGACCCACCTCAAGAGAGGCCCACACTGTGCTCTGCATGATGGGCAGCCTTGCTGTGTGGCCGATGTCAGTGGCATTGCTCCCTGCTTGCATACAGAAAGGATGTGCATGACTTGGCCCCATTCTGGGCTCACACCAAGTGTGGGGATCTCCACTCCAACATTCCTGCTGCAAACGCTGCCCATCAAAGCCATGACACCTGCACCAAACACCCTGCAGGGGCAGGTCTCCCACCCCAAGCTGCTCACAGCCCTGGCCGTGCCCCCCCCCAAGCTCAGGCCTCAATACCTGTACCTACCTGCAAGAAGCAGGTCCCAACAGGGGTGTTCTCCTTCAGGGACACATTGTAGAAGTTACTCCTGAACACCGGCTCATTGTCGTTGACATCCTGCAAGGCCACGTGCACCACAGCTGAGGAAGAGAGGGCAGGGGTTCCCCGGTCTGTGGCCAGCACAGTGAGCTGAGGCTGAGGGTCCTTCTCATAATCCAGTGGGGCAGCAGTGGTGATGATGCCAGTGGCAGGGTCAATGGTAAACCAACTGGAGTGGGTGTCACGGCCATGCAGGATGCTGTACCGCACCTCCCCGTTGGGACCCTGGTCCTTGTCACGAGCTGTCACCTGCAGGACAAAACTGCCTGGGTACACCACCTCAGGGATGCTCTGCTTGTACTCCTGCTGGTCGAAGAGGGGGGGATTGTCATTAACATCCATCACCTGCAGCACAAAGGCCGATTCTGCCCGGAGTGGGGGTGTTCCTGAGTCAGTAGCTGTCACCCGCAGATCATAGGAATCTCTTTCTTCCCGATCCAGAAGTTGGTCCACACAGATCAGATAGATGATGTTGTCCTTGGTAGTGAGGGCAAACTTGCCATCTCCTCCCTCCAGTGTGACATTGACATTGGAGTACTCTCCATAGTCTGGATCAGAAACAGAAATGCGTGCCACATACTGTCCGGGCTGGGCTCCCTCCGAGATCTGTGGGGAGCCATCCTCACTCAGAAAGATGATAGTCATGGTGGGCTGGTTGTCATTGTAGTCACGCACATGGATGGTGACAAAGGCTGTGGTGACCTCAGGATGGACAGCCTTATCCCTTGCCTGCACCACCAGTTCATGCACCTTCCTCACTTCATAGTCCAGACCCTTGTTGAGCTTGATGACCCCAGTCCGAGCGTCAATGGTGAAGTACTGGTCAGGATCGCTCTGCCGTCGGTTGATCTCATAAATCACATCCCCATTGTCACCTTCGTCTGCGTCAGAGGCAAAGACCTGCAGGATGCTGCTGCCAGGTTTCAGATTCTCTGAAATGAGTGTATGATAGCGGCTCTGGTTGAAGCTGGGAGCATTGTCGTTGATGTCCTGAATGGACACATCCAGTGTCATCTGGGTGCTCCGGGGAGGGGACCCACCATCGTAGGCTTCCAGCAGCAGTGAGTATGACGAACGGTTCTCCCGATCCAGAACATTGCTGACCACCAGGTCCAAATACAGGACCCCATTGGGTCCTCGACGCGTTTCCAGGCGGAAGGCCTGCCCCACGTTCCCTCCCTTAATCATATAGCCCTGTGTGTTCAGGAGGCCACTGTCAGCATCAAAGGCTGGGTCCAAGGGAAACCTGCTGCCAATGGGTGTGTGCTCTGGGATCTGAAAGGTGCTGTGCTGCTTGGGAAAGGCTGGAGCATGGTCATTGATGTCATTCACTTGGATGTTCACTTCTACTGTGATGCCCTCCGGGGTGACAGCAATGAAGCTGTAGCGGTCCCGAGTCTCCCGGTCCAGGACACGAGCTGTTTTGATGATCCCAGTATTCTCATCTATCCCCAAGTCAGTGGAGACGCCGCTGCCCTCCTGTGCTGAGATGAAATACATGTAGGCACTAGTTTCAGGGGGTAGGCCAGCACTGATGTCCCCAATGATGGTGCCAGCTGGCTGCTCCTCATCTATTTGTAGGTCCAGGGTGCCCAGGACAGCAGAGCCCATCCCTGCTCTCAGGCCCCCGAGAATAAGCAGCTCCAGCAGAAGCATTGTTGACCTCTTCATTTGCTCCATGGCTGGCAACCAGCAGAGCAGAGGGTGGATTGATCTCCTTTGCAGAGTTCACTTTAATCCTGCCTGGAATGCAGACCAGAGGATACTGGTTAAGAGGAAGCAAAGGACGAACAAAAAAAAGCCTGGAGAGGGAAGGCCTGCCAGGTGCCTGCTGCCCGACCACTGTGTATCGCCTGTCCCTCACAAGAAGCAAATGTGACAATGTCAGAGACTGCCCAGAACAAAGGCCTGGGACAGCACCTGGAGTCAGCCCAGCAGGTCACACCTGACAGTGCACCGAGGTGAGCAGCTCATACCCTGTCACATAGGTGCTTCCTACATCCTCAAGTGCTCTTTCCAACCACTGCCCACCTGGCAACACTGGCACCAGCTGCCCCTGAGCAGCATGTTCCTGTGTCTTTAACAGCTGAATGCTTCCTGTGAGGTTCAGAGCCTGTCTGCAAGAGGACAGAGGTTTTTGGGCAAACAGCAGCCTTGCACTTCTCCACCCTGAAAAGAGCTGGTCTCAAATTGAGAGATAGCTCAGCAAGTGACTGGTTGAGACCCTAGCCCCCACCCCCCTCTCTCCCCAGCAGTGTGCCTTTCAGGACCACAGGAATATAGGTGCCAAAAACCCATGAAGTGCAAATCTGGTGTCCCTGGGAGGGAGCACAGAACTGGAGTGGGCTTCCATCCAGTGAACAATAAATCAAAAAGGATGTTTTGCAAAGGATGTGCCCACAGCTGGGAATGCCCAGGATAAAATCAGACCATGCTCATTGTTTGGGCTGGCACGGAGATCTGTGGGTGCCCCAAGCTGGTACCATGGAGGGTGGTGGCAGTGCAGTAGGAACGCAGCGACTCCCTCTGAGCTGCCAGCTGCTCCGTCCCACACCCTCCGCTGCTCACTCCCCTCCTTTGTCTCCTTCTCGCTGCTCCTTGCTGGCTCCGGCTCCTTCCCTCCCTTTCCCCCGTAACTGCATTTCATTGCAGCAGTGGGGGAGGGACGCACAGCCAGCCACAGCTCCTGCAGCACTGCAGCCGGACACGGCAGACACGCCGGACACACTCCCTGTGCCCACAGGCTGCCAGCCCCCTGCACTGCCCACCCCCCCATAAACTGCCAGAATAACCCAGCAGCCAAGGAGCTGCTGAAGAACACCGACCCCAGCACTCGCTCAGCCCCAGCGAACAAGGCTTCGTGGTCTGCAGGGATGGCGGCAGCATGAGCTCACACTTGGACTCTCTTGAAAGCGTTTGCTGCTGGTCCCATAACCACATTTAGGAGCCGCTCATGTCAGATGCAGGAGCAAGAACCTCCCTGTCTTGGGGGATGGAGGTGGCTGGCAGTGCCTAGTTTGGGGACTAAGAATGTCAGCCCTTGACCGAAGAATCCCATGACAGTGTTAACTCTTTCCAGGGCACATAGGATGGTGCTCGGATCAGCTGTCTAGATTTTTTTTTTCCAGTGGAAATCCTGGTTTAGTGACAGAAACGAAATCATTCAAAAGTATTTTCTACTCATAAAGAAGTGTTTACTTCAGTGGGCACCCGGTCTGAGGCCTATCCACACATTTTGAGGTAAATCCACATGCTCCTCTTGCACCCAGCAAGTGATAACCCTCACAATGCCCTAAGAACAAAGTCAAAAGAAGATACTTTTGTGGGCTGCGATTTGGGAACCTGCACTAAATCAGTGGTCCTAGACAGGTCTGTCTCTCTGTCGGAGCTAGTTCTAATTCCCCAGATGGAGGGGTAACTGCCTACCCCCAGAACATGCAGTGCTGGGGGAATGGGGTCCAAGGTAGCTTCTGTGATGAGACTGCACCATTCTAATGGTGCTCCAGATGCTCAGGTCATGGGAACGAACAGGGCAGAGGGTTTAAAGCCTTGGCAGAAGCTTAGACAAAAAAAAAAAAAAAAAAAAAAAAAAAAAAAAAAAAAAAGAAGTAAAGGTAGAGAGCCAAGGTTCCCTGGGGCAACCTCAGTGACTAAGGACAGGATGAAGCTAACAGTTCTTGGGTAGTGTCTGGAAGAGATCAGGGCATAGACATGGGGAAAAGACCACCTGGTTTGATTAGTAATGTTGCTCTTGAGAAGCCAGTGAGGCTTTGTGGGCTGCTGACGGGGAGGAGAGAAACTTGAAAAGCGAATCTGGGGAGTGTGAAGAGCAGCTGAGAACACTAGCACAACCAGGGGACAAAAATTAGGGTCCCTGGGTTGGAAAACTGGTGATGGAAGCCTGTATAAACGTCTTCATTTCTAACCTCCCTGGATGCAACTGAGTAGTTTCACAGCAAGCCTATCTTTCAGCAAGAGGTGCAACTGAACAGCTACTAGACTGCACCAGTCAGAGGTGGGCAGAAGCCATCCTTGGTACCAGCAGTCCCCTGTTACTATGAGGTCTGCAGGCTTGGGTCCGAGGGAAACAGCAGTGACCTCAGTGGATGCAGAGTCACGAAATCGGAACAGCTGCTTTCAGTTAGCAGAGAGCTCAGTGCAGGGGCTGGCTTGGCCGGTCCATGTAACGTGAGCCAGACTGCCCCGCTCCCTTTCTGTCCCTCCCACCACCGGGCACCGGGATCCCTCGTGAAGAACGGCAGCAGGAGTCTCTGAAGAAAACTGCCAGGATGAGAATCTCTCCACATAGGTCTTTGAGGTCCAGAGCCATGGTGAGGAGGTTGACAGGAAGGGCAACTAAAATGGAGCGAGCTGCAACATCCATCTAAGCCTAGGGCTGACAGGCTGGGGCACCAGGGGAGCCCAGCCTACACTTAGCAGATGTGTAACATTTCAAAAGAAAAAAGCTAGGGAATTACATTGGGACCACTGTGTGCATCCTTGCCTGCCTGCCAGTGGCAGCTTGCACCTTGTGTCAGCCATGAGAGAGGGGAAGTGGGCTCACAGCAGCCCCAGCAGAGGAGCTGGAAAGACGGCACCCACTGTGCATGCCACAAACAGATGTCAGAGTGCTTGCTGTGCAAAGGCTCCATGAAAGCTGCAGATGCTGCTGATGCCATACCCTAGGTCTGACATGAGAGGCCATGACTCATGTAATGATGTTTTTGAGACTCCAGTCCAGAAGATGAAGCCCGTTTAATCTTTGCTGAGCACCAGTCACTGACCTGGAATACGCTTGCCTCCTGTATATTCACACAGATTCTCTCTCTCTAGTTTCAGATGATCTGCCCTCGGAACCATACACAGCCCTGACTTGCCTGCAAGTGCAGCCTTGGGCTAACAACTCGCTTCCAGCCTCTACTCAGCCTACCATTACCTACAGCTTCCTCCGTGCCTCCTGGCCCTCCTACCATCTCCCATCTCCCACCTGGGCCTTCAGGACCGGCACCCTTCTGCTCGCTCCAGCCCGGCCACACAGCCTCGTGACCCTCTGACATGGGCTCCGAGCAGTCAGAGTGGCGGTGGCAGTCCTTTCCCGCGGATGCAGTTAAGCCCCACTGCATCCTTGCGAATCCCATTTTTGTGCCACACTGGGGCTCCCCGCGGGCTCTCGTGTCTCTCAGAACGCAGCCCCCACAATGGAAAGTCTAATGAAATTTGTTCGCGCCGGAGCCAATTCCCACAGTGCCCGTCTCGGGACATCCCCGCGCTGCATCGGCCCCTGCCAGACCGTGCCCATCGCCAAGGCGCCGCGGGGCCTCGCCTGCTCCCTGTACACTGGAGCGCCCGGCTGTCGGGGCTCGCTCTCCCCCGGAGCTCCGGGCTCCCGGGGCTCCCCAGCCGCCGGGCCCACCGTCCGCTGCCGCTCGCTGTCCCCGTCCCTGGCGCTCCCGGACGTCCCGCACCGGGCGGCCTCGGTGCCGGCGTTCTGCCAGCCCCGCTCCCCGCTCCGCCCGGGCCCGCAACCCCCGCCCGGCGCCTCCACGGTTCCGCTGAGCGCCCTCCCCTCGGCGGGTCTGCCCTGCAGCGGCACCGTGAGCGCCCAGGCCCGTCCCGTCCCGTCCCGTCCCGTCCC